>KK351027.1:279354-828636 GCA_000671755.1 Glossina brevipalpis | reverse complement strand
GCTTAACAGACCTCTGTTAACAGTTTTGGTTTGTGTCTTTGCTAGTTATATTTAAATATAACTTCACACCCTTTGAAAATTAAAGCCTTGTCGCTTGTTGCTTTCTCTTTCTTTTTGTTATGTAATATAAATAACATTATTATGCCTAAAGTCAGAAGTGAATTTCAAAAATAATCATTTTTGCGTAAAATAGTTGGGCGAATTCCTCACGGCGCTTTTAACTTACTGACGTGGCTTAATCCTGCTATCAATGAATAATATGTCTTTTCTATTTAAGAGAAAACATTATCTTGTGACATTTTTTTCGCAATATTTTTTGTTATTAGCGGAAATGATCTCCTAAATATTCACGAGGATTATGAGATTGTGAATGGCGAAATTTTAAACGATGCCAAAAGACGTGTATCCAAATATAACTGTGGATATTCTGACAACTCCCACCGGAGGTTTGAAGATACTTGGATCATTTCCAGTATTCTATTCTGGCAATCCGGGAGTAAGACAGTCCTTTCTGATATAGAAATTAATTTTATATCTGTCAGAGGATTGTTTCACTCATCGGAGGACGTCGACTATCGTTCCAAAATAGTTCGGTATTTCGATGCGTGGGAGGGTTAGACTCTCACGTGTAGCCGCCCATATTAATCCAAAACGGAACTCTGTAGATGTTTTGAGTGCACTGAATAGCTTCACAGGCAGTAAAAACAAAAGCAATTGGTGATGGAAACGATAAGATTTTGTAACGGCCGGAACATTAAGATTTTGCTTTTGTTGTTTTTTTTCCATAAACTGAAATAATTGCAAATTTTTTTTGTTTATTTAAAAAAAAAAATATTTTATTTATTTAAAAAAAAAGATGTATTTTCTGCTTAATATTCGCCAACACACACGGTATAAAGAAATTTTTCTTGCAAGTTCATTTTCTTTTCTTTGTACAAATTTTATTAAAGAAGTTACAAATGCTTCGGAGGTCGAAGAAAGCATATTGTCTTTAATTTTATTTTTAGTATAAGAAATTTTTTCTTTTTAAAAATAAAAACTTTATTTAAACTTTTACGCATATAGAAAAGCCATATTTAGCTATTTTAGCAATGCGGTCATTACCGAAATTGAAGTATAGTTTGAAGGTCTTGACAAGTCATTCTATAAAAAAGGCATGCAAATGTTAGAGAAGAGTTGGACTAATTGAATTTTATCAAACTTGAAGAAGACTATGTTGATAAATAAAGTTAAATTTTGCCAAAAAAAAAGATTCGTTGCCATTTAATCTCGGGAATTATTGCTCAACATTTTAAGTTAGTTCAAGATTCATTTCGTCCTTTACATCATTAATAAATATAGTATTGGAAGTAAGTGTGAACTTATGAACATGTTGTTTAAGTACATGTATACGTAGCATATATTGTCAAAATAAAAGTTTGTATTGTTACGTTCATGTGAATACGACCTTTTTACATTCAAGCGATTAGGTTCAAGTGGTGCTTACGTTCAGGTGATTGGGACGGCACTTTACAATTCTAATTGTGTGTCACGTTAATCGAAATTTAATTAACTGACTAACAGCGTTCATTTACCTTTTTTGCAATCTGTACTAAATAATTAACTCAGGAAAAAAACGAAATGTTTGTAAATATTTTGATTTGATAAGAAAATTATAACTCATTCACCCAATATTTCTTAAGTAAGTATTCGATTTAATTCTTGTGTAAATCATCTTTATATGAATAAACAATAAATGTATTCGTTGCGAATTTTATTATTTTTTTCCCAAACACACAAATAGATTAAAGCCTCACCTGCATACACAGATATGATTCCCAAAGTAAAAAAGAAAGATTACGTGACAAAGTTTTTCAATTGAAATAAAATTATATCACTATCACAATATTGTTATTGCACACAAAATCACGCAGAAAACAATGTTGACTATCGTTGAAACTATTATTAAACGAATGTCTGACTTTTGCTAATCCAGTAATGTACGTAGTATTTACCTTAAATAATCAACAGCATTCCAGTGATCTGATCTCATCTGAAGCTTTCTCGGCAATAGGCCAAAATGACCTGTGGAAGGTATGAAATTATTTTGTTACGTCTATATAAAGATTTCTACTGTCTGTCACATGAGGTGTACGTGTGCGTATACGTGTGCAAATAGTACACATTTATTTGGAATGAATGACTTATCTGATACGCATACACGAATAGTTTTTCCATGTATACAGTAGTTTTATCAATTCGTTTTCAACACGCAGAAATATTCGTTAACGATTTCACAAAATAACAGTTTAAGGGGAAAATTTTGACGACAACTTGACAACATAACGAGAGCTCTGCAGAGAGCGAAAAAAATGGCAATCCGATGAGGTAAAGGCCGGTGGAGGCAAGAAAATTTCCAAAAAATTGCTGGATCATTAAAAATGTGCGTAATTTAGCATGATCATGAAGAGAGACAACACTCTTTCTATTGATGGTTGATTAAGTCGCTTGTTGCAATCTGAATCAATTGTTCGATGAAGTTCTAAAACCTTATAATGCATGGTTCTCTTCCGAACCCTTATGCTCACAGCATAACTGTGTAAGGTTTTTAAACCGTTTGAAACAATAATCTTTTCCGAGCAATATATTTCGTTGCATTTCAATATCGGAATTCGATTCAAATTTTTCATCGACGATTCATGTGTTATCCAAACATAAAGCTTCTTTACATATCCAGCTTTACGCAATGTTTTGTAATCAATATTTAATTCATTAACAATGTCATGACTGCTTATGTGACGGTCTCTTTCGATCCTTTGTAAGATGTCATCGACTTTTTCAGTGAATAATCGATAAGTCTTTGACATCGAAATTTTCAAAGCGATAGCGAGCAAACCATCGACATGTGGCCGTAAACACCACAAGCTTTTCAAAAGCTTTACTCATCTAATACAGCTCTTGACATGATTGATGAAATGTAAAACTTTTCATATGAAAATTCTAGACGAAATTCGTCGTCAATATGGCGCCATCTGATTAGTATTGCCCGACATATAACATTAAATAACATCTAAATACCAAAATATCTCAATAATTTTCGCCTAAAACGTTATTTTATTACTAAAATTATATATTTGATTCAAAACAATAGATATAAAAATTATCTAATTCTGAAGAACGCAGAATTTCAAAATTTTAAAGAAAAATAATGAAAGGAAATAACTTTCTATGCTTTACCAGTTGATCTCGTAAAACCCGTTCTTAATATGCAGATCAACAAAAATCCCTGGTAATTCCTTTCACTAAAGTAGAAATCATGTAACCTTGACGTAAATCGGAAATAAAAACGGAACATCTAAGAAAATGTGATATTTCCCTCCACTTCACGTGCTTCCTAGGCGACGGAGCCAAGAGATAACATGGAGTCGTGGCATTGAAAGAATTCAGTAAATTATGTGCTACAATGCAGTTAGCTCTAAAGGTAACTCTAAGGCAGAGTTTTGCATATGTAGTCTTCCTTGACTTTCTAAAGACTAATATTTAATAAACGAACTTTACAAGTAAAAAACTTTACAAATGTTTTCTCAAAATTCTTTTTCGATCACTTTTACTGGCGCTAGCAGTCATGCATTATTATTACAATTCTTCTGGTTGAGGAGAAATGGGTAACTTGTGAATAAATTCGAATCGTTTACAATTTATAGCTTTCCGCAATAATAAGTGAATTGAAAAAAATAAAAAGAATATCCTGGATGTTAATGAATAATTTTATAATATATATGCATTTAATTTGGGAAAAATTTAATTTCCTTTACGTGATGTTCTAATACGGTCGCGTTCTTTAAGACGAATTTTGTTGTAGGGAGCATTTTCAACGAAAAACACCTTTTACGTACACCTAAGGTGATGTGTGAACCTGAAATGTTTTAAGAGAAGAGTATGCCACAATCATCTTGTCTTTCAGAAGGAACTTGGACTATGGATCTTAAGCAACAGGGAAACCAACGTTTCGAAAAGTCGAAGAATGGGTGAGACTATGTGCGCTATTTTTTGTTTTCTCTGAAAGTGAGAAAGAATCCAACTTTTTTTAATGGTGAAGACGAATATAAAATTCAAATCAAACTGTGAATTATGACATTCAGTATTTTTGGTAATACGTTGTGGGAACACGCATGCATTCTTTAGAAATTCTTCATTAGTTTGAATTGATCATCTTTCCAAAGGGTTTGCTCCAGTCTTGTTAAGTAAATTCTGCTTTAACGTTAACTATTATCAAAACTTAAGCCTTATAATCGGCGAAGCCTTAGGCCAAGTTCGTGAGATAGCAGTCAATTGGTATCATTTCACCAAACCAACTTTCAGTCTCTCTCTCTCTCCCTCTCAAACGTCTAAAATGTGCCGAATAATGCAGCCAGCTTGTAATCCCCTACAATATCAATTATAAGAAACCTCAAAAAACATTGGAGACATGAATAGGCTTCTATCAGCAAATCGGCAACAAAATTCGACTTGAGATATTATAAAACAAAGTGTAAATATAGCTCCAGCTAAACTGAATGTCTTCACCATTAGAAACGCTGCTTTTCATATAATTCTGTAAAGTGATGAATAATCGCGATCTTTAAGAAAATGTTGCGTTTTTCATGATTTTTGAAGAGTAGAAATGAGTCCGATCCTTTTGTTTATTGAATCAGTGACAAATGAAAACAATATAGAGATAAAAACAGGTCTTAAAATGACGTTATAAAGCACACACTCTGTCTGTTATTGATCAACTTGAAAATAGTCTACACTTTCCTTCAATACTTTCGAAGTAGGATGACTAACTATATATTCGTATAAATTAATAATAAAATATAATAAATATAAATTAATAATAATAATTCTTTCAATCGAAAATTTGAAGTTTTTTTTAAGAAATTAGTTTTCTTTTTTCTTTACAGAAATCTTTTATAGTAAAATAATGCCAGATTGTGTTTTGTAAATAATTTTGTAAATAGAGATTAAAAACAGTTTAGCAAAGTTTTCGCAACAAAACATTATATAGCCATTAGTAATGTGTTGCGTGACTAAACGTGTGGGTGACTTCAACGCTTAAAAGATTGAAACAGAAACAAACAAGAAAACTAAGTTCACCTAGTGACGGATTTTGATTACTAATGGAACTATATATCAATTTCTAACTATTGACAATATTTTGAAATTTTTAATTTTGCTAAAATCAAGTGAAAATTTAAGAGAAATATTTATTTTTGACTTCTGAAATTTCGACAATTCTGACGACATAACTAACTAAACGGTCTTGGACTAATAAGTTGCTTAAAAATGTACGTTTCAACGCTACATTTAATGCATTCTTCTTAGTGTTACCAGCGGAATGAGAAAAGTAACGAAACGTCATCCTCCTAAAAGCCTACGTAAGGCTTAAGTGCAAACTTATCTATAAAAGTAGCAAAGTGGGTGTTTTACTTTTTGTATTATTTGTTTTTCCTTTCAATGTAATTAACGGAGAAAAACGAGAAACTGGTTTTATAGGTAAAAATTACTTGTCAAAGAGAAAATAGAGGAAAATGTACATAAAACAATCTTTAAACAGCTTTAAAAACCTAATATAGCAATTAATCGTTATACACGTAATGCTAATAAAAAAAATAAAAAAAGTTTTATAACAAGAAGTTTAAATAGCGTTTATTGGTAGACTTCGATATGTCTTTCGATATAGCAATCATAGAATGCATGGATGAATGTGTAGATGATATCCATAATATGGTTTCACATTTTTTGCGGTATACCTACACCGAATATATTTGTTAGCTGAATTGAGAAAATTCAATCTCGTTTAAAAAGAATAGAAAGAAAACAAAACACTGAGATCATTTGTCTCAGAGAACTTTTAACAACTTTCGACGAGTATTTCACTTAACAACAAAGCGTGGGTCAACTTATTTCAATTCTTAGTTTACAAGATCAACATGCAGCTACGGTTGGTTTGTTAGCACATGCTATCCATTTTAGATTTAAAAACACAAGACCGAAAATTGACAGAAGGTGAACAAAAAAGACTTCGTCTAAATTAATCACCAAAAGATGTGTTAGCTTGAACTACTTTATTTGTTTGTACTTTACACCACATCTGGTAAAGGGTGTATTAAATGTCGATGTATGTAACACTATGAAGGATTTGAGATTGATCTACTCTTTGTCGTACGAATCGATTTAAGCTTGTCGGTCCGCCGGTCTGTCCTACCCTGTCCATCAACCTACAGATTGCAATTTATTAGATATTTTGACCAAGTTTGGTACACTTGAAAATGGTTTAGATTAGAGCATTTTCACGACCACTTCCCGTTAAAGTCATCTATCCGCCTTTCTTATCTACAGATTACAATTTTTGAATTATTGGGAATACACATAATTTTGAGACTTTTTTTTTGTAATTTTGAAGCTTTATTCATAGAAATTGGTAGAATGTGTTTTATACAAAGTATTGTCTATTCTCACACTTTTAGGTGAAATGTGAATTCTGAAAGAGAAATCTACTTGCCCCTTGCGGCTGTGCTAGAAAAAATGTACTTTTTGGGCATCGTTATAAGAATGGACGCCCCACTCAACCAAACAATAAGTCATCGACAGTGAGCAGTGTCAAGTGAGAAATGCTGTCTGCTGATAACAGCGGGAAAGGTAACACATTCCCAGTTAATGCTTCTAACGTTTTGCTTTATGGAGCCAAATTTTGTCAAACTGGAAAGTTTTTCATTCCAATTTTATCAGTAATTGTTAGCAGCGTTCCCTAATGATGGACAAATCGTAATGATCGTAATTGATCCCCCTCCCTACACATGTTGTCGCCATGAATATTAAGCTGTATCATCTACGTTAATGGTTCGCCTAAACTTCATCGTGTTTATTGCGCTTTAAATATAGTAACCGAACCATTGTTCAGCGTTCCCGCAAATTGAGTTTTGTGGTCCCAAATGTTAACATACTTAGAAAGCAAAGAAAGTACGTTTTTTAAACGTCAGCGAAGTGACACAAATCATCAGACAGTACGATGTGATTTAATATTAGTTACATCGCCTTTTTTAAATCGCCAAAGACATATCTTTACTCCCAATATTTTGACGAACGAGCGCCATTAAAAATAGATTTCATTTGATCATTTATGACTAGTATATGAAATTTCGGCATTTAAAACAAATGCGCATAATTTGAATCAGATTCTTACGAAAAGTCACCTTTGTATATAGCAAGATGGCCTAATTTACAATATATTATGTTGCAAATGAGTCTCTATGTAAAGAATAATATGACATGAAAATTAACTGCGTTGAATCTAGACCTCGTGAGATTATTTCTTGACCAACCACATATAAATGTTCTCATGAAAAGTAAGTCTTTATACGACAAAATGGTCTAATCTACAATAATATTTCATGTCAAAAACTGAAGAAGAGCAGAGAAGAGAGCTTTGACATGAAAATTAATTTTGCTAAGTTTGGATCGAATTAAGTTACATTCAAGATCCCCCCCCCCCCCCCCCCACTCCCTTTACAGTTTTGGTATTTCATTATGAAAAAAAAATGGATAATTGTTTTAGGCGTACCTGAAAGTACCTGAACTTAGTTAGGTTAGCTTACAAAACGTTTCTTACCATAGAGAATGAATTATGAAAAGTCTGCCAAACAAAGTCTTCCACATTGTAGACATTTCGTATTTGCTATAACACTTTGTATATACTAACATGTAATTAATAGTTATTTTTGAAATTTCAGTTTTCATTATATGTGAAAACTTCTGAACTTAATTATAGATTTTATTTTGCAGCGCTGATGCTGCCGTAAGTTCTTGTTGCTTACAAGAAAATTGGACGTCGAACTTTACAAGAAAAACAAGCGTTAATGATAAACTCATATGTTTTAAAATAATAGAAATGTAACCGGAAATGAAGAAACATAACAAAAATAGCATAAGACGCAACACATGATATACAAAATACGAACTCCTACTCAAAAATATATAATACATTACAATACAAAAAGCAGCCGTCACATAACAATGTTTCAAATGTTTATATATCACATAAACATAAATTTGTGTATATATTTTATATCACATGTACAAGATCAAATATGTTGATTTTCTATTTGTTACATTATTTTTTCATCGGTTATATAGGGATGTTAATGACTTTTGTGAGAATAATACAACACGCGGAAAGCCAATGACATGTTGCACCTGTCCGATGGTGACGTGTTTTATTTGACGCCGTCACTGATATACTACGAATGCAGTAAGTTTGAATGCATAAACCTTCGCAGAAACGTATTATGTTTCACTAAATAAAAGTTTCCAACTGTATATACATATATATATACATGTATGTACATATATTTATATGCTACACCACAAGTAGTACGGTGGTGCGGCTCATGCAGATGTACGTAACATCCAGAAGGGCTTAAGATGGAATCACCCACTAGATCTGCCGCATTACAAGTCAAGCAATTACTTATCGTAAGAAAGAATCTTTGCGATATCCCTCTCTCTCTCTGACATTGATATCAGATAATCGATACGTGTGATGTGATTTTTGTTCGAATTCCTGCTTACCTATGTTCACAATATTTGTTGCATAAAAATTTCTTATGATCCAAAGCGAGCGCTACTAGAGCTATAAGCTTCGATCAAACATTCAGAAACTTATTAAGTCTATCAGATAATCCTGGAAGAACGCCTAACTTGGTAAGATTAGAAAAAAAAAAAAGGAAAATGAATTCAATACACTACACTTACCCGATTGGGAACCTCCGGCTATTTGACGCATTTCTTTGGTGAATTCTTTATTGCCAAATTGACAGGACAAATCGTGAACGGTGCGCGGCTCGCCTTTATCCAAGAGACGTTCCAGAAAGAAGAGCAAAGTCATATTACGCGCCATTTCATATTCCAAAGATTCCATTTTAAATGCGTTTAAGATTATATTCTAACTTTTCTCTTATATAACGAACTTAATATCACAAATGTGCTTTTATAAATATATAGTTAATATAATTTCTCTTATACGGGAAGGGAAGCTCTGATCGTTTTGATTACGTTTACATATATATTCTAAAATTTATTAGCGATGTTTCTTAAGGCAGTTTAGAGAAGCGATGTTTTTATTCGGTTTTCTTTTTGATTTGATTTAAATTATCTGCAAAATAAAGAAAAAGACAGATACTAGGATAAATAAAATGTGACAACAAAAAAAAACTATAAAAAATTATGCAATTTTAGAACAGAAAACCAAAAACAAAATTCATTTTGATTTGTTAAAATATTCAAAATATTCTTGCTATTGTTTACGATCGTTCGCCATAAAAAAGATATTAAAGTCAGTAGATTAATGTCGCTAAATAGTTCTCTTATCGTTATTTATTTGGGTAAGAATTTTACTTAAAGCTTAAGAGACACGACAAAAGGAATAATTCACCATAAAACACTCTACTGCTTGTTGCTAATTTTTGTAAAACGATAGATTTTCAAATTTCTTTAACTAATTAACCGCCGTTATTACTTATCGTGCGTAGAATAATCCTGTCCATAAGGAAACGGAAGTTCAATGATAACTGAATTTATCCTGTTTGTATAAAAGCAAAATTTCATAAGATTTCGTGTAAAAAAAAAACTGAGTTTGCGCCTAAAATGGAGCTGAGAGAACGAAAGAAATCAGCTGTTGCGGCGTTTCTTCTACTCTACAGCGCTTTGCTTATTATCGCATCTATCGGAATGTGAAAGTAGATTAAATATAAACATCATAAAGAGAAATGTAAAGAGTATAAACACACACACGCGCCCATAAATATGTAAATATATACAAAATGTATAAGGGAGCGTATTTGCGTGTGCTTATGTGAGGATGGCTGAATATCAAATCAAAATTATTATAGTAAAATCTTTGTGTGTCCGTGTTCGTATGTTTATATGTGTTGATATAGTTTAAAAGCATTTGTAAGAAGAATAGACGAATTTTGAAAACGCGCGGGAAATGAATCATTATTACTCACGACAAAACACTAACTACATAAATTTCATAATCCGGTTTGTAACGATCAGAAATACACTTTTGAATCCCCAAAGACTCTTTAATTCCTTTTTGCTTTAATTCTTACTACCGACGATAAGAGTCTGCACACATTTTATCATTCTATTTGTAACATTCAGAAACGTACTTTTGAATCATCGAAAATTTTTTCTTTAATTCCTGCAATTACCCTGGAAATATTTTCCGAGGACTTGGCTGCCAATGCAAGCGTACGTTGCCGCCATGGGAAAATATTTGCGATCATTAGATTTCTAAATTATGAAAGCTGATATTATTATTTAGTCAAGGTGAAGTGTCTCTTCCCAAATATGATCGCAAATATGCATAATTCCTACGAACCGTCTATTGTCGGCAGAGTCATTATGAGTAAGAATGTTTGACTGTTCGCCTATCTTGACAAATGTGACGAGCGCTATCGGACGAAAAACAGTCGTGCCCAAACACGACTTGTTGTAGAAGTATTATAGAAATTTGCGACAACTTGAAGGTATTTAATTCTTCATAATGAAAAGTGAGACATTGACAATTCGAATCATTGAAAAATGAAATGTATATATGTATACGTATACATATATATATATATATATACATATAGTACACTGGATAACATTAGAACTATTCTCTTCTCAGTTTTCTTTTGTTCCTCCTTTACCATTGTCTCTATTTATGCAAAATTTACATTAGATGATGAATATATTTATCTAAATCCTACGTAAGCATTAGTTTCGTTTCGTTATTTATTTTCGTTTTATTATTTATTTGTTGAAAATCACTTATGAGTTGCCGTCAGTTTTGTATTTAAGCAATATATTAATATCTCCCCCTAACTAAAATTTTTGCTCTTCTACCACGTTCACGTCTCGTATATTATTGAATTTGCCCAGTTCGCAAAAATTGAAATAGGAACTACGTACCTCTGCATGTATTTTTGAATAAATTCCATATACTAAATTTGAAGCCTTGTCTAATACACGAAACGTGAACATTTATATATTTTCAAACATAATGCTTAATCTACACAAGACACGGGCGTCACGTTTAGTTAAATTATTTAAGGAACACGTCTATTGGCCCATTTCTTCCTTGCAAAATTCTTATCAAGCCTTCTTAATTGAGTTTCGAAACATAATATATTCAAATTACGATTTCTCGGCTCTTTTTCTGTGCTAATAAAAATGTTGTTTAGCAAATAGTCGCATTTTACCCTTTTACAATACTAAATAATCTTCACTTTCATAGAGAAAGTCAATACAGACTCAATAGTGCAGAATTCCAGAATGTGTATTGGCAGACGTGCATATATCAGTTCGCCAGTAACAAATTTATTGATATTATTTTAACATAATTAAATTTCAATTATTGTTTATTTGTTTATATTCATATAAATATTTAATTAATTTATAATGTTTAGCGGGTGTTTGGTATTTGCTATTTTCCATTCGTAAATGCAAGATATTTAAACGAAATATTTGAAGGAATATGTTAAGAACATGCGATTATATATATGTATATACATAATTACTAGCAAAGACAGAAACCTTAGTTTATTTGACACCTATATGTTAAAGCCAAGTTGCAAAAAGGTCTTTTATTTATCTTATATTTCTTCATTTAGATTTTAAATATAAAACTTGTTAGAAAGCCTCTGCTTTGAATATCTGACCCTTTAAGTTATTGCAATCGTATGCTGGCTTTCACTCTACAAAATTGTAGCAAATAAAATAAATAATAAAAAAAAAAACGAGAAAAATATTAGAACTTTAGTTAAGACAGAGGACTAGATAAAAACGAAAAACTGACAGAGAGAGAGACAGACAGAGAGGAAGAGCGTAACAATGAAAAGCAACGACGGAAAATTAAAGCAAATTAAATTAAAAGGTAAGTAAGAGATAAAAATCTAAAGAGCAGACAAGCGAATTTAGAACTAATTTTTACTATAACTGTTGTTGTTGCCGTCGTTGTCTGACCAAAAAACACAAGGTAAAGTGTACAACACAAACAAAAGGAAAAATAATAATAATACTAATAAAGAAACCAAATAAGAGCAAAATGTCAACCAAATATAAGAAAAACAAGACACCTTTTACAAAATTCACATAAAAAAACCTATAAAAAATATTTGTGTATACTTTCTATAATATTAAAGAAATTTTTACCTAACAGCACATATGTAAAAATGGTACGACGTTTATACCTTTCTTAAACACGCACACGATATAGATCCTCGCGTTGGGGATTTTAATCAATTAGTGTAATGATCAATTGACTTTTATTTTTAAAATAACATTACTTTACTTTTTAATTAGTATTATGGTTTTTTATCTTTTTTCTTGCATATTTTTATTTGTGTATGGTTTAAATATTTAAAAAATTTCTACACTCTTTTTTTTTTTCTTTACAAGCGATTAATTATTCATAAGGCCACTTGTGTACTTGCTAAGAGTATAAGGAGCGACTATATGATTTTTAAATTGCTATTGCTGTTGTTATTGTTGTTTAGTTAGGAGCGCACTTTAATAGAAAGGTGTTAACACAGACACATTCATATATTTGTACGTTGTAAACGATTTATCAAAAGAAAAAAATTAGAAATTTGAGACGTGGTTAACAAAATCTTCTTATATTATACGTTAAATATTTTCTCTTATATAATTAAAATATTTTTTGTTATTAATTTCAATAATTTTTTTTATTAAATTTTTTATATTTTGCAAATATTTGCTTTTTATTAAGGTAATACAATGAGAAAAGCCACAAAACGAACCAACACACACTAATGGCAACTAGCAACAACTGATTTTTTACGGCGAAATTATGTGTAAGTATAGAGTTGGGTGTGTGAGTACAAACATTTTGTCATAAGCCGCGTGAAATTATCAAAGGCAACATTCAAATCTGTTTCATTTCAAAGTATTTCGAAGAATTATCTCATCCAACAGGTGTTCTTAATAATAGTTCCGAAAAAATCAAATAGTGGGAAATTAATGCTTAGTAACTTTACTTGAATATGTTATTTAAAATATATCGTTTAATGAAATGAAGGCGTCTTATATTTTTAGATTTAGAAAAAAAAAAAAAAATAAATGTTTCTTTCTTTATTTAAAATATTCTTATGTTTTTATTTCAGTTTAGTCCATTTTTCACTTACAGCCCACAACCATTTAGCTAGAGCGTCATCTTTTGCAGCTGGAGCCACGTCTTTGAAGACACAATCGCTAAAGTATTGCCCCGAAACATTGTATAAGTCTTCATCTAAGGCAGCATACAAAGTTGTTTGAGCGCCAGACCTTGGAGTCTTTAAAAATGGCCAGACTAATGGTCGAAATATCAAAGAAGCGAAAAATGAATTGAAAAAGCTCATATGGCGAAACAGTTCGGTATCAACAACACCAGGATGTAATGCGTTAACAGTGACTCCAGTTCCTAACCAAAATATATTGCGTTAATAGAAATGGTTTAAATTGAAACTAATTTAAAGAAATTCACACCCTGCAGTCGCTTTGCCAGTTCACGTGTGAATAACACGTTAGCTAATTTGCTTTGATTGTAAGCTTTGCCTTCATCATAAGAGTTTTCACTATTCAAATCTGCTATGTTAATTTCGCCGCGAGTATGAGCTAGACTTGAAACTACTACAATTCGACTAGGAGCAGATTTCTATGAGAAAATTTTGATCTTTTTAAGAAATGTGAAAACCAAAGTATTTAGCAGAACCTTCATCAAATCCAATAGGAGGTTTGTCAACAGGAAATGCCCGAGATGATTAACCCCCAATTGCATTTCAAAGCCATCTGTTGTCACCGACCTCGGGCAACGCATAACGCCAGCATTGTTAATTAAAATATCTAAATGTGATTGTTCTTCTTTGAATCTGAAATTGACAACGTTAAAATTTTAATGTTGCTATTAATATGTAATTATATTTACTTGTTAACAAATTTATGTACAGATTCCATAGAAGCCAAATCGCATTTCCGACAATAAACGTTTTTATTGCGGGATTCTAAGACGATCTCTTGGCGGGCCTAAACAGCGTTTTAATTTTTCTTGTTAATAATTTTGTTCATTTTTCTTAAATGTGTACCTCTTCACATTTCTTCATATCCCTGCATGCCATATATACTATTGCCCCCCGTTTAGCCAGCTCACGAACGGTTTCTTTGCCTATTCCTGTGTTTGAGCCGGTCACAATGATGACTTTCCCATCCGCACGGTTTGGTTTATTAAATTTACCACCTTGCATCAAGTCTCTATTGTAATTAGAAATCTCAGATTTAATTTTTTATTAAATCTTCCATTCATACTTAACGAGGCAAGCTATTCCTACTCCTGTGCCAGTAACACTTAACCAAAATATTGGACGGCTTTTCATAAAACTAAACAATCCCATCGTTTTCTGTTACAAAATTAAAGCTAAATAAATAAACTTTACACTTTACACAAAATTACAGTTATTTTTATGAGGAAATACTCAATACAAGTGCTTAGCAATTTTTTCCAGGTTGCTCAACAGCTGTTTTTATATATATTTCAAAGCACCAAGTTTTTGTACACCTAAAGTAAGATTGGTAGAAAAATGTGAAATAAATTGAATATTTTAACGGGATATTTGAAAACAACATAGTAAATTCCTTTATGTCAATGTACCTTATACTAAATAAACCCATCGTTTTTTAATTTGTTAAAACTGACGTTGAATACATTAGATCTTAGCACTTTACACAGAATTACTTAATAAAAATATTGAACAATTTATTAAAAGCTATTAAACAGCTGCTATTAAAAACATTTCAAAGCAGCAGGCTTTGGTATAACTAAAGCGAGATTGACGTAAACGAACGAAATAAATTTAGTAATTTAACGGTATACATTATAAAATATGGCAGTGCTTATACAAAAATATATACATACAAACTTTCTCAAAAACATCGCACATCTAAAGTTTTGAAGATTTGGTTTGTGTTGACTCTTAGAATACTGATTCAGTAATTTATTTCTTAACTTCCTACCACTTGTGGTAAACATATCAAAGTTTGGATACGTTCTTTATTTTTTTCGATTAATACTACCTCTGTATATTTCTATGTTCTATACTTTCGCTCTATATATATATCCCCATTTAAAAACATATTATTCTTTCATTGCTATTTTCTGACCTATATTAAATTTAACAAAGAGTAGATTTTAAAATAAGAATACATATATGAAGGTTCAACTTTCTATATTCATTTCGAGAATTCCAACTGAAGATAGACAAATCTGACTATATCGACTTTCGGGTCTACCTGAAGAAGTCCAAGGTAAAACCAGTGGAGTTCTCCAATGTTTGAAAATTAAAGTTTTAATAATTATTTTTCTAAACGCTAGGCTAGTTTAATATTGGATTCACTTTTATTATCGAAATTCAAATTCTCGAAGTAGCTTTTTGGATCATAACAGATTGGTCTAGAGTTATCTAGCAATCTCCGTTAATTATTACATTATCTTTAAATTTTCTTTCGAAGCATTCTTCTTTTATTATTTTAGATGGTTACATGTTTAAATATGATTCTTATTAAATTTCATCAGGGTCGGCAGCCGTCTAGAAAAACTTTTGAAGAAATCGTGTAAGCTACATTAACGCATCGGATACGGTTATTAAACCCAAAACAAAAAGAGACTTGAATTTGGTTAAGATTAAACGAACGTTGGTTAGTAAATTTAATTATTAGTTCAGCTGCTGATGGTCAGCATCAAATTTGTAGCTTCGAAAACATGCTCAGTGGGAATTATATGAGTAATTTAATAATAAACTAAATTCTTAATAAATCTTGAACTTGTCTCCATTTTTATCTACAAAGGCATTACCTCGTAATAATTTCGTAATAAAATTTAATTATTATTCTTTTTGTCGGTCAATGTAAGTATGTAGTCCGAATGCGGAAGAAATTAAATGAAAAGATTATGATATGAGATTAAAGAAGAGGAAAGTATCGTTACTTAGATAAAAATGAGACAGTTATAGTAAAGAAAGAGTGTCTTCAATAATAAGTAAAATGCAATTAGTTATTGATAAAAGCTTTAAAGAGATCACCGAAGCACCCTGTACAAAATTTTAACCAATCAGTTACAACAGCTGATTGCTGATTAATTTTCTAATAACTTTTCTCTGCGCAAAAAACCAAAACAATGCAAATTAGATTTTTAAAAACATAAAAGGTTGCATTAGATAAATAAAAATTGTGTCAAGGAAAGTGAATATTATATTAATTTGTGGTTTTTTAAAATGATAAACAGAAATGATAAAAAACGTAAACATTTTGATTATTAAGCGAGTTGTTGATATTGTACTTTTAATTTCACAAGGACTTTGCAACAATAAAAGCAATAAAGGCTATTAAATCACTTAGTTATATTAATGAATAATTTATTATTAATAAATGAATTAAAATAAACCATCTTGACTATCAAAATGAAATGCATCGAGGGGAAAGTAGTTATTTTGGGTTCTAGGGGTAAGTATGAAGAACAAACTTAGTTACTTAAAATATATTTGCAAATATATAGTTTTTAATACAATTTTTAGTTCCAAATAGTGCTTGAAAATCAATGAGTTAGAATCCTAAGTCGAAATCAACCAGCAAACTATTCTAACTGCTATATGTTAATGAACAGATACTCGAATCCTTCTTAACCGTCTTAAATATTGTGTACACATTATCCATCCTCGGTTTATGATAAAATATAAAGGCATTTATGAGTAATTTGTGAGTAAACGAAAAAGAGAATTAAATAAGTAGGAAACGCTTAAGAAATACGTAACGAACATTAGGTGTCTCACTGTTAAAACGCCCTGATATGATGAAAAATCTTTGGTTTGCAGTTTAAATTATTAAAAATTGAAATTTTGATCTTTTAGAATTTCAGGAATCCCCCGTATATGTTTCAGTAGCGAAGAGAGAGGGATATATGTTCATAATACAACAGTCTAATTCTCTTCTCTTCAGCAAATTGTATGCTTTACGTCAGCATATTACAAACGCAGCAACAATATAATGTAGTTTTTGGATAATAGATAAACAATGATATTGAAATATAGTTTGAGTGCTCTTTTAAAGTTCGGGAAACTACAAAGACGATAGTTATTGTGAATTCTTAAGTAAAACCGCTGATAACAAAATGCAGCTTCGATTATTAAGAAATTATTCAAAGCCGTATTATGTTTTACAAAATAACTTAATTTCCTATCTTTGTTTTTCAGGTGTTGGAAAAACACGTCTTATTACAAAATACATCAAAAGTACAGTTCAGAATGAATTTGGGCCAACTGTAGCTCCTTCTTTTTTTACATGTAAAGTCATGTTAGATGATTTTAAAGTTATATTACAAGTAAGTACTTATAAATTTATAGTGGATGGTGATAGATGTAAGGAAATACTCTACACATCTAAAACGGATGTATTTGTGACTCGTATTTGATAAATATAAGGCGACATGAGAAAAACTTGTATCGAAAATTTTAATGCAATGCAAAAACATTGAATTGAGATGAACAAAAGCGGTTAAAGCATTCCAAATTAGTCTTTTCTTTTTGTTAGATGAGGAGCTACTCAGCTTGTACAAATAACTGGGTGCCTCCATCTTTGAAAGAAGTTCAAATCAACGTTGCCCGCGAACATATTATGGCCTTAATGAATAATCAAACAGAACGGCTTAAGTTCGTTTACTGTTATTTTGAATCGCAAACTTTAAATAACAAAGTAGATTTATATAAAACATGTTTTCGCTCCGATCTGTTAAATTTACCTCCTCTTTTGAATTTTCAGTTCATTTTTACCATCTTTTTTCTTACATATTAATGACTTTCCGCGTAAAGTGACTTAAGCCGCTATGAGAAGGCCGAAATAAAAATTTTTTGTTCGTTAGAATCTTTATAGAAGGGTGGTTCTTGAAGTCAAATCTGAACAAGGTTGCTTCTTGGTGCTTGCCAAAGACATGCTCTTAAATTTACAAAATTATAAAAAAGCGATTGCGTAACTGATAATATTTGTTTTAAGATCTAAGGGTAGTCTTCTGCTCCAGATTAAAAATTAACCGCAGATGGAAACAATTTTATGGTTCATGAAGAAAAGTATAAGGAATTTAAGGAAATACTTCTATAACTTAAAGAGTGTAAAGGGCTTTAATTAGAGCAAGGTTGAAGTATTATTCGGTTGTTTGAGAGACCAACCCCAATTGCTGTATTGACTTGATTCAATTTGCACGAAAGAAACTTCTCAACGTTTGCGTTACGCGGTTAAGGGTGCGAGCCTGATCGCATCCTTAATCCATATGAACAAGATTAAACTTAATTGATCTTCCCACGTTAGAAAAATGACGCGAATGCTTTGAAATTCTGGCTAAGCCAGGGCGGTATAAGCTTCCTGGAGTTGCTATTTAGGATTTTTTTTAACGCTCCTAGTGGGAACACTTGGCATTATTTGCCTGTTAGGTTATTGCAATGTTGTGCTAATTACACATTTTGTCAATGTGCGATGGTAACTATCATTTGTTCGAAGTGGCAACAGGTTCTTCCGATATTGTCGAAAATTGCATGTTAAGACATTAATTACCGAACTTTCTATCTTCTTTAGTTTTGATTCTAATCCATATGTACGTGTTTATAGCGTAATGCTTTTCCGCTCTTATACTCGGTAAATAATATGTAAATTTAAATTAAATCTAATCGATTATATTTAAAATTTAATTTTTTACTATGAGGTTAATTGTTTTTATTGTTACTTTTATGATTATAATTATTATCTTTAGATTCATATGCTGCTTAATAAATACTATATTTGTAACGAACATCTTACATAAGTAAATATATAAATAAAATATTTTTCTGAATCTTTATCATTCGCAGATTTGGGATACAGCCGGTCAAGAACGCTTCAAAGCCGTTACGCCTATGTATTACCGAAGTGCTAATGCAGCCATTTTAGTTTTTGATCTTTCGCAACATCGTACCTTTAAGGAACTGAAGAGTTGGATACAAGAGTTGCACTCCAATGTACAAGGACCCCTGATTCTCACGTTAGTGGGCAATAAATTAGACTTACCCTCAGAAAGGGCAGTTTCACGAGAGGAAGCTTATTTGTTTGCCACTTCCATAGGTGCTAGTTATTTTGAGATCTCCGCCGAAATGGATCAGGGTCTAGAGCAAGTGTTTAAGAGTACTGCGTTCGGTTTGGTACGCCTAGTTAACGAGGGCAAGTGTCGAGCACTGCGTCAATTTGACTCCTCTGATTCCATTACAAAATACACGACAAGCAATACTGCCTATAGTTATATGATGGCTGCTATAAGTACCCGTCATGTCCATGATAACGGAGGGGTAATACATCTGCCGTCGGTGCCAGTTGGAATACCGGTAGAAAATGATGAGATTAAATCGAATGCTGAGGGTCGTCTTGAAAAACCGTCTTGGAGTATAGAACATATAGCTTGGGGTGAAGAAATGCCTGTGCATTGGTGCTGTTAAAATTCTCTCTCACTGCTTCTACCACAATGTGACGAATTTCATACATATTTATTATATTTTTTGAATAAATGCTTTGCATGTGAAATTTGTTTTACGTTTTTTAAAAGAAAAATCCATTTGAAAATAAATGACCCAACGAAATTTTTTATATAAGACTATAAAAAAGACAAATATGGCGAATAATATTAAAGTAATATTTACTTACGATTTTATTTTGTTTTTACAACGTATTCTCTTTTTACTGAAAATATTAGCTGAACCAAATATAATAGTTATGTACAAAGTTTCATACATAAATCAATATTTAATTAAGAATTCTTGGTATTATGTAAAATTATTGATAAATCTCTTAAATAGTTTTATTTTATTCTTACCGTAGATTTATTTTATTGAAATAGTTGAACATTTCAAATGTTAATAAAATTCTACTATTGCGCGTAAAAGAGAGCAATCATTTATTTAAATTAGCTCCTAAAACTGCAAAAATTATATCTTTGGATTAAAGAACTAGCAATAAAGCAATAAAATGAAGATAGAAAACTGAAGAATAAATTTGGTTTTGACGAATTAGAAACCTATGATTTCGAAACTATGAAATGTGTATCGTTAATATTTTAACACAAACACTTGGCTTTTTCTCACTCCTTCGTCGGAAGTTGGAAGGCAATTAAACTGAATCAAAATATTCTCAGCAACAACGTTTTAAAAATTTTGTAAAAATATTACGCGATTCTTCTTTCTACTCCCGTTGCAGATATGTTTATCCGGCATTCAATTTACTTTTAAATCATTTTTAATAACCTGAGACTTCATCATGTGTACAATCTAAGCTACAAATAATATAATATAATGTAATGCAAATAATCACGCTGTGTTTATATGTGCACTAAGTCCACATTTCCTGTCCTCACCTGCTAGCGTTCCAATAAAGAAAGATTATCCGACATGAATAAATCGATTCAAATTTTGCAGTACGTGCGAAATTCTTGGTCTTGTGATTGAAGTATTTTTATTACAATCGGCTCATTCAATATTTCTATAATATATAGTGCACTGTTGCATACTACTTGCCAGTTTTCTTTTTGAAAAAATTTTTTTTTTTCGACATGGAGTTATTTTTCAAAATTTTCAAAAATATTAAAACGTTTTTACATCCTTATTACGAAAGCACATTTCGATTCGGAAATTAATATAGTAATAGCCATTAGAAAATATTCCAGAATAGCTGCCATGAAACGTTCTCTCGACTCAAGTAAGTTTTCACATATCATTAAAAAGAATCATAACCGTTTAGGAAAAGATTTGTTGTGTGTGCTGCAGAACCGCCGGAACAAAAATTGTTCAAACATCCACAGCGGAGCATTTCTTCAAGTGATATACTCACAAAGAACTTGCAACGACCACAAACTGTTAGTAGAGCCGGCACTAGGGTAATGATCACTTCGATTCCAATGAAAACTCAACCATTAGAAGTTGGAAGCAATGTGTATACCAACACAACAACAAAACTAACGACATCTGCCAATGCTCAAGCAAAACGTCCTACTGTTTACATAAAACGAGAAGCTCCTAGGCAGCGTACAATATGCACGGTAACACTCGAGTTGATTGAAAAGAACCCGTATATTTATTTGGGTATAGATCCAACTCGCTTGAATGTACTTAAAAATGTCATATGCCCAACGGCAAATGTCAATTTGGTTGAATGTTATTTGACTCTTAAGAAATTACGTCAGAACGAAGAGTTCTCTATATTGGCCGGTTATTTTGAAATATCTGAGATTGTAGTTCAGCAGATTTTCGCCCGGACTATTGTAAAGCTTGCGACGTATTTACGTTTTCTTATACGTTGGTCAGATAGCAAAAAGTATGATCGTCATAAGACTTTGCCGTTTGCCTTTCGTGACAACCTTTCGAACGTCCAATCTTTGGTTGAGTGCGTGGAGACCGATATCTTGCCTTCATCGTTGCAAATCGATTGCAGTAGTTATAAATATATAGTCACCGTTAACATGAATGGTAAGTTGACAAATTTGATGTGAATCTATTTTTGTTAAAAATCTGTATGCATCTCCAGGTATTATTTCTTTCATATCTGAAGCGTACGTTGGTCACTACGATGATTTATTCATATTTAGTAACTCGAATTTTAAAAATGCTATACCTAATTATTTGTCGCTTGTTGCCGATCCAGGTAAATCGATTCGACGAATGCGTACACCCAAGGCAACATCAATGGAATACCCTTCAACATCGGAGGCTACGAACGTTGCTGAAACAGATTCGACTACTGACTCTGCAGAGGAGTCAGCTAATGAATTAGATAAGAACGATAAAGCCCATGTTATGAAGAAGTACAGAGCATGTCGTATAGTCGGCGAGTTGGCCTCACAACAAACATTAACAACTACAAACAATGAGTTGACTTCGAAACAAGTGAAAAACTTCAGTATACCGACAGTGCGTATCCGGGAATCCGTATGCAGAGTTCAAATTGGTCAGATGGTCAATTCCCTGCGCGAATTCAAAGTGCTTCAGCCTTTAGCTATAAAAGAAACCATTTTGTATCAATACCTTAATGAAATATTGATAGTGTGCGCTGCTCTTAACAATCTACAGAAATAGGAAGTCTTGGTGAGGTTAGGACAGTTCATGTTGTATGCTGTGCATTTTCTACTTTTGAAGTCATTTGATGAGGTTATAGTGACCAACAAAATATTTTCTTCGTTTACTTATCTTTAGATTCTCGGATTTTCTCCTTTCAATTAGTTTTCACATTTTGCAACTCCTCAACAGTCGTAAAAAATGGTCTGAATTCTACGAAAAAAGATACTGTTGAATTCCGTTAAAGATTTTAAAATTATTTTCGAAGTCGAAGCGTCATTTTTTCTTCGAAAGCGTTCTTAATGCGACTATCGTTTTTTTGTTTTATTTTAATTCTTGTAATTGCGTTTATTGTTTCCCTAGTTATTCCCTATACGCTTCCCATTTTCTATTTAGTCAATATTTTTGTTTTCTGCACTTATTGACAAGCTTTTTACAAGAAGTTTTCCTTTACTCTATTAACTGAATTTTTAAACCAATAAAGAATTCAAACGAGAAGTAAAATTGTTTCAATTGTTAATTGCGCTACGCAAATTTGAAAATTATTAAAATTAGGCGGTTCATTTCAGAGACGATTTGAGGTTTTGTTAATAAGAGGAAAATACAAATCGGTCAGCTGTTTTTCGTTTACATACTTTCATTTCAATCGAATTTATATTATCTTTTTTACGGCAACACAGCAAAACATCTGTTGTTATTTGCTGAATAATTTAAGAAGAACAAGAAGAATTTGTATCACGCTTTTTTCATACAAGTACGTATAAGTAGGAACGTTTGCCAACACTCTTATTCATCAGCTGTTAGTTGTAGCGTTCTCCAATTTTATTAAAATGTCGGCAAATGAAGGTTTGAAAATTTTAAATTTACTAAAACATTTGGCGAATATTTGAATATCTAAACATTTGTAAAACTGCTTTTCTAGCTTCCCTGATTAAGGAAGAATTGCAAGATGAGGGTGGTTTGCTATCTCTGGAAAAATTAGATAGAGCTTCACCCGATTTATGGCCGGAAAAAAGTAAGTCAAGCTTTTCGCAAAATTTTTGTGTTGGTTTAAAAAACAAAAGTAATCTAAAGTTCATAATAATAGCCATGAAAGAAGAAACAGAACTTATACAACTTATTAAATTACCTCTTAAATTCAGTTCCAGGCATTACGGATTTTATAGCCATGAGTAATACGCCTATACGTACTCCAGCTGCCGAATGGTCCCGCGGCCTCTCCCAAGAGGATATGGCAGCCATAACACGTAAGCGATTAATGTCGAAATTCACTCTTTAAGGTTTTAACTTTGTTTTTGTATTATTAGAACTAAGTACCTTGACTCCAAATGCTTTAATTATGGAAGTCAAAAAAATCTATGATGAAGCCTATCAATTGGGTGTCAGCGAGGCCAAAGAAATGACACGTGGCAAATATTTAGGCATATTCAGTAATGCCAAGAAAAAGACTACCTAGTAACAGTAAGCATTGTAGTTTATGATAGGCTTTTATACTTTAATAATAATAATAACAGGAAACGAATAAAAATTTTACATTCCATTGCCTCTAAATATCTGCCCTTAGCGGCAGGTTCACACGTACTTTTGGATTATATATTTCGATAGGGAAACAAGTTTGCAAACTCGTCTAGATTAATATAATGATATCGATAACAGGCATAGTAGTGATACATACATATAGTTTTGTTTTTAATCTAAAGATGACCGTTTTTGAGACATTTTGACAAATTTTGGTACAACTACGTGTTTTGGCCGAAAGATGAATAATATTGAAATCGGGTTGAATCCAATCACTTCTATGAGTGTTTTGCTTATTATTCATGAACTATGCAATAAAAATTTTCGCGGTATTCCATAAAAGTGAAAAAATTTGCCACGCCTGCCCAATATTATAGAATATCGAAATTTAGTTCTTTCAAGCCAACTTTTTTAGTTTTTTCAATGCAACTGCTTTTCTGAAACATTTGTAAGCGTTGCAAGCTTATTTTAGCGTTTACGAAAACACATTTTTAATGCTTTTAATAAATATTATTCCACGAATAAAAAATACTTCTTTGATTAAGGATAGCCGGTATTATAGCATAACAGATGGGTTTTGAGTTTCAACGGAGGAAAGTAAAGACCCGTTTATGCTGATTTTCATAATAAACAGCCATGCAAAGAGAAGTCATATATAGTTATTTTTGCATCGTAGTGAAATGAAAGATTCGAATTTTATTTCGTTTTAGAAAATAATTTCCATTTGAAATTATTTTGTTGGTAAACAGTCATTATGAATATTTTTATAGAAAAGGAAAAGATGACATACGCGATTGTGCTTTAGAAAACAGTACGCCTGCGCGTTAATAAATTGTTAAAAACAATAATAAACGAGTTACATGCTCTTCATAACGAATTTTTAGTGCTCTCGTGAAATGTATTGCTAACTGTTGCCAACTTGCATTACGTTTAAGGAAAAAAATTTAAAATATTTCACCGCGATTTTACAAAGCCTCGTATCACATCCCACACATACCGCTTATGATGGATATTAAGTTGTACCTAGTTACGATATTTGATACCCATTATTGAAATTTTCCAAGTAACGAACCATCGAAGTATTGAACCAATCATCATTACAACGCAGTATTTTTAAAAAATAGTTACATGAAAATTTTTCTGCGTCGTAGAAGTATTAAAAAAAGAAGTATTCAGAATTTAACTTAAAACTGGAAAATGTAGTATGCGAGGTATAAGAGACTTTTAGCATTTTTGAATCACGTTTTGAGTAATGTCAACTCACGCACCTACAGCTGACATTGTACAAAAAAAAGATTTAAAAAACAATTTTTATTTTAGGAAACTCATATGGGAAAAGCAACAAAAAAAAATTTAATTGAACGATATATTAAATTTTCATTTTCCAGCAATTTGCTTGAGCAGATTACTCTGTTGGCACAGATGTTTATTAGTCCGATTATAATCTCTCCCGACTCATTGCACTAAAGCGGCGGAAGGATCACGCCGTGCTCTCTTGCAAAGTGGTATACCGCGTGAGGAACGTAAAGATTAGCTGGTCGAACTCACCCTCGCACCACATTAGGAAGCGGTTATATTTAAGCTAGACTCCTCTCCACACAAGAGCCTATCGTAAGCAATGATTTCCAAGGAAATCTTAATCTCGCTGACAATTTGGCATGCTTGTAACTGTTGAGCCATTTGGTCGGGTAAACGTTCTCAGCTCAGCTTTTAAACTAGCTATAGCAACAGTACGATGAGGGCGTTCATCATCTGATAGCTGCTCCAATTCTTGTATACAAACGAAGAATCAAGAAAGGCATTAGTTGACTCTAATTTAATTCATTGATATGCATAATTTTACTCTCTGCTTATCTGCATAACGTCTCCCGCAAATATTTTTCCGCTTCCAGAAACTAAAGTATCTGAATCAAATTTGTTCTTGCATGCATATTGAAAATGGCCTAATTTGTCAAAGAACACGCCTACAATATAACGTAAACTAAAAATATATCCGTTTCCTGGGTGTTTTGTTTGCTACTCGTAAATTGCAACAGATACATAATAAAATTTTACGCGGTATTAGCCAAAAATGGTAAAATCTACCGCCCTGCTCAGCGTACCGAAATTTTTTAGAGCTGTTTGCTAAGGTGAAGGTGGTGGGTGTAAAAGGTTTGCTCACAATACAATTTTAATATAATATTTATAACATATTTATAATATAATTTTCTTACTTATTTTAAATAAGAAAAATTACTTAATTTTTGTGAATAGATTATACCGCAGAGGAAGCTTTTAAAAATTTAAAATTTGTTGAAATTTTTTTTGAATATGATTCTATGTAACTAGGACTCGAGGTTACAAATGACGATTAATATTCTTCGAAGATGTTAAAAAAAAATATTTATGTGAAAATTTGTAATTTTTCCTTACTCTTAAAATATAACTGTAAGCCCAAGTTTTATGTTCTTTATTCAATTTTTAATTGCAAACGTGCATTACATTTCATAGCCATGAATGACATTATGATATATCGTAAGGAATGGAAAATGCAATCAATAAATGCCATTCAGCTGCGCAACTTGAAATGATATTAATTTATGTATTTCAACACTCCTACAATTATTCACATATTAAACGCTTGCAATATTATTTTTTGTCTTCTATGCAATAATAAAAAACTTTCGTTTACATTCAAGCTTCATTTTGCACAGGTCTGATTTGTCTGAATAGCAATGTATGCATTTATGTACATAGGTTTTTGCAATATTTGTACACATGTGTAAGATTTTTAATTGACATGTTATAAGTGCCGTATAATTAATTGTTGCTCATACGCCTGTTGGACAATTACACTTGAGAAGATTATAAAATTTTTTTTATTTGAAAAAAAAAAAGAAAAAAGAACAATTACACTTATGCAATGTGGAAACCGGTACAATTTATTAATAAAAAAACCGCATTTTTTTGCCATTTCTTTCTGTATGTAAACTTGTTCATTCGCGACGGTTTACATTTCTTTCGAAATTTTTTCTTTTGGTTACGAGTTTGGGTTACTGTTTTTACTAATTCCGTCTGTAAAAGCTAAAAATAGATTCAAAAGATATAAATGAGGTATTAATATTACACTCCACCCGTTTTGAGTTCTTAGTTTCTAAGCTAAAAAAAGTACGCATAGATAGCTATAACTTGACATTATTTTGATATATATATTTTAAATGATCCTGAAAAACTTAGTAACTACGAAAACTTTCGAAGCTGTTAGTAAAATAATCGAGAATTTTATTTAAATATACGAACCATGCAAATATTTTAGGTAAAAATCATAGGAAAAAATTATTATTTGTTTATTCTCTTTTCTTGGAAACAAACTTAGCCAAGATAATGGTGAGTATTAAAATATTAACTTTTTCGTCTTTCATAAACTTGTTTGTTACTTCAGCAAATGAATCGTTAGTCCGACCATGTAACTTGATGGCAAGACTTTTGAAAAGCATAAGAAAACGAGTAGTTATACACAGGTTGTAATACCGCCGCAACATTTATAGAACGTTAATTTTTTCATGGGCTTAATATACACTTTGAACATTTTAGAATATGTGGAAAATTTATTACCCATAAGAAATGACTATCAGTCGCTTCCTTGAAATTTCCATCATTTTCTCGAAAGCTCTGGCAAGACTGCCTCTCTGCTGGGAAGTTATACCCTAATATCGTACTTTTTGATTTCTAAATTCTCTAATACATTAAGAAATATCTTTAGAAAGCTCGTTTAGAATCTTCATTTAAAGCATTCAAGCACAAATATATTAGTATAGCTTCGTTGAAACGACTCGAAAGCTTTCAAAAGTAAGAAATTATAAGCGTCTGATAAAATTTTTCGTATTTATTACAAAAGTTTCTATAAAATTATTCATTTTATCAGAGGCACTTTCGAGAAAAAAAAGCAAAGGGATTTGAAGAAGGAAAATTAGTTTTATGACTCGGGATTGCAGCCTAATAGAAAATATAGTAGAAAATGCCGACCGCTTTGTTCGGCTGAATTTGGATGTTTTTCTAGAAAATTTAAAAAAAAGGACACAAAGTGCCGAAATTGAGTAAGATAATTGACACTTTCATGATAACAGAAGTCAATTTATTTACTATTCTGCATGGACAATTTGTTCTTGAGAAAGCCGTTCTTCGAAATGGGTGCTGCATTTCGCTCACTTTTAATCACGAAAAAGCAGTGTTCAAGACTCGCAGCGCTGTTTGGAACAGTTTAGACGAATTGAGAAGGGTAGATACGTTATGTAAGAATGAATGAAACATGGAGTTTTCGCCACACTCCAGGATGAAATCGGCAGTCAGTCGAGTGAACAATAAACGGGGAAAGCAGTTCAAAGCAGCTAAAAACGCAGAAGTCCGCTTGAGAGGTAATGGTATTCGCATTTTTAGATTCACGTGGTATAATATCGCATCGACTATTTTGCAAAGGAATATTGTTCGAATGATGAAATTTGTTTAAAAGTTTTTTTTGTATTATTTATCCCACAAACTTGTTGAGTGATATCTTATGTAATCGCCTGTTTGCTTTGCTTTTATCTATTTTTTAAAAAAACTTTCCTAACTAAGAGTTATTTTGTTAAATAGATGTTGTTTATTCATGAATATTGAAATATGTTTCAAAACAGTGAATGATGCGTACAAGCTGACACAATAAAAATCGAATTTTAACTCATTTAAACTGGACTACGAGATAGTTTTTAACTATAAGTTAAACGATACGCAAGAGAAACACTAAAATTTTTTTAAATTTTAGAACGCCAAAGTAATTTTAAAGATCTTTTGAAATCGAATGGAGTAAATTGATAAAAGCATAATTTCGTGATTGTAAGTTATTGTTGAAGTGAATTTATAAACGAAATATAGAGAAGAGTTAGACATAAACACCTGACGTATTTAGAAGGATAATAAATATGCGACGCATTATTCCCAATAAAGCTACAAATGCCTTTAATAATAATTCCAAGTCTTTAGTTTAAAAGATCACCTTAAGATGGAGTCAACAAAATTTCTCTTGAGTTTAATTCATAAGAACGCAATTAATTAATTCAAAATTAATAATCACTTAAGCATATTTAACGCTCTGCAGAGCGCTGATATCTCATTTCACAGTTTCAATTCTACGCCTCGTTAAGTTTACAATAAAATAAAAAATCGCAAAGCATCCAGATGAACATTGAAGAACAGGACATTCAACATTCAGGACATTTCCCAAAGAAACTGTATTGGTTGCGTATTGATTAGCAGAAGAAAACTGAAAATGAAAAAAGAAAAATCGACAGAGAGAGAAGAAGAGAAACAATGATTTGAGTGGTTGGTTAAACATTAAAACTCCCACACAACCAAACGAAGTAAATGAAGCATTTTTTTCTTTTTTAAAAGAATTGTATTTAAATTTTTCTTCATTATGATGAATGATATGTCGCTTCACTTGTTTCCGGATGAAGGTAAAAGGAAATAGAAAAATTGAAATGGGAAACATACAAAATATACTTTATTTTCCCGTTGTAGTTTGTGTCTAATGACAGAATTCATTATCCTTGCGATTTAATACTTTTTTTTTAAGATTTCATCTGAATGTAAGTTTTTGTGTGAGGAGGTGAAAAGGAAAACATACCGACCAAGTGTTTAAAATATTTTTCATTTATTTGCTTTCGTATTGTGGATATTTAATGCCTTTTTGTGGTAAGCGTTCATTCGCAGCTTTCACTTGAATCAGTTGGAGTATTTAATGAGATTTTGAAAATATTCAATTGGTTTTAGCCCAGTTGTATGAATTTTCTTTATTAAATGAAACAACCGCGAAGTGTTGAAAACTTATTCACTCTAAATCAATAAAAAGAAATATTGAACACAAAATCGGGACATAAATACCAAGAATCGGTCTTATCTAGTTCGATTCGATTTATCTCTTATTATGCTTAAGCAGTTGGTTCAAGTCTTAGGTAATATTTTACCTACTGCAGCAAGAGCCAAAAGCACCGATTGTCGCGAGGCTTAAGCACTTTCCTTAAGAATGTTCTCTGTCGTGTAAGGTGACTCTTCATGGCTCTTCATGACTCTTCAAGATAGTCATCTCAATTGTATGAACCAAAGTCCGACTGCATAATTTCACCGCAACGGCTAAGAGAAAAGTAGCTATCGTTACTCAGTACTCAGCATATGTGATGTGTGCCTCTGCAATTGATTGTAGAGTGGAATATTGATGCAATTATTTCTTTACTGAACTTATGGACCAAGGATGTACTGCTGGCCTCGAAAGTTGCGGTGCAGGGAATCATTAATGGAATTTCGCTTTAAATTATAATATATTGTCATCGATTGTGACCACAGCTTAGTTTTTATATTGGAGTTACATTTACATTTTTAAAAGGGCTTAAGATCCCTTAGCTTAAAAAGTAGTACGGTTGGGGTTGTTTCTTTCTGCGTCGAAACTGTCGAAAAAGAATAACGTTTGAACGTTACGTGTGGTATGATTTAGGTTAATCAAAATTATGGTTTATCATCTTACCTTCTTCGCATTTCATTTGTTCTTTACTATTTTTTCACTACTATCAGCTGTAAAGGTCGTAGGCTGACACATAGATGGCGCCACTATTATTAAATCCATATGATTTTTAGTTAACCCTAACCTTCAAAAGACACGTGTAGAAATTTGACAGCTGTTGCACTATTAGTATGTGAGTTATACCATTATTATGTTATTTCAACTCGAATTGTTCCGTAGGCGCCTCCTCTCCTTGAAATCTGCTTCGAGACAACGTTTTGAGTGGGTTTAAGGGACAAAGCAAAGTAGAAAAATAAATTTTTTAAATGAAAATAAACAATCGTTCTAAAGCTGGTGGCGTGAAATTTGACGCAGTTGTGAGTTATGAAACAGAAAAGAAAATTACTCGCTTGGATAGACCCTTTTACTTTTTGATCGGTGGATTACGCACCTCTTTCAAATGGATTAAGAAGGAATTCTTTTATAATATGATAAATGAAATAATTGATAGAAAAAAGAACTCGGTCCATATTAACGTATATATATATATATATATATATATGTACATATATATATTTATATATTTATATATATTTAGTATTGTTCATAAATTTTTTATAATTCAACTTAAAGTTATTTTAAAATTTTCCATAAGCCAGTATATTGAAATAATGAATCCTGCAATCTTTCTCCTGCTATGTACACTTCAAGCATTTTTACATTTAAATCATTTAAAATGTAGTGAAAAGGTGAAAAGAGAAGCAGTACTTGCTGAAGAGATTCAATTAAAAATAATGATACTTTGGTTAATATTTCCTTGAATTTAAGAGACACAAACATAAGACATAGAGACATAAGCATAAAAGGAACGTTTTTTTTTAAATTTTGCTGTTGGTGCCTTTGATGCCACCTGGATGGTTGGCTTCCTTGGGATCTCTTGGTTCTGCTTTTGATTATAGCTCGAGTTTTTTACAAACTCTTTTTTCATCTGGCCATGTGTTTAGGATTATAGCATTTCATCTAGAGAACTATTATTTTTATTATTGTTATTATTATTACTATATTCTAAACCAATGAAATGCATTCTTAGACTAGCGAAGTGTATTGAGCACTAGCAACTGTGGCTAGGTTGTTAAGAAGAGCCTCTAGCAAGTCAGTATACTTGGGTTCAAATCTAATTGCGGTCGAGTTTTTCATAATAAATATACTAACCAGGGCCGATCTAGAGAACTAACTTTTTAGGCTTAGGTTCCGTAACTTTAACTTTGTACAGTAAACCTAGTTTAAGGGCTACGATCAATTTAAGTTTGTACAATCGATAAATTTGCCTCAAGTTGTTTAGTTTGCCTCAAGTCCTTCTTGCTGTTGCATACATCCGTTTAGTACGATATCTTTTGAAAGATATACGATAGAATATTGGTTTTCTTTTTTTAAGATCAAACAATTCGTTTTTGATATGCCGCTCCCAAGATTACATTAGGGCCTTTATTAATATTTTAGCACGAGTATTACCAACAACCTGTTTGAGTGGTCGCCTTTATTTTGATTATTGAATTTTTATCGTTTTTAAATTTTCTGAACGAAGATAAGTGAACGGTCGTGTAATAAAACATAAATTTCTTTAAGTGTCTGTATAGAATTTGTGTTTTTATTGAACTGAAATTGTAAAACGCAACGCATTTTTGTGGAAACCGCGCTCAAGTGTTCGGGGAAATATTTCACGCTTGCGACAAAGACTGAACTTTTTTTAAATTATCTAACAAATTTACGATGCTTGCTAGGGTTTGCTCGAAAGTCCATTTTAGTTGTAAGTTACAGGCTTGTATTCACTGCATTTTATAACTTCACTTAAAACGTATTTCTGGCTCTGGTACTATGACTGACGAAATTTAATGTTTAAGCAGAAGAAGTTTTTAGGCCTTTGCAGTTTACAAATTTGAACATTTTCAATAACATTCCTTATGCACGAATATAAGGTATACATTTTACAAAATAATATCTGGATAAGAAGAGCAGACAAAGCTACCCACACAAAATATAATTCGAAAAAGTAAATCTTTAATCCTTTTTTGAAATTTCCGATATATTTTTCAATTTGCATATTTAAAGATTTCGTTTTTTTTTTATTAATCAGAAAATATGCATATTTTCTACGAAACTCAATTTCTGCTTAAAAACAATATAAGAAAAATATCTCTTTTCACCAGTAATTTAATTAGGGGAAACAGTAATGTTTATGGATTATGTAGAAGAAAAATTTTGGAAAGAACAATTAAAAATATTTCTTTTTTTATAAAATGCTATGAAACAGGAGAATGAAATGATTCAAGGCTACCCCTAAATGTATTATAATCGTAATCTGTTATCTCACCATTACGTAGCTTGGGTTTCATTTGTCAAGTTATCTCTTAGAGTATCATCTCTTAAGAATTTATTTGGTTTTCTTGATAAATTATATAAATGCGGTTTTTCATTTGCTTCGTTGAATTTTCCTCTATTTTTTTTCTTCTTTCACTTTATCTTCCTTTGCATGTAATGGGTATCTTTAGTTATAGCTGATGATTTGTTGGATTTTCTTCGGTAAATTAAATTTTCTAAATTGACAAAACAGTTATCAGGTTTGGTTTTGCTTATTATGTTTCAAGAAATGCGGGGGGAAATAGGAAATTCAATCCAAAATGATAATAAATATGTAACAAAATGAAGCTAATAAAAGAAAGGATAGCAATATTCACAAAATATTTATAAATTCTTTCTACATCTACAGCTAGGAACTTGTACCTAAATGGCAGAGATGCTTAACTCTAATTGCTATGACTAAAGTATTTTATAGGTACGGCCAATGGCCAGGTACGTAGAGACTCTCAAAAAAAATCTTGTGTAAAAGTAATAAAAATTACGTCTGAATATCGTTTTTACAACATGATGATTTAAATTTAAAACAAAAATATTTCTTTTTCAAAACAATCGGCTTTTTAGCTTGTTCTTTTGGTAGAAGTTATGATTACAGTAATCTCAAATCTACGTTGTATGGCCAGCTTTACAGCGTAGATCTATTATATAGAACGATTAGATCGACTAAAAATATATATATTGTTATCCATTTCGAGATCCGAATTTGGCATCTTCCTTTTGGTGTCATCTATAAAATAGAGCTATCATCCAGGGCATAACAGGCATAGTGTTATGTTTGCCATTTTACAATATCGATCGATTAATAACCGTTCAACGTGTGAAAATAACAAAAACTTACTATAAAAATTTTGATTCTGTAGTGTGTACGTTTCGCGCAAGTGGATTATGGTTGACATAATCGTCCACTTGAACGCGCTGTAGGCAAAAATATGAAAAAGTTTGAAGAAATTGGAATTATAACAGATTTGCTAAGGAAACGCACACATCGTAACGTATACATTATCGAAAATATTGGTGTTGTTAGTGAAAGCGTCAAAGCAGATCCAAATTGATCCATTGTGACGCTACAGCTGCATGACTACCAATTTCTTTTGTCGTGGAAACGAATATGTGGATGTTGAAGATATGTGGTTTCAACAGAACGCAAGTCACAACACGCTCCATTTTGTCATTGTTGCGTTACAAATTTCACGTTTTGGTGTTGTAAACCGGTCGGCAAGATCGTGCGATTTCTTACCGCTACATTTTTTATGTTCTTACGCAGAGGATCGAGTTTATGTAAACAATCCCCAAAATCCTGACGCTTTGAAAATGATTATCCGCGAAGTTATGGCTGAGCTATTGTCTGCTATGAGTAGATACGTAATCGAAAATTACCTCAAAATGATCCGAAAGATTAAATGATGTTGTCCACAAATAATGACAAGATTCAAACAATATATTGAAAAGAAAATTTTATCTAAATATGAATAAAAAAACTACAAAATGGATGATCGTGTAAGTTTTTTGAGTATTGATCGCTCACTATGAGAACCAAAACAGCGACTCATGTCGGGTCCACAAAATTTCATATCTTTTCAGAACTGATACAGAGCTGCATGAAACATTTGAGCAGAAGAAGAAAAACAGATCGGGGTATTTAGATTCGAATAGCGAAAGGTCACATTATTCGTGGTCGACTTCGACAGACATATCCGCGGAAACTTCTAAACAAATTAAGCTCTTCAGTAAAGACACGCACGCGTCAATGGCCAGTGATAAGATTTGGTTCTGTAATATTTGGTTCTGTGCGAGGTGCAGGTATTTTTCCCCTCTTCCTTGTCCACTTTTCATGAACTTGTTTGTATTTCATAAGAAGATATATTAGAGAGGTATCTTACAATACAGAAGATACAAGAAGTAATCGTCCTATATCTCTATATCTATATGCTCTATATCTGTTATAAAGGGCTTTTAAGCATTTGTTTAGTGATCTCTTTTTAATCTTTTTTAACTCATATATCTTGATATTTTTGTTGGCGTTTAACTGTAGAAAAGTTCTGGTTCTGTTCCATACATAAGCATTTATTTTTTAGTAATGAATACTTTGATTCTATCATCGTTAAAACGAAATCAAATTAGCTTAGAATCTGTTGAAAAGGCAAATGAATTGAAAATTATGTTTACCTTATAATGTGAATGATTAGTTTTACCACAGAAGTGATATGAACTCATGGTGCATGCCAGTACAAGGTATCATACATTTAAGCAAAAATTTACATGCAAACGCATATAGGTAGTGATAGTTACATCGAAAATGCTTGGTATGTCCTCACTCTCGAATGGTTAAATGAAAACTACGCACTCAAAAATATACATAAGGGAAGGAATTTTCACATAACTTTTACATACGGTCGTGCATTTAAATCATGAACAAATGTGTAAATATTTTTATGTTTTTTAATAGGAACAAAGGATTCTATGGTTACCTTTAAGAGTTTGTTTGCTTGCCTGTTATTAGGTTCCTTATGTCCTCTATCCGTATGTTGTCATGTGATATGAATATATGTTTTGTTGGTCAAACATTTGTCTGTACATATATCCATGCATGGCCTTGCTCCATGGGGGTCATTATAATCTGGGCAAAAAAGAAATAAACCATATAACTATGTAAAGTTGGATGTATGAGTGTGTGTGTATGTACAATAAATTTCATAATAGATGCAGATAAACACTGTCTTCCGTCTCCTGTATTATTTCACTCATACTGTTGTTATCTGTCGACCAGTATTTACATCTACGCAAATTTATCTACTACGAGCAACTTACTATTGTTGAATGTTGCTTTTGTGTCATATAGTGTTTAGAAATTGTTTTAATATTTTTAAAATTATATTTTTTCTAAAGATAAATAAATTATCATTTCATTGAATTTTCTTAAAGGTGTCGGTTATAATTGAGGCGAGAAGATGAATACGAGTGAGTCGTCAACTTGGGCGAAGTTGATAAACGTAGTGATTAGTCAACTGTCAACCTTATGCAAATTGCTTAATATTTTGAAAAAGCTGCATAATTTAATTCATTCATGTAAAGAAATTTTTTTGATATTAAACAACAAAAAAAAGTTAAAACTTTACGGTTGAGCAAAGCGGGTGACTAAATGCCTTATATTACTAAATCTAATCCAACTGTTCATGAAAGAGTTCGTCGTAAAGTTTTACAAATTGTGCCTTATTACCATATGGAGGCTTAATTTACATTGCAATCCTTATAAGTGGAAGAGTATGAAAAATTCATCAATGATGACAGTTGTGCATCAATTTTTATTATAGAATACTAAAAATATATATGAGAAAGCTTTTTAACTACGGTCTTATCCTATCCAAACTTTCCACATTCATATTGTACGCTGAACTTTTTTTACCGATTTTCTTCGGGAAATACTAAAAATTTTTTTGTATAACTTTTCCATAATTTTTACATTATTCGATTCAATTGACATTCGACAGCGTTTATCCTTACGTCTAGAGATTATAAGGAAGAGCGAGCTTGTTCAATGCTAGTTTCCTATGATACAAGTCCATTCTTTTCGTATAAGGGCTTTTGTACATGTGTTTGTATTGTAACGACTATTTATATATATTTTCCATTATGTTTTGCCTAATTCTGTACCTTTGGCCGGCTCGTCGGATCCAGGAGTTCTGTCTATCTTTTACCTAACCCCATCCAAAGTTAAAGGACAGGTTTAGTTAGTATTCAAATATAATTTTGATTCGAACATTTTCGAACTAAAATACAATTCAAGTCTTTAATATCATACGTCCTCCCCTTCGCGTCAGATTATCTAGTCAAAGTAAAACAATAGTCGGCCTCTCAAGATCCTCGCAAAATCGGATGACTACGGACAAATTTTCTAACCACGATAAATCTTGTCGCTAGTCAGAAACCAAAAGGAGCAGAGGCCATCTTTATTCACTGCCATCTTGGTTTTCTTTTATAGTTTGGCGTTGCTAAACTCTTAACACTTTTCAGTAGAGTTTCCCCTTAGTAATACTCAACTTAATACTGCGAGTTACTGCAAGCGACACTACCTGCAATAATCCCTTACGTACGATTTACCGCTTAAGGCAGTAAAGCTAATAACATCTAAAGAACATAGGAAGGGAAAGTGTGAACCAAAAGGAGGGCGCGACGTTAGTCCTTGCAGTATATACATATTTTCTTATCGTTTCTTTTTATCACACACCTACATACATACTCTTTTTTTTGTATATATGACGTAAAAAGTATTAACAAAATTGTAAAATATTAGAATATTCGTAGATCTTATGCAATGAGTGTCTTAAAACGTGTTGAAATTGTACTGGGTAGGTTTCAAAAACTCATTTGAATCATCTATTAAGAATAAGTAATAATTCATCATTAATTATTAAATTGTTTGTAAAATGCGGAACGAAGTTCATAGTTACTCCTACATTGAGGCGACCGAAGGAGAAGGAGAAAAAATTCCTTGACATTTTTCAATTTTAAAATTTAATTTTTTAAGGAATATTAAAATCTAATTTACTGAGCAAGAATGATGACGAAATATCGCCTTGAATAAGTTTTGTTAAAAAGTCAAGAATCAATCTTCTACTATCGAGATTAGATCAGATGTGTAATTGGATCAGACGTAACCGGAGCTAATGTCCTGTTAGTAAGCCATTCTAATCCGCGCAAGGCAGACAAAGACATTTCGCTAAGGGTCGTCAAAGTCTTTTTACCATTTTGTAATAAAACCAAGTGCGGATCTAGCTGTACACACAAATGATTTCACTTGGAGATTAAACGTCGAGTTTACCGTGAAAAACTACATCAAGATTCTGCAAACAGAAAAAATTGCTCCCGGATTGGAGTTGCGGTATACAAAGTCTAATTAAACGTTATCTTTTTTTTGATAATTTATTACGAAAATAATTGGGGAATAAGGAAACTGGTGTTTAAAGATCAACCTTGCTCAAGTATAATGTTTTTGTTAGTTTTAGTTGCTTTTGTGATGAAAGCATTGATTGTTTTCGTTCACATTAGATATACACCTACAACAGCGGTAGATCTCCATGCACATAATATAATCATTCAATGTGTATATCAGAAAACTCATTGTTAATCCTTTCCTATATTTTGATTGGAAGCAAAATTGTTTCCCTCAAACTTTAGTGAAAGTTTATAAGCAAATCTTTATCTGTTATTGTTTGCAGCGGCTCCAGATATAATGTTTTAGAATTTACCCCTTTGTGCTAAATGCATTCGTTCAATATCGCATTACTCTAAAATATTTCAACCTGATATCTGTTTTCATTGTTATTTCAAAGTGTACACGTTTCTTTTTATAAAAAAATGTCCGTATCATTGATTACAGTTCGGAGCTTGTATTGCATCGTATTGTGTATTAGATTTGTATGACATTATGTCAATCATTGTTTCGAGATAATGAATTACTTTCTTCCATTTGAGATTACATTTTTTTCCATTAATGGTTGATGAGTAATTTGATTTTCTTTTATTTCCTTTATTTAATCTAATTTATTTTTGGCCATTTTTTTTGGAAAAAAATTACTCTTCAGGCATACGTACAAAGCCACTATTTGTGGAGAACAGCAAATGTACTCCGTGGGATAGTTTACAGAACTGGATTCCTTTGATGTAACTTTCGATGATTTATCTGCACATGACGGACAATAGTTCGGACATGACTTGACGGATGCTTGTTTTGAAAGCAGCAAGAATTTGTGAATTGGTCGCGCAAAGGCGATCCTTTCTGTAATCCCACGAAAAAAGTGAGAAATTGCACGATCCTGATTGTCAATTTACATCACCAAAACCTGGAAATATACGTTTTATTGCGCAACGCCGTGGAGGATTGTGTGGCTCTGTTGAAACCATATATCTTCAATATCCACATATTCGCTTTCAGGGCAAAAAAAATTATTAATCACTTGGCTTTAGCGATCAGAATGCTGTGTGCATCGTGAAATCAACAGATTTGGATCTTCACTAACAGAAACAATATTTTTGGCCGCGCGCATGTTTCGATGGTATGTAGGTCTTAAGAACTCTGTTACAGATCCAGTTTTAATAAAACTTCTTCATAGTTTTACCTATTGTGCGTTCAGATTCACGATTATGTCGACAATAATTTGCTCGTAATGCACCATTACTATAGAATCAGCATTTTTCCAGTAAGTTTTTAATACAATATATTGATAAGTTTAGCGATAGTTAAACGATTGAAAAATGGCAAATATGACTCTCGACATGAGATGGCGTAAAAAAATGACCGTTCTGTTTTATATACGTTACTGCTGCTAATTCCGGCCCAGGACATGGATGAACCTATATATGCTGATCTCTCGGAAACGGCATAAGGCACGAGTCCAACAATAAATAATTTCGTTAGAAACCTATAATCAACAGGAAATTAATTTTAATTGATCTTAAAATTTGAGTTTCGATATCTTCGTGCTGATCCAGAACAAATCTCAAAACAGAAATAATTTTCGTCTGCAAAAGGCAAAGCGCATATAAATCTACAACGAAAAGGGAATAAAGAAAAATTAATTAATTATTAATTATTATCGCTTGACGTAATTCTTGGTCAAGTAAGAAATTTTGTGCTGTTTCTACGTCCGAAATTTTTATACATTTAGGACTTTTCTTAATGTATAAATTTTTTTTGTTTCAATCACTTAAACGTTTTTATACCCACCACCGAAGGTGAGGAATTTTTAGCCATTTTGTCTGTAATGCCCAGAAGGAAACTTCAGAGATTCCACAAAGTATATGTATTCTTGATCAGTATCAAAATTAGAATCGATTTAAGCATGTCCATCTGTCCGACTGTGTAATGTCTGTGGTAAACGTTCTTCTGGCCGCAGAAATGAAGCTATTGTTTTCGAATTTGGCAAAAATATTCGACGTTTTTGCACGCTGGATATTGGAAATGGGTCAAATCGGTCAAAGGACGCGCCCACAATGCACGGTGAACTACGAATCCTTCTGTTTTTACGATAAAAATAATTGAGTTTTTTGTTAGCAAACGAATCTATAAAAATCTCCGCCTTTATCGAAATGGCTATACTCTAGTGCAAAAATGGAAAGGATTGACCACGCCCAATTGATATAATAGAGTATTGCAGTTAAATTGTTTGTGAAAACGTTTGTAACATAACGAAAAGTTTCGAAAACTCCATAAATTGTACATGTTCTCGATCAGTACTAAATTCGGTGTCCACCTGCTTATCTGTGTAATCTTTGCGATAAACATTTTCGTGGTCACAAAAATTAAGGTATTTGGATGAAATTTGGTTAAAACATTGGAAGTTAAATCATATACGTTGGCATTGAAAAAGTTCCAAATCGGTCCTAGACCACTTCCATATAGTAGGGAAGATTAGGAAAGCCTCGTTTTCAAAAACAAAAAAAAAATTGGGTCTTTTTGCTTATCACTTATAAACCATAGCAGAGAGATCTATGAAACTCCCAAAAATATTAGCCTAGCTATCTCGTAGTGTCTGTATAAAAATGGAAAGGATCGATGACGCCGACCCGATATAATACAGTATTGAAATTGAATTTGTTTTGTGAAAACGTTTATTACATCAAAAAAGGATCTTCATTTATATATGTACACTCTTTCGTTCAGTATCAAATTTAGAATTCACCTAGACGTGTCCGCTCCTCTGTCCAGCGCTGTTTGCTTATGTGTGGAATGTCTATAGCAATCATTTTCCTCTTCGTAACAATTAAGATTTGTGGATCAAATTTGGCAGAAGCATTGAAATTTATTGCATAATACCTTGGTACAGAAAATGGGCCAAATCGGTCAAAGGACATGCCTACAATATAATATAAGCTGAAAACACCTTTGCTTCCGGCGTGTTTTGCTTACTACTCATAAGTTACGCAGTACAAATTTCCACGGTATTCTATAAATATCGAAGAAACCTGCCACGCCTACCCAATATTACAAGGTATTGATATTTAATTTTTTCCATACATTTTTGAAGATAAAGTTGGTGGATATAAGAGATTCGGTGCAATCGAATTTAGTTTTCTTATACTTGCTACATTTAAGCTCTATTTTAAATAAATAAAAATTTTTAGAGAAATTTTCTATAAATCTCTTAAAGTAACCGTATATTTAACATATGTTAATGATGGATGGTGTGCTCTTTGCGTGTCCAAGACCGTTTAGATGAAAACAATATTTTAAAAGTTTCGGAAAGAAGTTCTACTTCTCTTTTAAAATAAACTTTTATTGAAGTAAACTAATTTGTCAAAAACAGTCTCTGTCACGACCGTTTTTATGTGACAAACATAACAAAATCTGTTTTAAAAAGTCAAAACAAAAGACTCACTTAGGCAGCTGAGCACGTCAAAAATATGCATAAATTAAGAAATCGTAAGGGAGGAAAGCATCAAATTTCGAAATAAACAGCACTATTCCGGCATTTCACAGTTGTGAGTCAGTGCTCAGAGCGCTCAGAACAATGCTATTCCAGCCTCTTAAGTTAGAGTAATCGAATAGTTCGATGAAAGCGATTACTTTTTCCAAGCCGTTGCAAATTTGTATTTTTTAAATTAAATCTTTAAACTTTTCTACCTTTGGTTGTGAATGCCATTGATCTTTTAACGCTTTGATATATGCGGATAATAAATAATTAAGAATTGAATAAATAAAGAAACACTCATACCTAATGAGGAATGCGTGTAATCTCTATACCTTAATGCGAACATTTATTAAATTTCTAGTGACTTCTTAGTACTGATTACAGATTGCATTACAAGCTATAAACATATAGAAAATTAGAAAAGTTTTCTGACATCAGTTATATCTAAAATTTATATATTTATTTAAAGTTCACATATAACAGCAAGAAAGAAAGTTTCGTAATTTATTTATGCATTCAACTCAAAAAAAGTGTGCATGCATTCACGCCTTTGTATGTATGTTAACGCAAATGCTTATTCACAAAATACGAGGTGGGTTGAAAACGAACAACGATTATTAGAAATATTTGTGTTCAACAATAAAAAAGGTGACGAAGAAAAAGAACCAGATTTTAAGTGGATTTTTTTTCTTTTTGTGCTTCCGACTCTACGTCAATTCAATCCAAGGTCTGCCGTTGCTGCGCTGAACTGAAAATGGATCTTCAACTTTTCGCATTCTTGCTGAAGAGTTCCCCGTTCTGGTGCCATCTATTGCGCAAAGGGTAGCGGAATATTTTTCTCTTCTTTTATAAGGGGCACAAGTGTCATAAACAAGTTCTCGAGAATTTTCCAAATTCTCTTAACTATGCTAGGTGCTTGCGTGTATTTTGACACGCACAACTTCTGCAGGTAAAAGTGATAAAACAATGGGAAATAGCAGTGTACATAAGGCTTGAATTCGATGATTCTGGCCTCACCGTATTTAGCATTATTGAGTCATTCAGCGTCTATATTATTATCATAATTATGCACAATTTTGACGTTCATTGTAACCGTTATTCCGCAAAGCAAACGTTTGGTTTGTGGTTGGTTTGCGTAAAAGTTTAAAATAATTGACTTTCGTTTGCTTTGCATATGAATGAAGTCATTATAATCAGTTAAGTAAATGCAACTCGCACAAAGAGCTTTTATGTGTACTGCAATTATCGCAAACAATCTTTATATCAAATATTACGTTATTTTTTAATCAAAACTCATTTATGCAAATGCATCCAATATACGCACGTTTCAGAAAGTAGTAGTAAAGAACTAAAAGAGGAGAAGAAAAGGAGGTAAAAAAACCTATATATTCACATTAGGGCGAATCTTTAACACCTTCAACCTTAAAATTTTAAATTATTTTTTATACCCACCACCGAAGGTGAAGGGTATATTTCATTTTGTCATTTGACTTTTAACTACCAAAAAGAAACTTCGGAGATCCCACAAAGTATATATATTCGTCCGTCTGTCCATCTGTCCGTCTGTCCGTTTGTGTAATGTCTGTGGTAAACATTCTCCTGGTTGCAGAAATGAAGGTATTGTCTTCGAATTTGGTAGGAACATTGGAAGTTCTGCGCGGATTGGTATTGAAATCGGCCAAATCGGTCCAAGGACGCGCCCACAGTACGATGTAGACTAAGAATATCTCTGCTTTTGGAAGCAAAAAAAAAAAGGATTGTTGCTCATTACTCATAAACCAGAACAGATAGAATTATGCAAAAATGGAAAAGTTCGACCCCGCCCACTCGTCATAATAAAATATTGAAACTTAATCCTCTTTGTGAAATTGTTTGTAACTTAAAGAAAGATGCTTCTGAAACCACATAAAATGTACATATTCTTGATCAGATGACATTCGTAATCCACCTTTACGTATCCGTCGGCACGTTCGTCCATCTGTCTGGCTGCTTAACTATATAATGCCTGTGGTAAATATTCTGCTAGCCGCAAAAATTAAGATATCGTCTTCAAATTTGACAAAAACATTGTAAGTTCTTTTACTGCCACGCGCACCTATTACAATTTAGTTTTTCCCCCTTTTTTAAGATAAGGATAATGGGCATAAAAGATTCGGCACCGTAGAATATAATTTTCTTACATGTTTTCTCTTTAAATCAGTTGAGAATTAGTTTTATATTAACTTTTAGTCCAACATAACATCTCTTATAAGAAAGTTAAACGTTTTTTGGCTATTATAGGTATGAGTACAGTATAGCGATGGTTGGACGCTTTGGAAAAGAATTCATTTGTGAGCTAGAACTGTTAGTCCTTTGTAGACGGCTAATCTACCTTTTTAAAGTTGCGCAAGGTCAAGAATATTCATGAAAAAATTTTCGATCCTCTTTCTTAGTCTTCAGTCCTCAGAGCGTGAAAACAGAGAAACCTCTAGACAGAGATTGGCTGATAGACAAATCTATGAACGTTGATAGATACGAATCTATGAACGTCGATGTGGCTAAACCCACCTATCAAATATTTTTGAATCTTTTGTGCGGAAGGACAAATTTGGTGTATCCCAAATGTTTAATTGTCGTAGGAGGAAACGTGAAGCAAATCGGTAAAAATATATTGCATACCTTTGTTACTTAAAAATGACAATTGCATGTTGACTGAATTCATATTCGCTTGTACGATTTCGTTAGTGCAAGAAATATTTGCATAAATTGCTTGTTAAAATTCTGGTGTACAACGCATGCATATTCATAGGGAATTTTTTTTTTCAAAATTATTCCTTGATTATATAAAAATTTATATTTGTACAAGAAGTCAAGAACTAGAAAGAGAGAGAGAGAGAGAGACGTAGACAGGGAGAAAGAGAGACAGAGAGGGAGAAAAAGAAAGTCAACAAAATTAAAAGTCAGTCAAAAAATGAAACAAACTTTTATATGTTATTATTGTTATTGTTATTTATGGTTATGTAGAGAGACGTTCAGTTGATAATTTATTATTATTTGTGTTTTGTACGAAATGTACGCAATTAAGTGCACGTTTTTGGTAAGGTAAATAATAAATGCATTTATTTATGCATGCAGTTTGAATAAATTCTTACACTCTACATCACTGGCGATAAGTGTATATCAAGGTTCTGCGAATGCTTGGATCACACACAGAATGGCTTAGACAGATATTGGTTCCAATCGTTTTTTGAATCGATTTAACCACATTTGTCCTAACGTTTATCTGCCTTTTTATTTGCTCATCTGTCAGACCCGCCCATTAACCCGTCCGTCATTAATAAAATTATTTGATTGTTCAAAATGACAAAATCCTTATGCAAAATTTATTAACCTCTTTGAGCATTTTTGACCTCTGTTGTTTTACTGAATTAACTCAGTAATTTTTCCCCTCTCACGTATTCACTTATCATCTATATATTCATACTGGTTTGAAGCTTTCGCAAAAAGGGCTGAATTTAATTACTTTTTAAGAAAAATTTGTATATGTTTTGATACAATTAATTTAGTGGTAGACTGATAATAGACTCATATTTCTGTTTTAATCCACGTGTAAAAAACTGGTATAAAGTTGAAACTATTCCATTTATAATCCGTTAATTAAGTCTATAAAGATTTTGTAAAGTTATAAACAGATCCCATCAATTCATGCAAACACTTTAGACGTCGGCAAGAGGTTTTTTCATGGATAGATTGCTGTTGCAAAGAAGAAATTCAAACGAAACTGAAGAGTTCTTATTCTATTTTTATCATATATTTATTATATATTGTGGTAATTATTTCCCTTTGTTTTTATGTTTTGGTTGTGTGCTGTTGAGTATATTTCTCTTTAGCTTTTATTTCTTAATATACATACATGTAAGTAAGGAGCTCACTCACTTTGTCATTCCATACGAATACACGTGAAAGATTTGATAAAATATCTATCATTCTTAATCAATCTATATATTCGGTTATATTCCTAGAAACGTATAAAAAGAAAAAGAAGATCGAGGAAGATTAGAGATGAAATTCTCCGGATTAGATTAAGAAATCATTATATTCATTTATAAAGAATTCAATGTAAGAAAATTAAAATAATTTTTGAAATAGAAAATATTTTAAATATGATTTTCAACACAAATTGATTTAAAATTAAAGAAGTAACCGTGTTAAAATGATCTCAAAAGTGATAAAAATTTCAAATATACACTTTACTTTGATGTTTAGAAATTACCAAGAGGAGATTATTACTGGAAATAGTCTCGCTTGATATGCTCTTATACTCACAACTATCACAGACATTACTTCAAACTATACAAGACTCGTCACAAAAGGAAACCCACTTTCCTACATATATTTTAATGTTTTTATCTCTACGAAGCGATTCAGTGACAATTTTTTAGCTAAATGCAAGCGACCTGCATTGTTTACAAGGAGTCTACAGAGAATCTTAAAAAATTCCGATTTAAGCGTGTAATTCTTAACTAGACTAAAATCAACACGAACTAAGAATACTAAAGTTGATATAAAACTCCAAACAATTATGCATGAATTGCGCACAAACTTTGAAATATTATTTTAAAACCTTTTCGTAGCTACTAAATCATTATAGCTAAGAGATCGTCCAATTTACATTATATTTGAATTTACAAAAAATATAATTTACAAAGCCTTACAAACGCGCGTACGTGTACTTATTAAGCATTTGAAGTTGTACTCAACCTAAATTTTTATAAGGGTAGACAACAGAAAAGAACCAGCAGAAATATTTTTGTTTTGTTTTGCATGTTTACTGTTTATTTATTCATTTTGTTTTTTCCTTCCTAGAAAAAAATATTGTACTAAATTTTTGTATTTTTCATCTCAAAAATAGCAGTTAATATATATCGGGTTTCAACGTATAAACATAAGTAATTTAAAGAGAAAATTTGTTCTTTTCTTCAATCATTTAAAAGTTGTCCCGCCCGATAACATTTCATTATTAGGTTTGCGAAATGTTGTAATGTCAACCGCAGTAGCATAAAGTTCGTGTTTTAATATTAAATACTTAAATTAGAGAAATATTAAGCTAAATTCATTGATAGCTTCCGTGACAGCTAGCAAAAACCTCCATTCCATTGAAATATACATACAATTCGTTCCTGATTTGTATTATTTATTACCTAATATGCCTGCGTTTAGCATGACTTTGTTGCGTTACGGTACGAGCTTCGGCAAATTTGCTCATTTATAATTATGTAGCAGCATGCTTGTGTTTCTAAGGATGAAGCGCTTATTAATAAGCAGCTTTGTGCTCATGGTAAGCGTCACAATTTTAAGAAGAATTCGCTGCATCTTTCATCAATCTTTCTGGCCATTTGTAGGTAAATGAGAGAAGAGGGAGAGAGAGCGGGAGATGGATAGATAGATAAATAGATAGATAGATAGATAGAGAGAGTGAGAAAGGGAAAGGGAAAGTGGGGAGAGAGAGAGGTGGTGGGGGAGAGGGAAAGAAGATAAAGAAAGGGAGGGAGATGGATAGATAGATAAATAGATATATAGATGGAGAGGGGGAGGGAGGGAGAGATAGAGAAAGAGAAAGAGAAAGAGAAAGAGAAGGAGAGAGAGAGGGAGTCAGGAAGAGAGAGAGAGAGAAAAGATGGAGAGAAAAAGTGAAAGAGAAGGAGAGAGGGAGAGAAAAAAGATAAAGAGAGAAAGAGAGGAAGAGAGAGAGAGAGAGAGAGAGAGAGAGAGAGAGAATCTTTTTTATTTATATAATCTTATCGTTTCTTTACCAAAAAGTTCGTGTACCATTCACCAGAGACAATTTCTGCAAAATACGTGGCGTTCAATAGCTCCTTTAGCAGCTTCACTAGCTTTACTTAAATTAATTTTTTTTAGCTCACTTACCATATAGCTTCAACGCAATGCAGCACTACACCAAGAATATATTTACGAAGTCGCCATCATTAGTACAAAAATAAGATATTTATCGTGAAATATCGACAACGTTACCATCTTTATTTAGTTCTAAAAATCGACAGTACATCATAGATTTGTATCATAAATTTATAAAGACTTAAAAGATTCTGTTGTAAGTTGACTTGAGAGAAATCATGGTTTCAGAATTTTGAAATCACAAATTTCATGGTTTGGATTTGGTATCCTGTTAGTGAAAGTGTCGAAGAAGATCTAAATTTATACATCACATGATGCGCATGTCACCTTGATTGCTACACTGCTAATTTTTGTTTTGCGTGAAATTAAGCGCTTGGATGCTGAAGATATGTAGGTTCAACTGGGCGGTATCACACAATACACACAACACGCTCCGTTTTCGCATTTTTCAGGACGTATAATTTCACGTTGTGTTGATGTGAATTGGCCACCAAGATCGTGCCATTTCTCACCGCTATTGAAAATTAGCTTGGAGGGGTCCAGTCCTGTAGGATGTCCCATATTGGACATTTGTGCTGTATTCTACAAATAGTGACCAGGTCGAAACAATAAATAGACAAAAAAATTTGATCCAAAGTTTAATCCGAAGTAAGTTTTATTTATATTTACTAAATAGATGACACTAATATCAACATCGTCGCTGCCAAGCTCTGTAATTTTCACGCAAGAACAAGGTAAACTTTCACATCTTGAAACATGTCGAACAAGTTAACACCTTAGGTAAACTTTGCAAATTGAAGTAAACGCCACAAAACAGCATATATACCAGCCCACCGCATATTTACTTTATTTATAAAATAGAAATAATATAAGTGGATTTTCTACGAAAAAAAAGAAAGAATTAAAGCGATGTTAATGAGTTATAGTTTTTTTTTTAAATACAAATTAATTGCAGCAGAGTTTCTTAATAAACCAATTAAAGGATTCTTCAAAAGTGAATAAATCCATCCTTGAAATGGTTTATTCAGCAAACATAAAGAAAAGGAAATTAAAACTTAGCTATGAATAATTCCGATTAATATCTCACTTTTTGCTTTTCAAATCATAAACTATCAGCTCCAGTCGCTTACTATAAACGAAATGATTGCGCTCTTAATTATTTCTTAACAATAAACGTAAAGGAAAAAGACTTTGATTTTTATTCTTTTCTTTCTTATTTTCTCTCTTTCTATTTGAAATAATTCATAAGAGTTCCTCTAGGTAACGGAACTACACGCACGAACTTCGCTTCATTGTCAAGCGTTGAAAACATTTATTTTATGAAGAAAAATGATATTAAAGACAATTACGAATTAATCCAGTCGATGGATGCTTTATATATGTATATGTGAAATAAAGCGGAAACGATTTATCTGTGATTGAAATATCTTCTTCCCTTAATTAGCAAAAGCGGATGTTCATTTCTTTAACGAGCAACTTGCTATTCTTTGAAGGAAGTTTATTTCCGGTTGTAATTAAAAATTTACATAAATTTAAAGAATTATAAGAGATTTACATTCGATTGGAAGGAACATTTTATTGCAATATATTTAACGGAAAATGTTTTCATAAATTTAAAAAAACAAAATATATTTTACATAAACTGTTATGATCCGAATCGATACTAGTCACTCTTCGCGTAACTTGCCAATTTGTCTTGGAAATACAAGTACTTTATAGACAGCGTAGAAGTGTTTCATAAGAATTAATATAATTTTATGGATAATTACACATAGATATTAATCTCAAGGATAAGAACTTTTAATTTGTTATTAAATCTTTTAACGTTTTTTTGATAGACGGTTGTTCAGAAATTTGAAATAGACTTCGACATGATATCTTAAGAGCAATGTCGCTCTTTTCTTTTCTCTTCGTACTTTTCTTCTATTTTCCTTTCGTTCTTTTCTTCTTTTCTTTTATTTTCTTCTCTTTCTGCTCTCGTCTTTGGTTTCCTTTTCTTGTCTTATCCCTTCTTTTCTTTTCCTTTCTTTTTTTCCCTCTTCTTTCCTTTTCTTTTTCTTTTACTCTTTTCTTTTGTTTTGTTTTCTTTCCTTTTCTTTTCTTTTCTTTTCTTTTCGTTTCTTTTCTTTTCTTTTCTTTTCTTTTCTTTTCTTTTCTTTTCTTTTCGTCTCTTTTCTTTTATTCTCTCTTCTGTGTTTTCCTTTTCTTTTCTGTTTTTTTTTCTTTTGTTTGCTTTTCTTTTCTTCTCTCTTCCTTTCTTTCCTTTGTTTCTTTTCTTTTTTCCCTCTTCTTTGCTTTCCTTTTCTCTTTTGTTTTGTGTCTTTTCTCTTTTCTTTTCTTTTTTTTTCTATTTTTGTCCTTTCTTTTTTGATGAAGAATTAACTCGCGTAAAGCCCATCTTCCCCTTCTAGCCATCGCACCATATTATATGGAAAATGATGTTTTCTAGTTGGATTATTTTCCAACGTGAACAGAAAGGAATTATTTCACTGCAAAAATTTCTCTCGCACCTAACATACCTAACATATGATCACTTTGCAGAAGCATATTAAACGCACTACAAATATATTTTTTTAACGATTTAACGAGATTTCGAAATGTACATTAGTTGCAATTAACATCATTAGGATGATAGAGAATATTTGATGGATAGAGAATTTCGGATTTTCGAATGCTCTCCAACGGTCGATGAATAACTAGGATTAGGAAATAACTACCATAGGTTATGACCTATATACATAGACTGCTCTCTGTACGAAAGCAAAAAAAGTACTTTGCAATGTTTTTAGAAGAAGGAGTTTATCGAAAAGACTATTTATATACTGAGTATTTCTGAAGGTTTTCGATTGCTTTTTAATTTCAAACTTAAAACTGAAAATCGTAATTACGTACGAGTTATATTTTCCTTGCCATAATAAATATTCCATTGGAAAGGACGAATTTTGCTTTTGCAAATATTCTTTCGAGTTTTTTTTTTTAGAGGAAAATAATGGTGCTAACCTTTATATACAATTACTATAAGCATCTATTGAGAATTTTTGGATGTTACAAACCGACTGAAAGAGTTGATATACCGACATGTTTGTACGAGCAGTATAAAAATTATAAAAAACAAAAGAAAGTCTTAAGAAAATTTCCTAAAGCCTTAAGCAACGTGTTAGAGGTGGTTACACTTTCGTTTTAATAAAATTAGAATACTTTCTACTTGCTCATACATTGCTTCAGGTTAGGTTACGATGTCTTCTGTTTTCATTAAGTTGAATATTTGTTTGTATATCACAAATATTAACGTATGTGGTAGCAGAGCCTTACTTCAATACTTTTTTCTCATTTACTTATTTTCTTCCTTTTGTCTTAATTAATACGTTTTCTACCTTCTTTAAGTTTTTTTATTATAGCGTGTGGTTTCCATTTTCACGGATAAAAAAAACTTTTAAGGCGTTTGTTTCTTTTTTTTTTTTAGGTTTAATTAACAAAGTTCAGTAGCAATAAGAATTAAAATTTGTTTATAATTACAAGAGGAAAAGAATATTTTTTAAAGAACAGTTGCTAAACAAAGTTCGCAATTATGAGACAGAAAGAGAGAAGAATTTCTTCAAAATTTTGGTTATAATTAGACGCTTAAGTGTAGTATAAATTTGACATTTTTCTCTTGAAATGCGGCACAAAAAGGAAAGTATTAATTCACTCAGTTATTATCTTCTTTCTTATTTTCATTTCACATTTCAACCTTTTGTTTGTCAAACTGTCTTTTCCAGTGAACGTAGATGGGAAAACACAACTAAAATTGTTTCCGCATTAAAAATCAAAAAATTTATAGAAAACTTTATACAACGCATTCAAAATAATTCGTCTCCATTCATTGGTGCAAGTCTTTTAATGCCTTTTAAACGTTTCATTCTAATATCTTCGTGGTTACTGATAAATAAAACTGAAATATTTTTAGGTTTCTGTTGATACGAATGGCCCAAGGATTTTAGCTGATTTTCATCTTTGGTCTGCATGCGAAAGGAAAAAAAACGAACTAAAACTAAACTAAGGTAGAAAATGTTAGTTTTTAAATAGTTCAGAAGTATATTAAATTTTAATTTATAATATTAAGCTAGTCCTTCTTCTCAAATTCCGTTCTATGTACACATCAGTTGCGTATTCGATAATTTCGAGAAGACGAACAGATAGAGGGCGATATGTTCATAGAAAAAAGTGAAATAAAATAATTAAATTTAATGGGAGGAATGCATAAATAATATATTTTCATAATAAAAATATACACACAAAAATATTATTATTTTACCTTAGAAATGTTTTTCACAAAAACGTTCGATTATTTATACTATAAAGAAAAAAAATAAAAAAATGCACTAACATGACAGTAAAATTAAAAAAGAAAACAGCAAATTTAAGTGCAACTGTTATTTGAATACATATTGAAATAAAAAACGAAATTGAAATGTCAACTGACGTGAAAAGAATTCATTTTGAAATTGAAAAATAAATCGAAATCAAGAAAAAAAATAAGAACTATAATCTAACCGACCGTATGATTTTGAAGTTTAGCTTATTCTTCTCCTTCTAGTACTGACAATTGAAGCTGTTTTGCTTTTCTTTTTACTTTTTCTACGAAGTAAAGCACAGAACAGTATGAATATACTAAATTTGCTGGTTTTAATGGAGAGTTTTTCTAGACAAAGATTTTGACAAAAATCAATTGTGTCAATTTGAGAACCATAGTTCTCGTTGTTTATTTATGACTTTAGAATATATGTACTTGATTACGTGTGTTGCTATCCAGGGGATAAAAGAGTATTTTGCATAAAAACTGTACAAAATATTTCAAATTTTTACAATAAAATCTGTTCATATAAAATATTGATTAAAACATTTTATACGTGAATTTTTGATTAAAGTGGGGGATTTTGAGAGAATTTTGTTATGCCCGTCTGTTTAATGCAGCATTCGAAAAATATCAAAAATTGAAACTCAAAACCTATACAGTTCGGATCCTGCTCCCAACTATAGCTAGTCAAATAAATCAACCTAGAAAAATCTGTAGAAATTTAGATATCTCTTATTAACAAATTAAACAAGAACCGAAGTCGTAAGAGAAGTATGTCGAACATTATAATAAACACTAATTGCCATCATGATGATCTATATACTTGCGATGATTATATATGCACATATATATATATATATGTATATATATATATATATATATATATATATATATATATATATATGTATGTATATGTATATGTCAGTCATTTGTTGTCTTGCATTAAGACTTCATTCTATTCTCTTACCAAATTGATTTTGTGTTTCCTTTTTCCATTTTGGCAAACCTTTTGTGTAAATATTCTTTTTAAAATTGCGTTGTTACACTCGACGACAGTGTCGTCGTCGTTTTGAGATTTTATTGTGTAGCCAGACATATATGCATAGAATGTTTGGCATACATGCATTTATCTAAGCTTTCGAAAACTCTTTGTATTTTGCAAGTATTTCCATAAAATTCTTATCTACATTATTGTTGTTGCGAGCTCATTTGATAAGAATTTTGTTTATGAAGTATGCAGAGGCATGCGTTGCATGTATACATATAGATAAGCTGTTGCTCTAGTAACACGTTTATGAAGTGAATGAGTGTTGTAGAATTTGTCATTCACATCGGTAATGAATATGCATTGATAAACTCGTATGTGTGGCTGTTCTGCAAATATTATAAAATGTTCATAATTCGGAATTTATTTAGGTTTTATTTAATATTTAATTTTAAAAAAAATGCTAAAATTTTATTCATAAAGAAATTTGATTTTTTTTTTAAAAACCTCAACCTTTTGTACTAAATAATTGAATATGCAAAACATGGCACGACTCTATTGGAAAAATGATGCATGAACAGTTGGCCCTAAGCTGTAAGCTATTGAGTGATTATGAACCCTATTGTTTATGCTATCAGTACTCGAAAGTAATACGTAGAAATTGCACTGGCGTTGCTTTATCCACACAGTCCACTACGTAGAAGCTAACAGACCAGATGTAATGCTCAGGAATTAGTAGAAGAAAAGAGTATGACTTGTTGATATGGCACCGTCTTAAACAGTAACAATATATAAACCATCTTAACTAAAGCTATTCGAAATTAATGGGAAATAATCAGTATGGATTGTAGTGTACAAGCGTACATAATATATTCATAATTATTTACAAAAAATTGGAACTTGCTACAAATATATGGCGATTGTTGCAAAAAGTGGTAAACTCTGCAATCTCACGAATAGTGAGGAATTTTACGAATGCTGAGCGCAATGAACGAGTAACGATTCTTTATAGAACTTCAAACTTCATTTTGGAAATGTGTGTAGTTATACAATATGTTTTGAATACGTGTTGAAGTTGCGGCTTTGAAAAGGCAACACTTTTGAAGTGAGTCAATAAAGATAAAAATGGAATAACAACAAATTATATAAAAAATATTTTTTTTAAACAAACTTTTATTTATTTGTTTATTCAAGATTTTTGTATGCAAGAATATCGATTTTTCAAACTCCCCAAACTTTTATAAATATTTACATAAAAGTGATTGGAAAAAAATTAATTTTTTTACTTTTTAGTTCACTTAAATGAAAGTTTATTTTAAAAAATTGTTCTGTACAATTTATTTTTTACTTTTTAGTCTCTTACGTGTACAATTCGAATTATCAATTTTTCAAATTCTCATCCTGTTAATTTCTGTGGGTGTTGCATTAGTACAAGGACTCTTCTCAGCTAACTTTCAATTCTTCTATTTGTAAGCCGTGTAATAATTTTACCTTTCGCTTAGTGCAACGTATGCTTGAAGGCTTTATGGGGCTAAGACTTCAGGTGCATTCAATAGTAACTTAAGAATACTTTTTCTCTCTTTTTCACTTTCTCGTAGACTCTTGTATATTTGCAAAAATGTTGTAGTCTTTGTGGGGTAGAACGGTAATGAAATTGTAGAAATTGTTATTTGCGAACGGAAAGTTTGACACCTAAGCGTGTTTTTTATTTTGACTTTTTTGCACAGATTTTGTTTCTCGTATGGAATCGGACCAATTTTGCAAGCACTTGCCATATAACGCTTTATATGAAAAATATTCTTTACAGTGGCCGTTATTACAAATTTTTTTTAAATTTTTTGTAGGCAGATTGCGTCTTCTTCGCAGTTAAAGGCGTGTGTGTATGATCAGGAATTCGGAAGTGCCCGAAATTTCGATTAAAGAAAGTGCTGCCATAATGATTGGAAAGTAAGTCGAATAAAAGCTCTTAATATAAAAAAGTCATTGTCGAATATTTGCTGTGAGTCTGCGCTTCCCTCTCGCATGTCCATACAAAAGAAAAAAACATCTGAAAGCTTATAAAATATATTCAATATATTCAAGTAAACATTGGTTAGTAGTGTTAAATAAATAAACATAGTGGAATTAATAAATGACAGCAACGAAAAAAATACACGAAATAAAAAGTATCGATTATCTCCATCATCGGAATCTACACATAAAACGCATTACTGCTGAACGGAAACCGAAGTGGAAGTGCCCCAATTTCTGGAACAAGAATAAGTCTGCAGGTTCACTTCCCGACTACGAAAGGAATTAAAACAAGCAAGAAAAATTAGAAAGCTTACCTTCCTTGGCAACAATCTCCGCTAACATAAACTAAAAATTAATATCCAAAATCTCTCCGACGTTATACGGAACTTGACTTTAAATGTGTATGGCTTTTAAATACAAATAAAATAAAGGAACAAAAAAGTCATGATTGAATTGGAAAATTAATGCATAAACTTATTGTTTCTTTCAGCTTCTTGAGAACGAAAAAATATATAATAAGTAAGATACGTGCTTATAGAGTAGATGCTAATGTGATTAACCGAACATAATCGCCGACTTCAACAGCAAGTTATACAGCGTGCTGGGCAAGTAAATCCCGTGTGCGAAAGAAATGGTGTGGGAAAGAAACATCAGCTATCGCTGTTAAATTATCTCTTGAATCGAACATTGAATCTATTAATTAATTAAAAAAGAAAAACAATAATTAAAATGTACTTAAAATAAAATAATAAAATAAAAAAATAAAAAACTTATAAACTTATGATGTATAATATTAACACAGAAAATCTGAAGCTTTTTCAGTAAATACAAAATAAATGCAATCACAACAACAACAATAGTAATCGAAGGAACAATAAAAATAATGATAGAACTGCAAAATCTTTCTTGGCCTGCAAACAACAATCTTAGATGTAAATTCTAGATGTAGATGACGAATACGAAAGTCTATAAATATGATCTCTCTTTTCAAAGCGTTCCCGACGAGGAATTGATACGTTCGCTTGATGATAATGCATAGAAGGAGCGGAGCAGGGGGAGTGCTTGAAAGTTTGATCTATATGGTGATGAAACAAATGAGAAAATTATATTCGGGTGTGATCGAATCTTCCGACCCCACCATCTTCACTAAAAAAAAAAAAAAAAATTGAAGAAATCTTTGTATACTCGGCAATATCGGATTGGTGTGATCGATTTTCTTCATTTTTATAGAACAGGCTATAGGAATTTTTATTGAGTATTTGTTGAAGGAAGAAGAGTTGTGCTTCTTTTGATCGATGTGATCCCTTGTCAATATCAACCTGCGTGCAAGACCTTGCAATGGTTTCCCCGAATTCCAATAATTTTTCCCACCACAAGAATTTTGCCCTCATACGTTACACATGATGAACATGGCTAAATTGGTCTAAAATTTGATGCTGAGAATATATATATATACTTAAATTTAAAGTTTGTGGCATAAGATTGACGAATTTGGGCATATTTTTGAGCACTAAATGTTTTACTTCAGTTGTATTGCTATGACGTAGTTTCTGCCCGATCGTCTTGGTATCTTATGCAATTTGAACGGGGTCAACCTGTTTTGAGTCGATAGATCGAGTGATGAGGGCAATTTATATTAATATCGCCACTAATTGTTCTTTAGTGCGGAGATGAACTATCGATAGTCTAACTGAGCACGCATTCATTGACTTCAAAAGTGGTTTTAATAAAGTTTTAACAGGCTATATAACAGGCTTATTAAATCGTATAACATGTACTCCCAAAAATGCCCTTGATTTCCATGGCATAGCGTATAATTGATGGGAGTTAGAGGTTATACATAAAGAGTGTAAGGTTTTTGGGCTTAACGGCTTCTGCGATACGTTTGATGTCTTGCGAACCATATTTATTGTATTAGGTGTTTGTAAAAGTTTTGAGAGTTTTTCACTTGGAAAAGTCACATATTGATTACAATATCTATCATTTTCTATATCTTTTTCGCATGTTTGTCGCAACGTGGCGATTCCGTGTCGGAAGAACTTATAATCCTTTGGGACTATCCACGAATCAACCTTTTTTCGCAGTTATTCAACTTTGCGACGCCGCGTGCCAACCAAACCATGCTACGTCGATCTAAACAAATGGTAACCAGAAGACGGTATGTCCGTTGAGTACGCTGGGTTTGGCAGAACATCTTCGCACTGCAACAATGTGCCCTTGACCATTTTTCCAAAATGTGGCCAAAATGACAACTGCATTCAATTCGTGTGGAAACCTTTTGGGACTTTATAATCGCATATAAACGTCTAGAAATAGTTAGCACATCAATTTTTAAGCAATTCCGATGCTTTCTGAGTTTCCATCGTTTTCGAAATTTTTTGATCCTCCAGGCAGTTCTTTGTCCTTGATGCCGAATTCACCACTTTCAAACCATCGAAATCAAGAGCGACAATTGCGATATGATAGAGATGCATAACCATAAGCTTCGAAACAGCAAAGTTGACAGCAAATTTCTTCAAATCATGAACGTTGAAAATGAATGTCGACAATGAATGTAGAAAATGCGATTTTGAGCATTTCAAGATTAGCGGCTGTGAATAATTCATGAGTAATTCAATAAAACTAAATGGAAAATTGTTGTTTTAGGTAGAAGAAGGTCAAAACCTTATTTACGCTGGCATTTCCAATTAGTGTAACATTTCTACGTGTAGAAGCTGCCTATCAAAACTTTAGCAAACACCTAATGCTGAACTGAACTAAAAAGTGCAAAATATATTTTGTTTTAATTACTTTTATGGAGTGTTAAAAATTTTAATAACTAAGAAATTCGGTTTTTTTTCAAATGTCGTAAACTTTTGTACACAGGCATACAAAAGGAATTGGAAGAAGATATATTTTCCATTTTTAGATCACGAAAGCTTGTTTAGAAAATTTTTTTTTATATAATTCGTTTGTTATTTTTGAGTCTATTACGTGTACAAGCCGAATTATTTTCCAAAAAGTTCACTCTGTTGATTTCCTGTCGATTATTCTAAAATATAATTTTCCTTCACTGCATCCTCCTTAACTGACCGCTTTTTTTTCAGTAACTTTCGTAAGTTTTTCTTGTACAATAGATTAAATCTACATTCAAAGTTGATTTGAAGTCATCAGTTAAGAATTTATTGAGGAGATTCCAGTTCCATTAGAAGTTACAAGTCACAAATCAAATATAGCAAATCCCCAACAATCTCTGCTGTGTATAAAGACAAAGATATTATATCCGAGCTCGCCCGGCTTATTTAGCATTCTGTGATACTTTACTTGAAGCTATGTGCCACTCAATCTCGTACAACGGCCAGTTGAGAGTTCTTAAGTGATCGAACAGATCCCACATAGGCTATATGTAGATACAGAAGCCTTCCTAATGGCAATTGACAGCGTACCAGCTGCATCATAATTTCAAAGCTCCTCCACTAATATCATTGACTCCCCCAAGCTATTTCTTATGCTTTCCGACGACCGATAGACTCTTATAGAAACCTAACTGAAACTTCCTACGATTTAGATACAAGGTACAAAAAAGACTAAAGCAATATTTTAAATATATTCCATAAAAACGATCGCTTCCTTTAATAGGAAATGAAAAAACATGCTTAAATAAATTACTTATATCTGTTTATTATTTCACCACTGCATTAAAAATACAAACGTCGAAAAAGTCTACTACAATTTTCGAGTTGGTTTTTTCTCCTTTCCAGCTGTACACGAAGTTTCCGAGAAACTGGGATACGGACAATTTTCTCTTCCACGGTAAACTGGCCTTGCAAACTTCCGATAGCTAAGATATTTAGCAGTCTTTGCACAAAAAGGTACTGGGGTTTTATCACTATTATTTGTCTTCGGCTTCATTATCGGACTATCCAGAGATAGTCTAAGTAAACGGTAATCAATTTTCAGCTTTCGTAGGTTGTGTTCGCAGGCAATTCCTTTCGGTCCTCTTACAGTTACGGCCGCCGTTTGTTCAATATCTAAATCTTCGCTGCTTGGAAATATTTCCCGCATTGATGTAAAACGACCTGTATTTTCATTCCTTCCTTCCATTTTCTTATTGGTTTGTTGTTTAGTTTTAGTTTCAGTTTCAATTTCATTGCTATCTTTATGATGTTCGGAGGGTTGTCTATCTTGCCATGTCTCCGAAGAATACATCGGGCTTGAGTTTCTATTAAAGTTGGGCCTTGCATTGGGTGAATTCTGAGATTTATCCACAATTGAGTTTACACGGTCCAAGGCCTTTATGGTAAGACGATGGTTGCTTCTGCCACCAACCCACTTATTAAACGAAATTGATGATACTAATTTCACGCTACGTAATATGTTTGGCACGCCTAATCTGCGTAACAGCAGTTCAGACGGTATTGAACAAGTCATTTTGAATCGCAAATGATTAAAGTTTATATCGTTAATTTGTATTTACGCGGACGAAAAATTTTATATAAACGAGCGCTTTATATAATTTTCGGAAAGAAAAAATTTTCATATGACACAAAAACTGAAAATTGGATGAAGGGAAAACTAAAAACTACAAAATTATGTGAGTGGCTTAAGGCGAATTTTGTTATAATGTGTCTACTTATCTAAAATAACATGAAACGAAAAGAACAAAAAAACAATTTCGTCAAGCGTTACTATGTTTTATATCTAGCATTACAGAAGTAATCAGTAGACAAAAATTCACATTTGTGAAGTAACGCTAGGCGAGGGAAATATATGGTGGAAATTGATAATAAAAAGTAAATAACGAATTGAAATATTTTTAAAAATACTTACAATCATCTTTTACATAAATAGAATCGTAAAATATTGAAGGAGTTCTTCAAGAATCTTGAACGCGTTGGACTTGAAAAGATTTATATTCAACGAAATCTACAGCGATATCTATTTTTGGAAATATGGTACGAAAACAGCAACAAAAACCGTAGACTTTAACTTTGGAGTTGAAAGAAATTGTCTTCAAATATTGTAAGTAAAAAGAAGCGAAGACATATAAATTTAATACAAAATACGTCGCGTCAAGCACGGAGTACGATACTCTTCCTTCGCAATTCTTCTAAAGTCATGAGGTAGAGAGTAGAAATTTTGCAGAGGCATAAAAAGGGAACAAAGTTCGTTCAAATGTTCCTTTGTTTTTCACTGAACACATTTCGAATGTAAAATAAATATGTATGAGTGCCTGTGTGTTAAGCACAATGGTCTAATAAAACATTCTCACATCAAATGATGAGGTTATCGCGGAAACTAAAGCACATTTTGCGGTTTTTAACAATTCGTTACATAGAAAGGCTATAGGAACGTTAGATAACCGGCGGAATGGTTGCATTAATCTCGAAAGAGACTATGATGATTAAATTCGAATTGTCGAAAAAAAATTATATTTTTTTAATTCAGTCCACAGAATTATTTATGTATTATGGCCCGTCCTAAACGTCCAATGTATCATATTTCACAAAAATGTTCCGAAAGCTACGATTGGTAGAATGAAAAATACATCGAAAGATAAATACGAAAGGTTTTAATCAAGCGTAAATGGAGTGCTGTGATGGAAACTCTTGCATAGAAAAGTATTGTTGCGAAAATTGCTAGTGGAGGATCATAGAAGGTAATTGCAGTGAATGGAGACCAAATTAGGCATTGACACAATGCCGTTAGTTTCGAATAATTATAATCGAACATCGTGAATACATTTACTCATAATTGTCGGCTCACAGATTAGGTTTGGAAAGGTACGCCCCGCATGAGACATGTTTCGATTTATATTATTAAAAAAAAGATGAAGAAGAAAAAGTTGTATAATTCCACAAATTGGGTTTTCTTTGTTTTCTTATTATTCTGTTTAAAGTGATTTGCGAATGCTTTCGTTCGCAAGTTCTTCTTTAAACTACTCGGCAATGAAAAGTGTCCAGAACATTGAAAGTAAAAGAAACTGACTTTAAAGAATTCTCTGGGTACTAGTTTACGCGACTACATCGAGAATTCAAAATTATGTTTTTATGTAAATGCCCACGTAATAGAAATAGCGGAACCCTTTAAAAACCAATTTACATAAATAAATACGATATTGAAAGGACTGCAATTGATAGAAGAAAAAAATTGTGAAGGAAAAGTTTTGTAAAACAAGTTAAGAGTTAAAATCTCTCTACGTTCGAATGCATTAAAATAAAGCAAAATCATTTTTTAAATAAGCTTTAGTTTAACCCTAACATTTGCTAACCATTTGCATGTAAATTTTTAATTGCATACATTCCTTGCACATGTACTTTGACAGGGAGGTGATAGGAGACAAGAGGAACTGCTTGCGAGAATGTTATGCGAAATCGCATTTCACCCACAGATATCTATAAGAATGTAACGCAATTTTAAATTTGCATTCAGTTCGATACATGTCTTGGCTTCTATTGATGACGTTAAAGGCTGATGGTCTTGCCCTGACGATGATGATGAAATGAAATTTTTGCAATAATTCTGCTGGTATATGTTATCTACCATTCAGTTGTGTTTATTTTTTTACTCACACATTGATGTGATTTTTATGGTCACTAGCAGCCATAGTGTAGTTTAATAATTTCGTTAACCCGTTTGTAAAAGAAAATTCAGAAAATTCTGACATATTGGTAATTGTTGCAAGTAGTTTCGTATATCAAATGCTTGAATATTGGTCGCATAATAATGCTTTCACGATTATACAGATAGATCGTCCCTGCACTCCATACTCTAGGTGGGGATAAGAAAAAACACAATATTATATGGATTTTGTGTGAAGAAGCCTTCGCTCGACATATGAATAATTTTAATTTCGTTCATTAAATTCTAATCTAATAAATATTTTTAATGAATTCCAAATTTTTTCAACTTTGAGTCGTATTGTTGCAGTTTTATGACTACTGACGGTCGCAGAGGTTTATTTCTAATTTTGAAATAAAAGGTATAAGGAGAAAGTCGAAGTCTTCTACATTGATTTATGAGAAACTTTAAGAAACCAATACTAAATAAATGGATGGGGAAAGATATGCCGAATTCAGTACCATAACTAAAATAAAAATTTAACTGAGCATTTTAATAAAGTGAAGGTTTAATATTCTCGTCTAGATTTTCAGGGATTAACAGTGCTCTTTATGAACAGCAGACTCCATGCAAAACTAAATTGTTTGCGTAGCTCTCTCTCGGTTTTAGATTAAATAAATCTTAAGGCATAACATTACTAATTTGAGAGCGACATTTATCTCTTGCAATCGGAATGAGATAATTTTTATAGTCAAATTTTCACGTACCATTATATCTCACGTATAAAATGCTGAGTGTAGTGTTTTAGGAGTTGCTCCAATGAAGCAAAATCATCATTAAGAAGTAATAAGTTAATAATAAGTTAAAAATGGCGTAATATGCGTTTCCGAACAGTGATACTGATCATACATTATCAGCCCTGGTCCTTCTGATTAGTAGTAATTCAATTGTTGATTACCTATGTTCTCGAGTAATTTTTCCGCACCTATAGTGTTATATAAACAATAAGTAAAAAAGCGTCAAGAAATCAAGCGTTTGGAATTTACACTCATAACAATGTTGAATTTTTCTACGAAATCCTAAGAAACTTCTCCATGCTTCTAATATATATTATTGGTTTGATCAGCGATCGCAATCGAATATCAATCGTAGAGCCTTAAAATTTTATATATATATCTTTTGAAAGGCAATAGACGAGTCTGCATAGACATGTTCGTTTCTCAGTGACTTAAATGTAAAAAAAAGGAAATTCATATCCTAACAGTTCGCTGACAATTGGCAAAAATCTTAAGAGAGTAAAGCCATTTATATATTAATGTTGCTGGGGCAGCATTGTATTGTCATTGCTGTTGTACGTAAAGTGCGCCTCTTGCTCTCGTAGCTCGGCAAATTATATTTGCAGTATTTTGTTTTATTGCTTTACAGGTATTATTAGAAGAAAATCTCCAAAAATAAGTATTAAAAATAAATAGATTAACTTTAGAGGTTTATGTTTAAGCAAAGATGAGCTGTTTCTCAATTTTTTTCATAATTTTGTCATTTTATTTATAAAGCCAGAGAAATTGTCAGCATCGATTTCGTAAATTCTTGATCAGTGTATAGTTTTGAGTCAGCTTAGCACTGTTCGGCTCTTCGTCCATCCATCAAAGATTATATTTAAAAAGTCCAAAGTCCAAAATCATTCTTACTTCAATTGAAAAACTTAAAAGAGTGTAGCAGCAATTGTCTGTTTGAAATCGATAGATGAAATGAAACAAAACATTGTGGTTAACAAAGAAACTGTAGACTTATTGAAATGATCGGTGTCGATGATTCGTTTTTAGACAAACAGCAAAGTTTTCTTACTTGTTTTCTTTTAAATAATGTGCTCGCATTTACATCTACGACCATCATGTAGTCTAACACATGTTAAATTGTGTATTTTATTGAAAACTTTTTATTGATTTATAAGGCATGAAGAAAAAGAAAAGCGTCAGTAGTGCAAAGAGTAGTATGCTCTATGCAGCATAGTCGGAAATTAAATTGCTTTTATGCTAAATAGAAAAAAGGAAAGTGTGAGTAAAGGTCATGCGAAAAACAAGATTATCATAAATATGCAACGTTCAGTACATGCATGGGTTTTATACATGGACGTACTGATGCATGGTTTATACAAAAATATAAATATCAATCAATGCATATTTTTTTTTTTTTGCTTTTATTGAAATTTACATTTTAATTACAATTTAACGTTCAATATTAAGCATAAAAAAATATTAAGAAAATAAGAACTTTAAAGACTTTATGGTATGATAAATAATACAGGAAAAAGAGAATACAACAATAATCATTTAAATTTAATCTAAGAGGTTTCCATGCTTTTTCTTATGAAATAATTGTTCTACAAGACCACACGTGTTCATACAACTAATTACGTTAATGAAAACTAACCTGCAGACATTGCGATGCATTTTAAAATTTTATTTCAATACAAGTATAAAAATTTTATAGGCTAACGGATAAGAGACGTTGTCAGAAATTGCGATATTGTCATTCAAGCGCTCTTTACAGTGCCAAGAAGCTAAGCTTCCTGCACTAAACAATGCAAAATTCGCTCCAGGAAGACATACAACATTTGTTTCGTCAAGGTATTAGTGCAACTTGAACCTCTTCATTAGAACCTTTAGTACTACAATAAATTCATCCGCTTATTCTGGATCGATGGATCATATACCTAGGTTCATGCGTAACGTGCCGTCTGCTTTAAAAGCGATTTCTTGGATTTGCGTGATTTCCAATAAAACCATCGAAAAAACCATGTATACGTCACAAAACAATTTCAAAGCTAATTGCCAAGAAGTTGAAACATTACAGTCGAGCAATAGTGCCCTACATCACTTCGTTAAATATGAACTTCACTTATGTTCGTCATAAAATACGAATCATTGCACGTTGTTGCCATATAAGAATTTAAACTCCTACATGAGATGAGAGCCTCAAAAACGAATCTATGTCTATATATATATATATACCATAATCCTAATTTACCACAGCACTTGTTTATGCCCAAAAGCTATTTTGAGTCAATTTTCAGCGTATTACGCAAAGAATTAAAACTTGTTGCCCTGGAAAGATTTACTTTTAATTGAAATCCTTATATATGGAAAGTTCCGAAAATTGGAGGTAAACGAGGTCCAAACTTAAATTTATATATCACACAGTAAATTTATATATCAAGTCGCTATAGAACAATTTTTTATTAGAAAGTACTACTTAAACCTTACAAATTCTTCACATTTAAAACTTGACTTGTTTGAGAATTTTTATAAGAGAGAGGATCCAAAATACGATCCTCTTCTATCAGAACTTTACACATTTATTTATTTATCATGAATACGAATTTTCACCGACTTTCGTAGAGAAAGATTAAAAATCGCAATTAATTTTTTAAAATGACTTTTTTATAATAGCGCACTATGTATGGAGCGGTCGTAAAAATTTTCCTATCCAATCCCTGTTCAATAACCTGCTTTCTTGGAACAAAGCATATCAGTATATAACAGAAAACTTCATGAAAATACCTCAAAATTGCGATCTGACATTTGAAAGCAAAAATGCATGAACAAATGTCAGGCAGACAAATGTTAAATTGATTCAGAATGTGATTCTTTACCTGAAGAAATTGATTCCGAATCGTTTGATATAATAAAGAGTGTTTGTATCTTCAGTACTTAAAAATGTTCTATTCTTTGGCTCAATCTTAATGTACTCTTCCCAAGAAGACTAAAGTATAAAAATCCAAACTTTTACGAAATAAAAAAAGAATTTTTGTTTTTATAGCAAATTAGCGGTCAAAAGGAAACATAGATAAATAGAAGTCCTCTCCTGACACAAACAACTGAGAAGAAATCAAAAAAATCGTTGGAAAATGTTACATGTGGAAAGTATATTCAAGTGAAATTGTAGGGATAGTCAGCAGCATAAGTTGTTTGCTACTTAAATAGGAAATATTTTCTTTATATTTTTTATTTTTAGGATTTTTTATTACATATTTTTCCTCTTTTTTTCTACGTTTTCTAGTTAAATCATTTGATGAAACCATTAAAATCATCCTCAGTGTAAACGCCAAATAAGCACAAGTATCGCCTAGGAGAGAAACGAAGGAAAATCATATTCAATTTAGACCCCATTTTTCGAATCTTTTTACTTATATTTGTTGTTTTTAATAAAAAATTAAAAATGACAGCAAGATATGACATAGAAATATATGACATATAAGATACGTTTTAATAAAAATGTTTGGTTTAATATATATATATATATATATGCGTATATTTGTATATATAAGTATAAGAAAATGTCAAGTAATTATAAATCTTCTATTACATTATAGAAAACCATTACATCAATCATATGAAACAATCACGATCATCGGGGGGAACACTTCCCCCAGTAAATGTTTCCTTTCGCTAGTTACTGTTAAAGCAATTAAGTACGTTTCTTAACATGACTTGTAGCTTTCAAACTGAAGTTGACACAGCTACTCTGGCATTAATAAATGTTAACAAATCAAATCGGTGTACCGTAATGAATGAAAATTACGTGAATTTCTATGTTAACCATTTCTCCAAGTTAATACATAAGCATAGTCCCATAAACATGTTGAACCATATCTGAAAACATTACGTTCTATCGTCGTATTTGCATTTACGAATTTCGAATTATATCATTGCGTATAAGAAAATGCATGAAATACTTACGATATCATTAAATACCTTACATAGAGTAGAAGCGATAGTGAGTAGAAGCGATGATATTTAAAGATAAATTCTTCTCATAGATAACTGGGTGGATGGAGTAAATTTTGTATGTTGAGCTCATTGAATTGCTTCATAAACACTTAAAGCAAGTTGTCCCTTAAGTGAAATGAACAAAACGTTAAACGATACCTTAGGTATGCGTAAATGTTATCCAATAAAACAAATAAGAAAATTATATTCGGTTATTGCCGAATCTTCTAAGCCCCTTAGTAAAATCTGGAAAATAAATGAAACAAAAAAAAAAAAAATAAAATTTCAATATTCTCCAAAAACTTTTTGGATCAGATTGCAGCAGCCGATTTTCTCAGCTATGATTTCCTTTAGGTTTCCTTCTGGAAACTCCTATTTTATATTAAGCTAAACTGGTTTTTTATTTTTTTTGTTTGTGTAAAATTGTTTGCTTTCAGGGTGACTTGCAATAAAAGGCGGTTTAATTCGATCTATAGGTAATCATTTTATTTCATTGTCGACCTCAACTTTGAATACTTTTGAGTCGCTGAACAATACTTGCTAAGCTCCCTCTTATCGTCCCATATTAAAAATACAATTTTTGTTGCTTTTGAAAAGAGTGGTGTTTTCAGTTTACTTTGTCTTTTGACCGGTTTAGTTAATTTTGAATATCAAGTTTCATCGTTTTTGCCAAATCTGAAAGTTAATATCTTAACTCTCAAATGGACTTACTAACAGGTGGACATCATGCCTAAATTGTTGAGGAATCTACTTCTGATACTTCTGATACTTCTGAATACTTTAAAGTCTCTCTGAAGCTTCTTTGTGGGCGTTGCAAACGTTTTGATAAAATAAATATGAGCCCAAGTATTTAGCGATGAGTGTAGCAATAAGCAGTGAAAGCATATGTCTTACGTGATACATAAGTTTGTTTGAAGAACGTATGCATTTAACTTTATATTATATTAATATTCATATTAAATATTAAATTAAATTAAATGAAATTCTCACTTGAATTTAATCTAAATTAAATTTAAGTAATTTAATTTAAGGGAAAAAAGTAATTTTACTCCACTATCCTCATAAATATTCTCCTATTTTGATCGTTAATATCGCCCTCCATTTTGCGGTGAAGTTTCCACTATACATATAATGTATAACAACATAAATATTATTATGAGCAAAGAAAGGACAAAAAGAAGACTAAATTATTTTCGTAAGAATTTATTGCTTTCCCTTATATACGTGTATGCGGTTTCTTCTTCTCGCAATGTTCAATACGTATACATCTCAACCGTAATTATTCTTTTTCTTTTTTGTTATATAAAATAAGCCAAAAAAAATTGAGGAAAATATAAAAAAAAACCGGCTTTGATTTAGGGCGCATCTTGGGTACTCATCTGTATCCATGATATGTGTTGGTTGAATTTAAATTATTGTCTATATTCCTATACTTTGGTTGTTGTGGACATGCTAACATAGCTATTCCACTTGCAACATCATCAATAACAAGTCAAAGATACTTTTGACCGCTTTGAGTTTCTCAATCTGTTTACATTCTTAGACCTTCTCTGCTCTCTTCTCCTTTCTCACGAAATTTTGAATTATAAAACTGGAACCTCAAGCACAATTGAATTGCAGCGTAAAATGGGCTTGCACTACTCTACACAGCTTTGATTATTTTACAGGCGAGAAATGGCTCTAACCTTTTATTATGCTGTTTCCAACAAATTTATGATAAACAGCTGGATTAGTTGTTGTATTGTTTTTTAAAATATATTCGTATCAAAACAGGTCGGCAACGTGATCAAGTTTTACGATCAATTCCAAACTGCATCAAGAAATATTACAGTTAGGTTTCTAAAAAATAATTAAAGTCAAAATGATTTAATTTATGTACAATGTTAGCCAAAAGTGAATTAATATAAAATATAAAGTAAGGAAATAGAGATTTCGACAGTAGAAAACATAACGCATTCACGGAACATTTTTAAAGTCCTTCTCCTTAAAAAATGTAAAAATTATCGTAAGTTACAATGGGTGCAATATTTAGTACCTATAATCACTAAGCCTGCTGACTATGGGTTGGTAATTGCAGTTATCAGTAGCGATCTTTCTATGGCCAGTTGTGGGTGGCAGATGACAAAAGATTTTGAATACGTACACAAAAATATGGAATGAAGATAAGGACAATAACAAGCATTAGCAGATGAAGCTACAAACAGTACATCAAAAACTTAACACCTCTTTAGCATTGATATTAAAACGAGTTGGTAGAGAAGTAGTTGTTTTAATTCCTGCATAACAAATCAAAATGCATTGGAATACCTTTTGGAATTCGCGTGTAGTCTTTGAAAACCTCTCAAAGATCAGATACAGTTCCATACTTTCCGTTTTGCAATCGCCTAGATTATAGCTGAGATCGTTCGGTCCGCTTTGTGTACCAGTCGCTCCCAATGAAAAGTAATTTTTCTGTGGCTGGACATAAGAGATGGTGAACGAACTTCCGATGCGCATCTAACGTGGCTTTACAAATAGGACGATAATTATAGTGCCTTTCAACTTTTCGGCGGTAGGTATGGAAAGAAAATGACAAAATTTGGTATGTTTTTAACTTCCTACTACTGCAGTCATCAACAATGCAAATAGCTAACAACAATAATCTCAAATTCGGAAATTCATTCATTACTTGCGTGTAATAGCTGAAAAAGAGTGTTTCAATAAAATTTTTAATAAAGTTTTTAATGATTGGCAAAATAAATATTAAACTTTTAAATTGTTTTTCTTCAGCATATCTCGTCGTCTCACGTTTATTTCAATCTTAATATTTGGTTTTTTAAATCTTTGTCTCCAAATTTAGGAGACAGACAAACATCAAGAGCGTTAGACAATACTGGAAAATTTTAGTGTATTTCTGATGGTCACCTCTGGTTATTGCAAACGAAATAACAAAACCGATATACCCTCGAGAGAGTGTGTTGTTAGGCACAAAAATTGGAAAACATCTTTGACCTTAGGATTTCAATAAATTTTTCTTCCAAGTTATGTACAGATTTTCTTCTTTTTTTCATATAATCATAAATCTTGTAAACACATATATTAAAAGTCAATGAGGTCGTAATGTCTTCTCTCAACTGTTTGCACAACACATGCATATAAATACGTAATAATTGTGCAGTAGTAACAGTATATATATGTATATATATATGTACATATAAATATATATATATATATAAATAAAACGCTCTAATTTAATGTTAGTGTCAGTTTTTATTATTATGTCAACTATATTAAGATAAGAAACATCGATTGCATTTAGTTATCTGCCACTGGACGAATAATTTATAGAATATTCGATTTGGTTGGGCAATTTTTATGAAATTTTGTCGAATATTGTTGCGTGAAATCTTTTCGGATGAAGGTTTATTAAATTAATACTGTTTTTTTGATAGTTCCCAAGTTAAAAGTTGTTGGATTTATTGGCAAAGCAAAGAATGTAATTAAGGTTTCAGGAAACCAGGACGAACGTTTTAGATGAAGTGTACCGTGCAGATAAAAGAAAAGTGTTATTACCGAAGTATACGTTAATAAAGTACAGGATATGGTAATGGAGGGTCATCGATGAAATCAAGGCGGTTTTATTGACAGGCATGGATTGGTATGCACGCATTTTCGAACTATGGATGAGACTCAACTTTAACTGAGCTTAAGCTTCTAAGTATTTAAAACCAGATTCTTGGAGTTTAAAAGGAATTTTGTTGGCAAAAAAAATTATTTCTTTCAAAGCAAAAATTAGAAATTTTCATACAGTTTAATTCTTTGTTTTTGATGTATAAACATGAACGCTTAAATAACACATCCTTCATCATGAAAATAAATGTGCGGATTTAAATACTTATTTATAAAGGAAATCAAAAAAAAAGAAATCCAAAAATTTAGTTTTATTTTAACACGAAATCTGAACGATATGAAAAAAATTCAATGTTCTTTGAGAAATTGAAAAAAAAATTCATAGATTAAAACAATCGCAACGTTACGATAATTCTTTGGACGTAGAAATAACGCCAAACCCTTGGCTTAACGTTCTGACGGGACTTACGCTTCCCTATAAATGTAATGTACGTACGTTCTTTCTTTTTATATATTATTATAGCATAGTCTTTCTGGTCGTATTATTACAACACATTATCATAGTTTTCCTCAATAATAGAATCTCTTTAACACTCCATATAATATATTCGATATACTATATACAATACTGTATACAATACAGTATACTATACTGTATATACTAAACTGTATACTATACTGTATGTGCTACATTCTATACCATACTGTATACTATACTGTATTCTATACTGTACACTGTACTGTATACTATACTGTTTACTCTACTGTATATACTGTACTATATACTATACTGTATGTACTATATAGTCTATACCATATTGTGTACTACACTGCATACTATACTGTATACAATACTGTATATAACATACTCTATATTATGCTGTACACTATACTGTATACTATACTGCATACTTTAGTGTATGCTACAGTGTGTACTACATTGTATACTATACTATATATATATATATGTATGTATGTATGTATATATATATATATGTATGTATATGTACATGTATATGTATATATATATATATATATATATATATATATATGTATGTATGTATATATATATATATATATGTATGTATATATATATACTTTAGGCCATATATATGTACACTACACTGTATACTGTACTGTACACTATACTGTACATACTACACTTTATATTATACTGTACACTATTACGGATACTATACTGTACACTATACTGTATACTATACTGCATACTTTAGTGTATGCTACAGTGTATACTATATTGTATACTATACTATATATATATATATATATATATATATATACATATATATATATATGTATCTATATATACTTTAGGCCATATATATGTACTACACTGTATACTGTACTGTACACTATACTGTATATACTACACTTTATATTATACTGTACACTATTATGTATACTATTTTGTTTACTATTCTGTACATACTTTACTGCATAGTATACTGTATACTATACAGTATGCTATACTGTATACTATACTGTATATACTATACTGTTTTCTATGCTGTATAGACTATACTGTATATATTATACTGTATACTATATTATATATACTCTACTTTAACAATGGCAGACATTGCACTAAACCGGTAATGCACTGGATGACAGTTCTGTGTGGCATACGTTGCTGAAATAAGATTGTCAAATCCAGACCACGAAATACCCATATATCTAAGACATAAATCAAGAATAAAGAATTAAAGGTAATCTTAAAGGCATGTGTAAGGGTAATGGCTACATGTTACTTGGCTAAAATATAGTGGAAAAGAACATCTATTTATCTGAAGTATACATGATGTAGGAAAAGTTAAATTCATTTATCGTAATAGAAAAATTCTAACGCAAAGGAAAAGTAATAGATAACGCAGTAGAGACATTGTTACACACAAGCACAGCCAAAAAAGAAAATTCTGAATATTCTTTTTGTTTTTTAAAAATGCATCTAAAATGAAACTTATTGAACGACGTATTCGATTTTTAGGTAAAATCTAGCGTATGGTAACGTTTACGTTTCATAATCAAATTTTCCATCGATTATCAAATGGATAAACGATTGAACCGTTTGGGATTATTTTTAAAAATACCCGTAGTTAATGTAATCTACGATGAATATTTTTCTGCCTGATATGCCGTTTTCAAATTTTGGTATATTCGACAAGTTTAACTATAGACGCTGCAGTTTCTTTCAGCTCGTAGCATGTTTAATGATAAGCAGTAACATAAACATTGCAAGTATAAAGCAGTAAAATCTTATATGTAACAACACATACAAATTAATGGAGTAAATGTTAGATACGTTAGGTTATAATAAATGATAGGTAAATAATACGTATGCTGGTAGTTTTGCTATTGTTGTTATTATGTAGAAATAATTGCAATGAGTTGCAAAATGTTTAACTAATTGTTTTATCAAAGGATAATTCAACTTTGATATTTGCAAAAAATTCTTCTCTATCTTTATAGAAATTGAATAAACTTCCGTTAGAATTGTAAAAAAATTTTATATGAAACAATATTATCCTAAGAATTTGGCAAACGGGGGAGTCTTCGAAGAGAACATATAGTTTATGTCTTAAACGGTACAGAAACTTATTAAATGATACTTTTTCAATAATTTCTTTCCCTTTATTGTTGTTATTCCTGTTGAGCTTACTATTGGTAAAATATGATTACAATATCGGCTAAACCAAATTAATTGAAATTATCCTATAGCAACAATTGTTCATGATGCGAGTACATATACATACATACGTTCAGATATGTAGACGGTTCTATATCGGCGTTAATAGGTAAAATAAAAAGGTTTTGAAGGCAGATAAACTACACTTCTACTACCATTTTACCGCATTTCACTTTCACTCCTTTAAATTTCCCTTGAATTTCGATTAACTTACGATCAAATCTTTTTGTTACAATTTACTCTAAAGCAACTTTGCAACTTTTTCACTCAATATATGACAATTTGTGAGTTCTCGAGTCAACTGAATTTTGAATTGAAATGCAAATCTCTATAAAGAATAATCCAATAAGAAAGTTCAAATTCTTGAGAACGACGTGTAATAGTTTGTTCTTCAATTTGATTTGCATATTATATCGAATTTTTCAATTATTATACATTACGTTTTGCAATATTTGACATATTGCGAGAAATGTAAACCAAATACATTCATAATTTTATAATAAATTGTAACAAATAAAATAGTGAATCATTTAAGATTTTTGAAAATATTTTCGGAATAATTTTTTTTTTAAGAATTGAACCATTTTGCTGGATGGGTTTGTAGGATCCATACGTGGTGTGGTTTCGTTTAATAATATTATTATTACAATTTTTTAAACTAATGAAATAAATTACCTTTACTTTTAACTTTAGATTTAATTGTAATTTTATTAAATTTATTTTTTATTTAATTGTACATTATTAATTTAAATAAATAAATTCTTAGATTAAAATAGAAAAAAATTGAATAGTAACAGGATTGGCTATCGGCTCTATTTTTAAAAAGGAAATTAGATATTAAGTCTGATAATCATATTCTGCAATTGATCTCAGCATGTTCGTAGGATTAGTTGCTTCGAATGCGATTATTCTAATAAAGAAAGATTTATAAAGCCACAAAGAAGATGTTTTATTGTAAAAATTTGTCCACAATTATATATTGAGGGGAAAGATTTCTTAAGTTGTAACACTTCTTCTTCGTCAAAGGATGACTCAGGGCTTTCCAGGAGGTTTGTTTCCAGGAAAATTTATAATCGAAATACTTAGGGCCACCGTTTCTCTTATTTTAACTTATTTTATTGATTTTACTAAATCGTAATCGATAGAATGTTAGTTCTGATCTTCACACGGTAAGGATTAAAACCAGCGCAGCGATCTGGTGATTTCTCAGAGGTTGTAATCTTTTTTTCCTTCAATAATTGCGTTTCAAATTTACTTGATTCTCGCGTTTCCCGATTTACTTTGGCCATCATAACAGAAGTGAGAAAAGTTTGCGTTGTGTGCCGCATTTTTATAGCTGCTACCAGCATCGCTATATCACCACATGATATATGCTGTATACGGCAGCGTATATTATCTTATGCTTTCGAGATTATAAGTTTACCAACCTTTAAGAAAAATTGACACAATACATATTAATTAATATATTTCCCATCATTTTCCACAATTTTTTCCTATCCTTCTAGTAATGTCGCGATACCGTGTCGGAAGAACTCTCGATATTTTGAGTCCGTCCACGAATCGTACCAGTCAAGCCATGCTGCATCTATCTGAACAAGTGGTAATCGCTATGTCACCGGGTGCGGCACGACTTTCCATTCGAGCTGTAAATATATATCCCTGGCAGCACTTGCAATGTGTTGTCAGGAAAGAGGACGACTTTGCGTCTGATAGCCGCTATTGGAATACTTTGTTCAATTTGATCAATTGACATTGGTAGACCTCCGCGGCAACAGTTTCTTTCCGTTTTAGTAGATAGTAATACACTATGCCTTGCTGACTCGACCATACTCGTAGCAAAACCTTATGGTCTTGAATATCCCGCTTTGGTATTCTTGTGGTTGGCTCTCCTGGGCTAACTCATGATTTCCACTTGAGATTCACTTTTCATCGCCAGTCACAATATGCCGCAGAAAAGTCTTCTTTGCTTGTCTGGCAAGCAATGAAATCGTGATATTGAAACAGTTCGAAAGGGCATTTTCAGTCAATTCGTTTGGTAATCAATTCCTCTTCTTTCCCATCGCATGTAAACGTCTAGAAACAGTTGATTCATCAACTGCTAAGAGCTTCCTATATGCGCTGAATAACTCAATGGTACTACGAATTTAACTATTGTTTCCTGTCGCGTGTAACGCCTGTAACTAACTACTGACATGTTTAAATAAGGTGATAATCTCGTGATCTTGATTTAGGCAGATAAACATATAAGAGAATATTTCTAAGGTGATTCCGCTATTCGCAGTGCTCAACTTTTATATATACATATATATGTACAACTTAAGCAAACAACGAGTATTTGTAGGTTTCACGAGCATATTTGTAACAGAAACTACAAAAATATAATTGTGATAAATAAACAAAAATGCATTCATCTTGAAAGGAACCTTTGGTATTCTGAACAGAACTTCCTGTTTTTTTTCGTTTCTTTTTTTTTTTTGTAACAAATCGCTATAATAATTTAATATGTTACCATATATCATGTGTTGCTTCCGATCATTTTGGTTGATATTATAAGAATGAAATTTCAATAAATAATTTCGCTTAATTTACGATCATCTTCTTCAACAAATACTAATTTTTTAAATGAATTTTTTTTTAAACTTTTGAATTATTTTTAAATCGCACCTTCATAATATAAAAGCGGAAAATCAAACTACGAAGAATAGAAGAAGAAAATTTGCAAACTAATTAGTTTAATACCTGATATTAAAAAACTAAAATGTTCAGATGAACTTTTATAAAAACGCAAATCCTTACGTTCATGTGTTATCATCCTGAGCTTTATACTTTAACCAGCAAACGCAATCAACTATGAAAATTTTGCAGAAATCTGAAAATAAAAGCGAAGACAAAAATAAATAGCGGATAACTCCCGACATCAAAATAATTGATTTATAAAGAAAAAGTACGCACAAAGAAACGAATTGTTTTCATAGCTCTTCCTTCCTCATGCTCAGGAAATTTCTTAGTTTGTTTGCTTTTCGAAGAAATTGAAATGTTAAGCACGTTTTATATATTAGAGTAAAAAACTGCATATTGAAAATTTGCTTTGGGAAAAGAAAAAATCCCAGGGTGACATGTTCATGCACTTAACTCACAAAACGTAGCATCATTTTGTTTCTTTCTTTCGTTCGCTTTTTTTTAGGGTTCGATTGCATTTTATAGATGTGGTGAACTATGGTAATTGGGTAATTTTGTTTTATGTGGGACGAAAAATAGATTAACATGCAGATAACGTTAGAAAGACCAGCATATCAAAGAGTCAATTGACAATTTAAATAATAATGCAACACATTTAGTGACCATTAAAAAGAAAAAGAAAAATTTAGAAAATTTCATACGTTTGTTATTTAGGAAATTGGTCATAGAAATATCAGTTTCACCTAATTTTTTTCCGGTTAGATTGCTATTTTGTTTTTCACATATGCTATCGTATCTTTTATTGAAAAAAGTGACCTGAATATATGTACAGAATAAGAATATTATTTATACTTGAATTGTTTTGATGACATGAAATCGATAGCAGTAAAAAAGGAAATGTTTAGTGTCAGCAATTGTTTCATAACAGATATGTATGCATAAATGCATATGTAATATGCAGATTGTACTTCTGAACACAATGCCAATCATTAGCTCTGTGTACTAAACACAGAAGACAGTGGGAAAGCTCAGCGCAAAGTACGGCATTGTTCGTTCGTTAGTTCTCTTAACGATGAAAGATACAATAAATGCATGACGTAGTATTTGAATATGAATCTTCATGCAGTCACGTATATTGTGTAAAATACACATTCGATGTGTCCAATAACCATGTACTACTAACTGTAAAGCAGTTTATAAGAAATAAAAAAGTCATGTATTTAGGTCCGTAAAATTTACCTACAAAAGATATTTAGCTAAACTAAGTAACAATTATCGGGTTAATCATGTTGTTATAGCAAAAAATTAAAAGAAAATCAAAGTAATTTTATCGATTGTAATTATCATTGGTTCAGTTTTATAAAAAGAATCTTCTTTGGAGGACGTAGAGAAGAACTGAACCTTATTTTTATTGCAACTTCTCCTTAATTCTGCTTTTGCATCTTCTCGACGTCATCATCGGGGTCGCCAATATGTAGCATTTTTATGATTAACAACACGTTCACACTTATATTTTATTCGTTGGATAATATGAATTTATTTGATTGAACTTTATAATAGAAAATATTGTAATATATATCTACAGTAACAAGTTCCTGCAAATTATTTTTTAAAGTTAAAAAATTTATTGTGAAAGAACGATATATTACGTTTTATTCAAATGTTATCCTTCACTAATTGATATTTCTTGCATCCCTTAGATAAAATATGATTGTCAGAAGGGAAACGCACCTGACCTTTTGAGACTGTACATAGACAGAGTCACTCGCTCGGTATCGTTGTAAGAATGAAAGTCCACCTTGACCATCGATTATAACCAGTATTAATCAGAAGGACTAGTGTCCACAGATAACAGCGGGAAGCGTAGCACATTGCGGTTTAGTGCCACTAAAGTTTCTTGGACATGTTTTGCTATATAGGGTCCAATGTCGTTTTGCTGAAAACTCACGTTATCATGACTTTTGACATATTGCACCGGTTTTTCGTCCCAACATAAGTTATTGTTCGAAACATCCCCTAATGATGGTTGAAAAACACCATAATACACTCCGTCCATCTAACCGCTCATTGGCTTTATCGTCTTTGTTAATAGTTCACTTAATTTGCTGATATGGTGTTACTAATAATGCAACGTTATATTGTTGCCAGATGACCAAATTTACAATATTACGCTTTACATCTGATAATTTGTGGGGCCATCTTTTGTCAAATGTCCTTGTAGTAATATAAAGGCCAAAGAGAAAGCCCGTGTTAATCCCTCAAGTGGAAAACCAAAAAGCAAAGAAATGTCAACTATTCTATTTCTACATGCTTTAGCAGGATTGCCACAATATCGTTTATCACTTATTCTAAAAGGAAATTGCTTGGCGCAAACCTATGTTTCTTTAACGAGGCTGATGAAACAAATTGGCTTGATCTAGATTCCTTAACTAGATTATACATTAGAAAAGTACGGCTCATCTAGATCTCTCTATCAACGTTTTGTATGAATTTAATTTTTACTGGAGTGAGCGCTGCAACGACAAATAGGTACCTAAAGAATGGGCAGCCCTAACTACAGTGGCCAAGATAAAATGCCGTTATTTTATGAAGTTTCTGACTATTAAATGCGACAAAATAATTCTAAAACGCTTCCACTTTAGATGGTGGGCCTAAAAATTTCCCCAGATAATAAAAACTTGTAAAAGCCATATAAGCTTGCGTATCATTTTTCCCTCCTGTCTTGTGGATAGACATATCGTGCGATTTGTCAAATGTTTGCTAAACATAGAACTTCCATGTTACGCGAAATACTGTAAAAATCTTTCATGTTTTTAAAATCTCTTCTATGGAAGAAATTTGTCTTTGTCAATTAAATCGCTCTGGGAGTTCAGGAATGATGTTTGAAATTATTATGCGGCTTTAAGTATTTTAGATGTATAATGTTTCACAATCGACTATCTGAGGCTTGTACTGATCTGATGTACATATATATGTACATGTTATCGATCCCTTAAGCATGAAACACTTTCCGGCATTTATACACATCATATATACAATTTTATGCCTGAAATTTTACATTGTCTCCCCCTTACTTTGCTACAACAATAAATGCTAAAGGTAATAATAAAAGCCAAAACCTTGGTAGCTTCGGTAGAAGACTAATAAAACCGGCAGAATTGTAACAAAACTATATTAATTAGAGTTATACTAGTGGCAACCGTACTTTGTTAAATTATTTCAATTTAATATCATCTAATGTTAGACACATAAAAGCCACTTAGTTCGTTGACTAAACAAAGTAAATCAACAATAAATGCTCTTTAATTGCCTCAAAGCAAATATATAACAAATAAAAATTTTATGTTTTTTGAGTAATAAATACAAGGTCCAACTACGAGGATGAATTTTATATCTCTAGTAAATGAAATTTTATATTTGAGAATTTAAAGGAATTAAATTTATTTGATTTCAACGATTTACACATTAAATATCATATTAAATAAAAATTCTTTTCTTTAATTTAGCCAGGGAAATAATATGAATTTAAATGTGTTTTAAAAACAACAATTTTATCAAGAAGACGTTAAAACTAATTAAAGATTCACTTCGATTTTATGCACACAGACAGCCATGCACAAATAAATGGCAACCTCTTAAAATAAAAATTTAATACAAATTTTTCATTAATTAAAGAATAACGCAGCATTGTTTAATTGTAAAAAAAGAAATATTCCATTAGAAAATTCTAAAAAAAATGTATGACCCAGCATTTAAGTAAGATTCTCTTTAGTTGTGTTTTAGACCAATATCTATTGTGGATAGCATTGTGACCATTGTTGATGCATTAAGCCCCGTTTTCGGACTAGATCTGCGATAGAAACAGCAAAAAGCAGACAGAAAAATTGGGAAATAGTTAGATAGATAGACAAATAGACGAATAGACGAATACATATACAATCTATTGTTTCGTAAATAGCGAAAGGATAATCCCAGGGTCCGTTCAAAGATAATTTAATTCATTTGTAAAAATATAGATGATTTCTGTTGTAGTTAATGAATCTATGTCTGGTGCAATTCTCGTTGGATTCTGCTTGTTTTCGACGAACGATTTTGGTGATTTCTCAAATCTTTAAACGAAATTTATTTACCGCGTACGATATTTGGACTGCGCATTTGCTCGCTTCGTAGTATATAAGGTTATTCATGTCGAGAATCGGTTTGTGCAATCTTGTTTCAGTAACATAGGTACAACAGAACTGTCAACAGAGATATCAAATGTTGAGTGTAATGTTTGTCATTTTATAATACGCATTGTTAACGATCGCCGAACATTTTCAAAAAGGTAAAAACTTATTACAAAAGTACTCATTCGCGGTAATAGGTACGTTTCGTGCGTTACGAGCAAATTGTGGTCAACATAATCGCCCATCTGAGCAACAATCTCGCCATATGGACTTCTCGCCAAACCTGCCCAAGACCAAAACTATAAGTTGTGCTCTACAGTCTCGTTCCCTGTTTTCCTCCGCGGACAAAGTTTATTTCGACCGTTTGTCTAATAGTCTATATTTTCTGATCTACTTAAAACGTACCTCTCGTTGAAAACCACAAAACAAAAGTGAGTAATGTTTGTGGTGTCTTTTTATGTTGTTGTTATCAATGCAGCGTTTTGTAAAATCCAAGTAGATTTATGCCTCTAATGTTTATGTTGTTATAGTACAAACTATGTGAATTACATTCTGAGCAAACTCCATGACACATGCACTACACATCTATTTCTTTTAAACGAATGTTAAATTCATGTTATTACGTTTCGTCTCATTTTCGTATTCTGACGTGAACTCACTGCTAGAATATCGAATTTAACAGTTTCTCTCAAATCAGATCACAGGCAAACATAGTCAACGACTTAACAGACTCTCAGAAATGTAAAGGCCAGAGTAGGACTGTTAATTCCGAAAATGACTATGTTACATTTGTATGCATATGTATATGTACTAAGATTATTTTGTTGTGGTATAATCATGTTTTGCATGTGCAGAAAGTATTTAGATCGTATGAAGCCCATGTTACAATAAGCTTTGAAAACGAACACCAGTCAAGATGTGATTGAGCTATTACTTGCTACGTGCACGAAAATTATTGAAAATTACTTCAAAAGGATCCAGTCCTGTAGGATGTTCCGTGAAGCAAAATCTAAACAACATTTTGAAACAAAAATTTGATCCAAAACTCAATCAGGACAATGTTTTATTTACGTTTACTGCAAAACTGCAAAACCGTGTACTTAAAGATTTTTAAACTGATGTAAACTAACGCAGCACCAAGAATGGTGGTTTAGAGTATTTAATAATCGACCTTGCCCGGCTTATTGGCACTAAAAAAAGGTAAAATTGAATAAGTGATCAGCATTAAAAAAATGCTCTATAAGTATGAAAATGCAAATTTGTCCGAAAGATTTATTTCCGTTTATATTATATGCTAAAGACTGCTTGGTGTAAGCACTGTGTAAAGCAGGCTTTAAAAATGGTTCTCAGTATAGTCATCTGTTTGCAATTTCGTGATATCAAGAATTGAGATAAAAATTACCACAATTCTTCCTACAAACTCTACACGTAATGTAAAGTCAATAATTTATCAATGCAAGCGACTGCCATATAACATCATAACGATCCATTAATATACTTTGTGTTGCTCTTATATTCCCCAAGCTTAGTGTTTGTTTAAGGTTTGTTTCAAAACGGATAACATTCTTTCACTTTGTCTTGTTTTACATGAAAGTCTTCAGAAATTAAAATGCACTAGAAAGGCGTAATAAAATTTAATGACTTTAAAATCTATGAATTTTAAGTGTAGAGAGATGAGTTGATTTAATACAGCAAAAAGAAAATAGAAGGAAAAGAAGAAAAATAGTGAGCACGCAGAACCATTTGGTTATTTAGCGATTTTCAGCGCTGAAAAATCATGGTTCATCAAATGTATGCTGAACGTTGTGAGCAAGTTTAGAATTCATCAAGGCGGTGTTTGCCTTATTTGTGTTTTTCTGTTAGTAAGCAAATGATTGTGTTAAACCGAAAATTTGAAAAATAAATTTGATTTTATGTGTGAAAAGAATTGCTTAACAAATTTACCAAATTGTTAACATACGATATGTAAAAACATTGACATATCTTACTGTAATAACACTAACATATCTTACTGTAATAACAGTAACATATTTTACATTAGAAGTAAACGAGTTTAAAAGCAGTAAACACACAAGTACAAAAACCACATTCGATCGTGGCGAATCTTTTGTACCAGCCACCGGCCATCTTAAAAGAAGGTTAAAAACCATGTTTTTAAAAGTGGGCGGGGCGTTTTTTATCTATTTTTATAGAATACTGTGCAAATTATTATCGTGTAGTCTATGAGCAGTAAGCAAAATACCCTGTAATCTAAGCTGTTTCAGCCTATTTTATGCTGTAGGCATGAAGTGTCACCGATTTGGTCCTTTTTCAATATCAAGGTATGTGAATGAATTTTCAATGTTTTTGCCAACTTTCGTTCAGATGTCATAATTTTTGCGAAATGGTAAACGGTTATCGCAGACATTACACAGATAAGCAGACAGACAAAGGGACAGACGGACGGACGGACGGACGGAAAGATGTAGGTTGTGTCCGAATTTGACAGATCAAGAAATATATATATACTTTATAGGGTTTTTGAAGTTGCTTTCTTAATGTTACGAACCTTTTCAAAAAAATTAAATTTCAACACTCTATTATATTTAGTGGGCGTGGTAGATGCTTTGTACCGATACTAGAGGTTAGCTAAATCAGAAAATATGGAAATTATATAGATTTGTCCGTTTTGTGAATGATAAATAAAAAACCTAACTTCTTTTTTTCTTAAAACCAGAAATTTTTTCGGTTTATGTTGTACTGCAGCCGCATTATTTGACCGATTTGGCCCATTGCCAACACCAAACTTGCGTGCGAGAGCTTTCAACGTTTCTGCCAAATTTGCGTCTGGGCTGGTTGCAAACAAAATGATAAAATGACCCCCTCCTTCGGTTATGGGTACAAAGGCAGCTGTTTTAAGATAAGACAGATCGTGGTAAGGATAAGATAGATCGTGGAGCATTTCAAATTTTCTTGCCTTGACAGCAGATTGGTGCAAAATACCTGCACTTGTATAATTTAATTTATTTCTAAAAATTGTAAACTATAGGCTGAATATAAGCAACGCCTGGTAGACAGACATCCATTGTACAATTGAAAGGACATTGTTTTAGATAAAAAAAACGCTTTTCAACTTCTAAAGCAATCCATTAGTTACGAACGTCCTGATAGATCAACCTGTATATTCTTAGTAAAGGGAAAAATACAAAATTTCAAAGCTTTACATTTTTATTTAATAACCTTTCATGCATAAAAAGTTATTAAACTTTTTTATGTAATTTTGTTGTTGTTAATTCCAATAAGATATTTATGTTGAGGCTCTTATGAGAAAGTTGAAGAAAAGTTTTGTGTTTTGTTATTTAAAATTATTTAACACACGCACAGACACACACACACACACAAACGCACTCTAAGTAATTTGTTTTGGTTTGGCCTGCTTGATCAAAACTCAAGTAAATTTATAGCTAATATTAAATTCACTTGTCTGTCCAGCACCTAATATATACGGTACACGTTCTGCCTGACAGCCTTTTAAGTCGGAATCACTTGATTTACTAATTTAACGGTCGATGCACCCACATTTTATGATAATCACAATGTTAACGAATAGACAACGAAATGCACAGATGGACGACAGTTAAATAGACATAAGCAGCCAGGCAGAATGATGGCAATTATTGCAACAAAGTTTTAGTAAATTAACTGAAAATGATAAAAAGAAAAAGAAAAAAACTAAAACAAAAACAAAAACAAAAATCATGAGAAATCAAGTTAAGCTATTTTCTAAAGCTAAGGTAATGAAAGAATAAAAAAAAGAAGAAAACGAAAAAGGAGAGACGTACAGAGAGAATTACAAGTGGGCAGCAACAAACAAAAACGAAATGACACAAATCCATGACAACACCATTACAATTGGTTTGGCATACTGAACTGCACTCAGTCGAATAATAAATCAGTGAAAACTTTTGTGATGTGAAGGGATTTTGTTGTGTTTTAGTTTGATGCGCAATTTATAGCGCAGCCAGCAACATTGACACGTATTTTCAGTAAATGTACGCACACACATACACGTAAGCATCATATTTTAAAATACGTGCTTATATTCGTTGGAATTGTGAAGCGGGGCACTTAGAATAAACACACACACGCATACAAACACATTCGCATAGAGAAATGTGCTCGCACACTTGCTAGCATACACGAAATACACACCCAAGCGTATATATTTTGTCAAGTGGCTAAATAAGCAGCAAGATAATCTTTTGCGCACTCTTGCGGACTTCCTACATAATCCTGACATACGGAGATACTTATGACCCGCAACTTATTGCCAAACCAGCAGCAAACCTGACATGAATACGGCTGACACGTAATACAGGCACAAACACGTGTACTACCTCTTCATATATATATATATGTATTCATGTAGTTGTTAAATGTGTTCTGACCCGTTCTCGGAATGAAGAAGATGAAAAATTTTTACCAGTAGGTTAAGTGTAATCGTGACTACATATAAAAAGCATACAACGATGGAAAGAGATGGAAGGATTACTAGTGATTAACTTGTACAGAGTGGCTAACGTGATTATTACCGCATTTTGTTGCATGACAGATGATAAATCTCTTTTTAAATATTTCACAACTTATTTTGAAGTTGAGTTCGCGTGCCTGTGCCTGTACGTAAGTTATTTTAAAAAATTTTCAACATTTTTTCCATATGTGGATTACATGCATTTTACTGATGCCTCTATACATGAGATTAACTAGCTTTATATGCATGTCATTAAGAAAGAAAACTTGATCGCAACACAACTCTCAAGATTTTAGAAAGTTAGAGGTTATTAGAGGCTATAAAAAAAGAAAGAAGAACTGTTTACCTATAAAGCGATGAACCGAAAAAAAACTAACCGTTCTGCAATTATTATCTATTTTCGTATCTCAAAAGGGTACTGCCGAGAAAAAAAATTTCGATCAAACGATAAAGATAATGCGAAAACTAAAATGGATGAAAAAGGGAATTGACAAGCCCTTCCGTTTGCAAGTACAAACATTATAGTTACACAAAGATGACCGTTTGTGGTATCCGTACGTAGAGCCCCCTGTCTCTTTGCCACCACATAAAAATAAACTGCTTCTGCTAGTCGTACAAGCACTAGAGAAATATACATACAGACTTCGTTTTTTCTTCTTAACCGTTGGTTCTGCTATGCGAGATCAACGTCTAGCCCTTCTTCTAGGATCGAACTTAGCCAATTTAGACAGAGCTGTGATCTCTTCAAGTCATTTAGGATTTTTTGCAACACTCTCTCTGATATCTATTATTTAATCTCTGTATCAGACTCTGTAAATACTATCGAATCAACTCTTCTCAATAAGCGTGCCTTGTCTAAGTTGTATCTGAATTAATTTTTAATCTTAAAGCCTTGTATGACTAGTAAATTGAACTTAACATTTTCATTATTAACGGCTGCCAAACTTTTGCATATTAGTGCTCGTTTAGTCCTGAATCTATAGCGGGTTTGAATGTGCTTCTGTGCTAGATGCACAGAGTAAATGCTTTATTATTTTTGTTTTTTTTCGCTTGTTTGTTTTTTTATATATGAATTTTGTTTTTCATACTCACCACCGAAACTAAGGGGTATATTCATTTTGTCATCTTGTTTGTGTAATGCCTAAAAGGAAACTTCGGAGACCCCACAACGTACATATATTCTTGATAAGCATCAAATTTAGAATCGATTTAAGCATGCCCGTCTGCGCGTGCATCCGTCTGTTCGTCTGTCTGTATGTGTGATGTTTGTATAACGTAAACATTCTTCTGACCGCAAAAACGAGAATACCGGCTTCAAATTTGGCCGAAACATTGGAAGTTCTTTCACGTAAGTAGCTGTTGAAAATGGGACAAATCGATCACCGGCCGTGCCTACATTGTAAGCTGAAAGCACGTCTTTTTTCTGGCTGGTTTTCTCTAACTGTATTCCGTAAAAAAGAAAAGATTTGCCTCGCCCACCGTTAAAATTTATTAATATTTTCCCATTTTATTTAAGGTAAAAGTGATGGGTATAAAAGAATATATTTTTTTACTTGTTAATAGTTAAGTTGTATTGTGTAGCATAAGAATTAATCCTAAGAGTCATTCTAATTCGACTATTATTCTATTGTAAACAAATAAATAAGAACTGTTACGCATGATAAAATTAATGAATGCAATATTTAACTACAATATATTTAAATGCTTTTGTAAAACAGAGAATATATGAAAAACGAGTAAGAAAATTATATTATATGGCTGAGACCAAATCTTTTATACCCACCAACTTTAGTTTAGATACAAGTTCGAAGAACTCTAAATTTCGATATTCTATAATATTGGGTAGGCGTGGCAGGTTTTTTCAATTTTTATTGAATACCGTAGAAATTGGCGAACATATGAAACGAAAAACAGAGGTGCTCTAGTGTACTGCAGGCATGTTCTTTGACCAATTTGTCCCGTTTTCAATACGAAATTACGTGCAAGAGCTTCCAATGTTTCTGTCAAATTGGAACCCGATATCTTAATTTTTTCGCCCAAAAATATGTTTATTAAAGATATTTTAGAAACGTAATTATGGACAGACGGATATATTGAAACCGCTTCTATATTTAATGCCGATCAAAAATATACATACTAACGAGTGTTACAAACAAAATGAGAAAATGAATATATCTCCATACTTCGGTGATAGATATAAAAAATATATTAATACGGCTTTGATTAATTATTTGGGATCCTTTGCCACTATCAATTGTATGAAGTTTTTCGCCATCATATCAGCGTTAACGTCAATAGCGTAAATAGCGTTTTTTCATTGTGAAGTTGATCACAAACAATCGGTAGAATATTTGTATTCTATATCACAGGGATTTAATACACCGACTGACACGCTTGCTATAAACAAAATATAAAGATTTTCGTAAATGACATTTGATTGGTAGATATTACGGTTAGATTCCACATGAAATATAACAATTTTTAAATAAATGTCTCTCAACTCGTCCCACCACCCAGAAAGGAAGAAAGTTCAATTAACGTAATCAAATAGTAGGCATTTATGCCAATAATTTAATACAATGTTTCGTAATTAAGCCATAACTGACTTATGCCCATAAAGACTATAAATAATTTATAGCTTTATTGACCTGGCATTCAAAGGAACACTACAAAAACAAAACGGAGAAAATTTCTGGCACTTAAAACAAAGTCAAGAAGATGATGTCTGCTTGAAAGAGATCAGATTGACAACAACGTTTTCCATATCCGATATTGAAGGACAGAATGGTGTTTGTTTACCAATTTCGTTGTTTTATTAATAACAATCACAGCTTAGAGGAGCATTAGAAAAATGCAATAAAACCGATAAACTATTGATTAGTATTAGATTCTACGACAAACTAGCACTAGTACTCATGGCTTTGTATACGGTAGTCTGCTTAAAAGACTGAAAGTAAATGGAAAGTTTGAAATTTGAAATTCGATTAATCTCTAGAAACTGAATTTTTAGATGGATTTAATAGCTGGTAAACTGTAACAATAAAAATAATTGTTTCTTGAAAATTTTCTAAAGAAAAATTGGTCATTTCGATGGAACCATTTTTGGAATCTCTACCTCGCTTTAAAAAAAAAATAAATTCTACATAATGACTCATTTAAAAAAGTTAAGGGAAAAAATTTTTTAATACTTCACTACAATAATTATTAAAACGTAGCGTAAAAGTGAAAAATTTGAATCGGATAGTGATATTTTTTGACCCGTCCCACATATAGCCATTTAAAGGGAAATTCAACTTTATACGACAACAAGATCTGATTTTTTATATTCATATAATAAAAATCAGTCGAATATAGTCTTTTGATATTTTAGTCCAACTTACTGTCCAAAACTTGGTTCAGATAAGTCTATTTTTCAAACTTTTTAATCAAAATTAACTCTTGTACGACAATGAAAACTGATTTTTGATTTTTTATAATGAAAGTAGTGTTATAGAGTATATAACGGACGATCTTGATCAATTACAATGTTTTAACTTGTTTTTTATATATATAACATAAAAGAAAAAAATCATGCAATTTATTGTTTGTGCAAATATTTTCTGATTTTTATAGGTAAATATTATATATATTTAGTAAAAATATATATCATCAATTGAATAACATAAGCCGGGAGAAAAACAGAATGCGAAGTATCTTTATCGATATTTCAGCAGTCACATACCATAGTTGTTTGAAGCTTTTTTCTCTTTTTTTTGCATTGAAACAGTTTTTCTGCTTATGACTTCCTGGTAATCATAAATTGTTAATGAAACTATCAACTCTGTGGTGGACAGATAGACAAAAAGTGAGATGAAAATTAAAAGTGAACAACAAAAAAATGTCCTTTGGTTTTTTGCATAATTTCCGTTAATTTGGGATGTGTGTGGGATTTTATAATTTAAGGAGTCGCTTTTGGGCGACTACCACCTGTCGCAAATTTATTTACTGTTTTAGTTATCCGCGTGTACATATTGAAAAGAATCTTTTTACATTTGGCGCCTCCACAAGCAAGCCGTTGTTTACTTACGAATGTTATATTTTAGTTTAATAAAAGTATATGTTGAACTTTAAATTATATTTAAATTTTTAAAATATTCCAATTTGTGTACCAACTAAAATTCTTCAAATATTTGAAAATTTCAATTGTTTGTTTCCCAATGTGTTTTAATTAATTTTTTTTTTTCATTTATATTTCAATTCATTTTTATTATTTTATCATTTTTTTTTTTGTGATTTATAACACTTGTTACTTGTACCTATTAGCTGTATGTATTCGTATAAATGAGTGGGCGTGTGTGTGTGTGTGTAAATTTTGGCTGCACGTACGTCTACATATGTGTACATGACATTATTTAATCCGTAACAAATCGGCCTAGTTTGGGTTACGTTCATTTAGTTGTTTGCTTAAAAGCACAACGTTTGCTGACATCATTTTGTTGTATGAAAACAATTTTGGCATCATGTGTGCACACAACAATTGTTGCGGTTTGTTAGCTTTTTGGGGTATTGCAACTTCTAACGAACCTAACGATCGATATATGCATGCATGTTTGTGTTCATACATACGTGCAATTAAATATTGTGAGGTTTTGTCTTGCTTTGACTGTTTCAATATTGATTTAAGGTTTCGAGTGCACTCTATAGCTTGTTATGTATGTCGTTTTAAAATTTTATAATAACAAATAAAAAAACATTTAAACAATTTTTTAATACTATTAATCAACTGAATTCATTATAGTTATGATCATTAAGCAAATACATGCTTAGTTAATTAAAGAGGAAGTAGTACATTGAACAAGATAACCAGTCTTACAGTAAGAAGAGGAATGAAATGTTTTTTTATGTTATCATTAAATAAACTGGAGGAAATTAGTATTTAAATGACTGCTGAGAACTTGTACAAAATGTTATTAAAAATATATTTAAATTGAAATTTAATTTCTTTTTTTTTATTGTTGTACAAAGTTTTCACTTTTTGTAAGTTGTAAATGTAAATAAAACACTCTTCTGATTGAGATTCACATCAAGGTTCTTTTCCAATATATTGTTGGAACTTTGCCAATATTTGTAGGATACAACATCAACATCAATTCTTTTCGATACTTTTGAGGTAATTTTCGATAATTTTCCTGCACATAGCAGGCAATAGCTCAGTCATTACTTGTTGGATGTTCGTTTTCAAAGTGTCACGAGTGTAAGGATTGTTCGCATAAACTCGATCCTTTTCGTAATCCCAGAAACCTCACTATCTTGATGATCAGTTTACAACACCAAAACGTGAAATTATACGTCCGGGAAATTTCTAACGCAACAATGCCAAAACAGAGCGTATTGTGTAGCTTATGGCTTGCGTCCTGTTGAAACCACATATTTTCGATATGCACTTGTTCATATTCAAAAAGTTGGTAGGCCGCATACGCGCAATGTGTAATTTTGGATCTTCTTTGAGGCTTTCACTAACAGCACTAACATTTTCGATGATGTAGGCGTTGCGATGTGTGCATTTAGTAATTATTTGGCTGTAGCGACCATAATACATTTGTATCTTCTTCGGCATTTTGACTAACACAGCACCAACATTTTCGGTTGACCATGTCTTTCGATAACGTATGGGCCTTAAAAAATCTGCTCTATGTGTTCAGTTTCTTCAAACTTCTTGACAGTTCGCCTATAATGCGGTGAACAGATATGTCGACGATGAACGAATATGTCGACCATTATCAGCCCCTAATGCACGAAACGAACTTACTACAGTATCAGAATTTTTGCAGTAAGTTTTTATTATTTTAACACATTCAGTGGTTGTTAAACGATCGAAGTTGTAAAATGGCTAACATTACACTAGATATTTGATACCTTGGATGACAGTTTTGTTTTACATACGTTACTGGCTGAAGATTGCCGAACGTAGACCATGAAATGGATAACCTTGTATATATAGTTTACATTCTTTGCGAAGAATAATAAGTAAATGTTATGGAAACGTGAGGAGAATAACAGAGCTTATTGTCCCACGATGGTTAAGTGTGTAAACGGAAACTGTATAAAATTCATTAAAATAATTGAAGGAACAAAAAGGAATTAATTTGCAAATAAAAGATCTAGTATATGATGGCCGTTCTCAATTTTTATATCTCGTTGCTTTCATCTAGAAAAGACATTGTTAAGCGACTTAAGTGATTGGAAAATTCAGGTCATTATGAACAGTTTTGTTGCTAGCAGAGCACGGCGCATTAATAGTAAGACGAAGCGTCTTCGACCCATATTTTTGAAATATTTCAATATGATTGTTTCCCATGTTCATATGCGTTGAATTATATTCTTGGAAATAGTAGAGAAAACCTTTTTAAAAAAGAAAAAATTGAGTAATATGTTCAAGACAATGTACAGTAGTATTTCAATGAAAGAGTAGAAGAGTGCAAGGCAGACATTTTTTTATACCGAAAAAAATCTTTCATTGAAATATTGCAAGCTTGTTCGAAGTATTCACATATATAAAAATTTCCCTTCTATTAGTAAACTTTACTCATTTTCCGCAAGCGTTGTAAATATTATAATTCTTTTCAAAGTTTTTTAAATTTACTTATATGAACGGTCTTAACGATGCATTTTTCAACACGATTTACTTTCACTTTATATGGGTGTTGCACAATTTTTTTTTTTTTTTTATTTTCTTATAGTTGCAAAGCTTATGAAAAGAAAAGTTTTTCATCGTTGATAGTAATTTGGCAGGAGGAGCAGAGAGCAAATTGAAAATATTTAAAAGTCGGCAAAAGAAACTCTTTATAAAGACATTCTTATGTTGTCACTGCTTAGTAATTATTCAGACAAAAACAGTATTGAAATTTCTTTTTTACTTGGAAGGTAAGTAATTATAGGTTTTTGGTTTAATTTTAGTTTATGTACTCAATACTAAAAACACATAAGCAGACTAAGAAAAAAAATAATTAACAAAAAGAAAATGTTACTTGTTTAAAGGGGAACCAAGGGGGTAGCCTTTATACTGAAAGAGTTCCATATTAAATACGAAAGCTTTAATGAGGCGAATGATTTTCATGTTAAATTTGCTTGTGACCTTAATTAGTGCACGAAAGAGAACTCCATCTCAGTATCTAAGACACATTTTATGTTATTCATACAAAACGAAATGTAATGGATGTTTAAACATCAACTCCGTTTTCTACTTATTGGAGATGTGCATTCGAGTACCGTGGAGAAAATTATTTTTTGCTTAAACATTTCGAATAAAACAAACCAGATATTAAAAAATATGTATATAGGATTATGAACTTTTTTATTTTAGAAAAAAATTTTTTTCTAAAATAATGTTAAAAAATTATTTGTACAAAGTAGTGCTTGTTGCACATGTTTTCCTATCTTTCTGATGGAATATGAAATTCGTTCCGAAAGAACAGCTGAGACCAGTTAGGTAACCAACTATTTTTCAAATATCGTCACCAGAATGGAAGCATTACTCAAACAAGCAATAAGTCATCGATTGAAATCAGCGGTAGAGAAAAAGTGAAACAAAAGGGTGCGAAATGACGGATTCCAGTTTAACATTATTAAAGCTGCTTGAACGACTGTTGCGACACGAAGACAAAAGTCGTTATGCTGAAAACCGAACAGCGAAAGCTTTTTAGAGAATATTGCAAGCACTTATTTATTGCAATTGTCGCTCAGTTGCGTCAGTCATTTTTGTTGGTTTTGTTTAGGTGATATTTCATTGGATTGGGGCACCTAATTTACTTAAAGAAGGATTGAAATTATATTCGCTTCATTGTTCCACTTACTAGGCCATTCGATCGCGTCCAACAGCTTCTTATTCAACAGCGCTTTTCTATTAATTAAGCCGGAAAAGCAAAGCTTCTTGGAAATGTTCTTTCTTTTGCAAAGGAAGTTTTTCAAGAATCCCAAAATCGACAACGACTTATTTATATATAAAAATAAAAACAAATTATATATCTACAAGTCATAGCGTAAATGTAATGGGTTGGCAACAAAGTAAATGCCAATATCCGTAAATGTTATGATCTTCTTCTTCTTATATATGCTAGCTGTCATCCTTATCTAGCTTTACAAGTTCATTGCGTAGATATTTTCTTAAAGTTTTTTTTATCTCAACATTAATAGGGAGTGCAAACGCGAACTTTTCCGCCATATTTTGTTTTTTTACTTTCGTAAAGGAAAGAACGCAGTGTAAGCCACCAAAAAGTTACGTGATGTATACGGTGATGAAGCCCTTAAAGAAAAGCAATGAAGAAATTGGTTTGAAAAATTTCGTTCTGCAGATCTTTCTCTTAAAGAGGGCCAATGCTCAGGTCGAGCTTAATGGGGATGAAATCAAAACCATCATCGCAGCGGATCGTCATGTAACTACGCGGGAGATTACAGAGAAGTTAAATTTTTCACATACAGTCATTGAGAAGCATTTAAAACGTGTCGGTTTCGTTAAGACGCTGGATATTTGAGTTCCGCACGATTTGAAAGAAATTCATCTGACAAACCGCATTAACGCTTGCGAATTATTGCTTCAACGCAATGAATTAGATCTGCTTTTAAACCGAATCATCACTGGAGACGAAAAGTGGATTGCGTACAACAATGTCAATCGAAAACGATCGCGGTGCATGCCTAATAAGTCATCGAAAACCACTTCAAAGGCGCATATTCAACAAAAGTAGATTTTGCTGTCAATTTGATGGGATTGGAAAGGTCCGGTGAATTTGAAGTTGCTTCCAAGGAACCAAACCATTAATTCGGAGATCTACTGTCGGCAATTGCACAAATTGAATGCAGCGGTCAAGGAAAAGCGACCAGAATTGGTCAATCGTAAAGGTGTCATTTTGCATTAGGACAATGCTAGGCCGCACATTTCTTCGGCCACTTCGCGAAAATTGATGGATCTTGGTTGAGAATTGATGGTACACCCACCATATAGTCCAACTCCTTTTGTGGTAAAACTTTCAACGATGAGGACGTTGTAAAATCTCAAGTAACTCAGTTTTTGGCCGAAAAGGATCAGACTTTCTACGAGCATGGAGTTTTCAAGTTATCAGGGAGATGGTAAAAGGTCATCGAACAAAATGGAAAATGCATTATAGATTAAACTTCATTCCAAGTAAAAAAAAACGTTTTATTTTATTGAAGATATCGGCAATTACTTAGTTGCCAACGCAGTGATATCTGGGAATATATATATTAGGGGCTTCCATATATTCTGATCATTTTTTCATTTGATAGAGGCATTTATTGCGAAAAATTGGTACAATATAAATTAATCAGGAGATTTTCCCAACATATTGCCAATATGACAATACTGTCTCAGAGGAACGATATTGGTTTGGCAGCGATCCAATGATAGATTCATTGTCGCACTTCCTCACTATTCCGAAATACGTGCTAGCCAAGCAATGCTGCATCGACCTGAACGAGTGATAATCAGAAGACGCTATGTGTGGTGAATAGGTTGGGTGCGGCAGAATCTCTCCTTCGAAATAGAACAGTGTATTCTTGACAACACTTTTAAGGTTTGACTGAGCGTTGGCATGGAAGAGGATGACCTCGTGTGTGTTAATCGTTATTCCTGGTCTTTTTTTGCAACAATACATCGCCTACTTTGTTCAATTGATGTCGGTAGACCTCTGCGACAGTAAAACTTTATGGTCATGAATGTTCTGCTTCGTTGTCAAAATGGAAGGCGCTTGGAATTGTCGTAGTAGATTCACCTCTCATCCCCAGTCACAAAATGTCAAAGAAAACTCTTTTTTTTTTTTGGCTGACAAATAATGCAACTTTGAAACGGTTCGAAAAGAAACTGATGTGGTCGCCATTTTCCATCCTTTCGAATATTTCTAATCGAATGAAAACGTCTAGAAACAGTTGATTCATCAACTGATAAGGTGCTCAAAAGCTCTTTGACTTTGTATTTGAGCTGTTTTTTTCACCCAATAAGTTTTGGAATTAATTATTTTTGAACATTTGTGGTCCTTCACACACACACAGGCCATTCTTTACCATTGACATCAAAATCACCACTTTCGGACTACTGAAACCAAAAACAAACTAGTGATACGATGGAGCACTATCATCATAAGCTTCTAAAAGAATTTGGTGGGCTTCGGCATCACATTTCTTCAAACCAAACAACAAAAGCAATGAATGTCGGCGATGTAATTTAGATCTCTCCATGGTCGGCGTCTGTATAATCAATCAAAATAGATCAATAATACTAAATGTTATTTTATGTACAGAAATAGATGACATTGCGCTATAAAGTGTATGTAGACATCATACAATAAACTTAAGAATTTGCTAACAAAATCCAACCGATTTCTGTTCGCATCACAAAGTTATTCTGGATTGAAAATGTCGCTTTACAAGCACAATTCTCGTCACTTACGAAAAACTTTGCTTTTGCTAATTAATTCGAAAGGGGTGGTGCCGGTAAATCCCTACGGGAAATTAATGCTGGTTCCATTACGCAGGCTAGGCATACCATTAAGATGAACTATAAAGTTGAATCGCGACTAAATTTGGGGCTCAAGTGGGAGTGGTATTGCTTATTCCAACTCAGTGGAACCATCATTAGGGAACGCTACCAACAATTACTGGTAAGTTATTATATCGTGAGTTTTTAGTATAACAAAATTCGGTCCCACACAGAAAAACTCGACCAGCAAACATTAGCAGCACTAATATGTTATTTTTTCAACGGAAAACGTTACCTTCCTCGCTATTATCAGCAGATATTATTTCTTCCCGTTAACACTAGTTGCAATCGATGGAGTGGGTCTTCTATGCTCATAACGAAACCAAAAAGTACGTTTTTTTTCTTGTACAGTTCCAAAGATACAGTAGTCCTTCCCTTACGAAATCCACATTTTATCTAAGACTGTGAGAAAGTAGAGGCCAGCGGTCACTAATATTTTGACTAGTAAATGCATAAACAGGTTTTTACAATAAAGCCTCGAATGTTGGAAAAAAATGAAACGGCGGAGTTGTACACCACATGTATTTGTACGTGTATATATATCATATATTTTTTTGCAAATATCTTATTTTACTTATAAATATTTATAAAATGTAAAATTTGTCAGAAATCATGCAAAATTCAGCTTACACTTAATGCTTCCATTTTGCTAAGTTTATTATAAAATATTTAATGCTTTCAGAAAGTGGAAAAAGCAAATTTTATTTGCAACACTTGCCACACTTGCTGCCAAAAAAGTTAATGCAGAAAAAATGAAAATACTTGAATTTGTTGGAAGAAAATATGTATAAAAAACTGCTCCCGTAGAAAAAAATCAAATATGAATTTAGTAATCATGCCAATGATGTAAATAAATGATTAAAAAAGAAAAAAACAGAAGAAAAAAATTTTCTTTTTACAAGAGTTGCGCGTCTGACACGGTTCAGTAACATTTTGTTATGAAATTTTATAAATTTATTATTATATTTTATATTTAAAAAAATTACGAAAATAAAAGAAGATTTTCAAAAAAATAAAAGCATTTTTTTTTTTTTTTTGCGAAACTCATGTTTTAGTTTACAAACAAGCGACATAACTATAAATATAGACATTGACAATCACCATTGCTTGGTTAGAAGCGTTCCCACAGTGTGCGCCAATGTGTCAGAATTCATTGTTTTCGAAACTGAATTTTCAATCGCTTAATTAGCCGAAATGTAAACTCTATTGGGAAAAGAAAGACAAGGCGTTTGCACGCAACAGCATTGTGCATACAATTACTTGCTCTTTAGTTTAACGTTACTTGCAATTATTGTAGTCGGAAGCAAGTGTATGTCACATTGATAACGACATGCAATTTATAATGCTCATTTAAACATCAACATTTGCGAGTACTATACTTGGTGGTATCATTGTGAAATATAATCGCAATTCTCGGGGTTCTCAATTGGAGTTTTCTAATTATTGTTAATATGTTAACGCAGGGAATTGTAATAATTATTTATTTCCTTTAAGGTAATAAACTTTTCTAAAAGGATCCTATTGATGACAAAGAACTTGATAGACTTATAGCGATTACAGCTGGAAATTTTCTTCTTATCTCGGAAGCATTTTCTAAAACTTTCGCATACTATCAAGCCACACTTTCGATATAGCTTAAGATAATCATTCGAGGGCTTTGCTGAAAGAATTGTCTAGCATTTCCCGCAAGTTCAAGAAGCATCGCAATCATGGCAAGCTATGTGGACCTAATCATTTGTCATTTCCCCGATTGTCTTTGGCACATGTTCCGAGTTTATGCCGTAATACTCCACCCTTCACGCTTAATGTAGGACCTAAAGTGGAGTGTGTTTAAGTTCAATCGCATTCTTTGTACCCTCCAGGAGATATCTTATTAGGGTTCCATTTAAAGGCAAGAATTGTTCTAGATTCATACCATAAAAGAAAAGAAGTGTTCGATCACGTTCGAGCTTTATAAGTATTGTTCAGTATGTAAAATTTTTGTTCTAATGAATGTGAACTTAATGTATCGCTTATCACCAATTATTATAACCACCACCGAAGGGGTATATTTCATTTGTCCTTTGTTTTGTAACTATTAAATGGAAACTTCGGAGACCCTACAAAGTATATACATTCTTGATTAGCATCAAATTTAGAATCGATTTAAGCACGTCCGTCTGTGCGACACCCTCACAGCACGGTGTAGACTAAGAACACCCCTGCTTTTAGAATAAAAAACAATTGGAAATTAGTAGTTTCTGTGCAAAAATGGGTCAAATCGACCACGCCCACCCGATATAATAGAATATTGAATTTTAACTTTTTTTATGAAAATGTTTGTAACATTAAGAAAGATGCTTATGTACATAAAATGTACATATTCAGTATGGAATGGACGTATCCGTCAGTACGTCTGTCCATTTGCCTATTTGCTTAACTATCTAATGTCTTTGGTAAACATTCTCTTGGCCCCAAAATTGAAGATATCGGCTTCAAATTTGGCAGAAACATTGGAAGTTCTTTCACTGCCTCGCCCAGCTATTACAATTTAGTTTTTCACCCTTTTTTTGAAGAAAAAGATGGTGGGTATAAAAAGTTCGGCACAGTCGAATATAATTTTCTTACTTGTTTTAATTTGTTCTCGTTTTTATTTTTCCACTGTTTCAATAATGTTGGTTACGCTCTTTTAGCTTTCATTTGTGCAAATACTTGAAAAGTCAAGCGTATCAACATCTCTAGATGATTGCTTTGTTAAATATTTAAATTCATTATCACTGTATTTTTTGTACTGTTAAACTAGTAACGAAGATAAACATTCAACAAACACTCAATTACAGTGTATTACTATAAAAATTCCACTTCGGTTCATTTGAACGATGTGCTGTCGAATGTGTGTATAAACATGTGGACTCATAACCAATGTTCTATATACGCATTTATGTATACGCATACGCATACGCATACACATATATACATTTTATTCTATCCGTATTGCAGTCTATGAATGCATGAATGTTTGTGGACTTTTCTTGGGTTTGCTTGCATCTCGCTTAGAAAATTAGAATGTTTGTCTTGTCTCTAGCATTAAAAACATTAAAATCTAGATTTTATTACTTCATTCATTTTTTTCTTTTTTGCATTTTCTATGGTCCCTTGCCCTTCGCGCACACAAAGCATATCTCTTGACAATTGTGACGTTGCTAATGAGGCAGATTTTCATAAGCTGCTCTATTTAACAGAGGATATCGTGTTATTGTGCATAAAGATTTTCACAGATTTTCCTTTTAATGTAGAATGCAAATGAAAAAGTTTAATATATATGCATACAGAAATGAAACAAGAAACCATGCGACGAAGAAAAATTAAATGAAATAAAATCAAAGAAAGAAAGTATAACAACAAGTCTTAAAGGATTTTAGTAAAAACAATATTGATTCTAAAAATAATACGTACAAGTATCTTAAAGTTACGTGGAAAAAATTTTCATAACTGATTAGGATTATCTGTGACTGGACATAGTGATCACTTCTATATTGTGTAACTTTTCTTTGAATTGTGTAGAATTATTTAAGATTTTGAATAGAGGATCGACAATCTTTAGCGTGATTTTGCTCGTAATATTCTGAGTGAAGAACATAGCCAAACTTGCAACATACAAAACTCTATAGTGTGCGCAACATATTAGAAAGTACATGGTGGTTATCCATTAACCGTTACAGAGTGGTTTCTCGTCATTTTCAAAAAAGTGCGGCCCTATCACACCTCCAGACAAATGTCACACAATACAGTGACTTTTACATATGATCGGACAGCTTGCTAAGCTGATGAAGTTACAAATCCAAATGTAAAATACGTTATAATATTTCATAAGACAAGTCTAAATGATGAACGTGCCGTGTAATGAATAAATTTGTTCTGAAATAAAGTTACCAAATGCGGATCACGAAATAGATCACCTGATCCTATTAAAAATCTATTTGTGCAAAGGGGAAAAATAGATGTTAACATATAATAGTTGATTTCAGTGCAGGGAAATGGTTGTGAGGATCAAAGTCGATGCTCTTGTTTTGGTGCACACTGTTCCTCTTTATGTTCTGCAAATGATAGGGTTTACTGCCAACAGCAGTAGATCATAACATTGAAACCCTATTTGGATAAGAGTTGAAGAAATTGGTGTTGGAATTATTTTCCCTTCTTTTGCCTAAACAAAGAAATGTTATAAATCTAAGGATTGAATTTAATACCGGGTTTTAATTCTAGTGAAGTTAGGGAAGACTTATTGAATTCCGGGATCTGGCGAGTAGAGATGATATGGACGACAACATTTTCCGAAGGGGAAAATATTCATTCCTCAAATTGTAATTACCACAAAATGTTGAAATGTGCTTCCAATACATATTGTTACATGGGGAGAAAAAACATGAGGACTAGTCGGTTTATTCAGAAAATTATATTTGCCGTGAAATTAAAAATCTAACCCTTAGACAAGATTACGCGGGGAACACGGAAAGTAAGGCGGTACTAAAGAAACTATTAATTGTTGTTAATTGTAAAGTACTCTCTGCAATAATTGATTCACTATGTAATAATGCCAAATCAGTATAATTCGAAAAAGATCGAAAAAGATAGAATTTATTAATTTGCAAAAAGAGGGAGTTCTAAAAAAATACTACACAAGTAAATTTAAGATCAAATCATTTAGAGTAAGTGGTGTGCATTTAGTTGATAGAATGAAATTTACTCATAATATTCGTGTCCGTCGAACAACGGCTAAGAGGTGAAATGCTGGTGTTAAAACTAACTATGATCTAGAGATAACAGATGGTACACCGATTCTATCTTTCATTTGTCTTAAAGCCCAGTCTCTGCATGTTTCTCTTGTTTACAAATAGATGGCGATGTCATGATGCGATCTCTTCGCAGTTTCCAAACGTTATAAAGACTATTTCATAGATCGCGTAGCCTTTTTAATAACCCCTTTATGTGCGTTTGTATGTGGAGCTTAGTAGAATATTCATAAAATCGTTTACGGCATAAGCAAACATTTTGTTGGTCTGTGGTAAGAGTTTATCAACCTAATCGGTGTAGTAATCCCGTAAGGTTTTGTAAAAAGTTTTAATTTTTTCTTGGCGTATCGCCTCAATGTTTTTTCACTGGCATTGTCGGTAACTGTGGTTTTATTTTATTAAGAGGTGTGAAATTTTGCAGCGAATTAACGGTGTTCTTTTTTCAGAAATTTAAAACTAATTTTTTAATATATTTAATACCTACTAAAGTCCATAAGACATTTATGAATTTGGACTCTTTCGTTTCAATCTTAGTGAAGCTATTTAACGGGAAATTTATAAGCCCTTACCTGCTTATACGTTTTATAATTATTTTTAACTTATATACGTTAAGGACCATTTTAATAAAAAATAAAATTTAAGAACCACTCCTATGAAGAGTAGAAATTCAAAAATTACTCCAATAAATTGTTGATCATATTGAAACCTAATCAAATCGGTTTTCAACATTTAGTTAAAAGAATGTTAGTCACAATAAAGTGACCAACTCAATTTTCTAAATTTTATTTGAACTTTAGAAAATAGCAAAATTATGTTTATTCAGGTGTTGAACTACAAACCGAAATTGCTGACTATAAGTAGTTGATAAGTTTTGTAATAAGCTCGACTTTTAATTTTACTACAAACCCAGTCAGATCTTCTTTATAATAAAAATTGTATTAAATAAATATAAAAATTTTAATAATAACAAAAAATATTTAATTTTTTTTATTTAATTCATATGCAACATGCCTATATAAAGTGATGATCAAAAAGAAGTGCTTGGAAAAGTATAGAATGTGGCTAAAGTCTAGGAGGTGTTCTTCTTAACTTTTAAATTCCCTACGGCTTAGGAATGTAATAATTCGAAGCCATCATAGGCCTCTTCGTATAAAAAAATAAATACTCCGTAAGCTTACTTTTCTTTGCTCATTGAAAATTGTTTGAATAGTTGTAGATAAATAAAGGGACTGCTATCGCTTTTCTAGGGTTTTTAAATTTTCTTGAATTATTTTTGTTGCTTTTTCAGACCCATTAGGAATTCGATTAGCAAAGCAAAAGAAAATTAAATAAAATCAATATGCGACAAATTGAAGTTTCCAGTTCACAATTGTAACCAGGCTGGAAAATCGTATCAAAAGTTTGAATAGAGCACCTATAGAAGCATATGAGAAGATAAACAGTAACGTACCTTGTGAGCGATATATAAAAAATTACGCACAATTTACTATCTACTTTTAAGGTCATTTACTACATCTTTTTACAGCTAATAGTTTCTCAAGGGAGCTATCATCAAATGAAATGATTTAGCAGTTTAAGTAAAAAAAATTTATAGCAAACTTTTAAAACCGCTATTTGGAAAATTTAACCACTTGAGGGGTGAGTTTTTGATGGTGAGATAGAAAATGTATAAACTTTTTGCTAAGATTTATTAATTTTTTATTAATACGAATTCAAAAAGCAAAAAAAATAAAAATTCATAGAAGAAAATAATGAACACATTTGCGGTCGCTGATCGTTAATGGTAATTTATGAGTGAAATGCTTTCATCTATCTCAGGCATACCAGTTCTTCATATTACTGACAAATGTAACAAGTTCGTTTCATACAATTTTTGCTGTGACATCTAGGAAGATTTACACTTCCTTTTCTTAAGATAAAGACTTGTACCGTCTAGTCGGATTTTTTTTGATGATTGTCACATATAGGACTTGATATAGGTCTACCTCGTTTTTTGGCTTCTCGGTCCCTGTTTTATCGGTATGGTAGCTATTGACGTTACAAGCCGCAGAAGAAATACTTTGAAATTTTGACGATTGAAAAGAATCCGTAAATTAATAATAAATACATTTAAAAATTGAAAAGGATTTCTATTACAAAAGTTTCGAGTTTTTGTAGAGTAAGGATAGTGAGCTATCATACAATCAGACATGTCTACATCTCTCATGAAATCGTTATGTTCTTTAGCAGCAAAAGATTTGATTATTGATATGTATCTTGTTTTTATGATTCTATCTTTGTATGTTATCCTTAGTCTTCACACCGACGGAAGAAGAAATCCTGTGAACGATATTATTGTCATACCACCTCAGAAGTGTAATTTTTTCAGAAGATGTAGCAACAGAAATATAATAGAATCTCACTTATGCTTTTGCAATACAAATGACGAACATACTCTTTATGATTTTCGTCATGTAAACCTTCTTGATTTTCTTCCTCTAAATCTTCACATAGTCACAGCAGTTTATCCGCAGGGGTACTATATTATATTGTATGCTAATAGTTGAAGGTTTTCGATACATCTCAAACTTTGAAACGTTTCCATCTTATAAGGCTCTAAGCCAAGCCTTGAAACCTCACTTTTTTGCTTTAGATTTGTTACACTCTTTACCTTAATGTCTGTCTTTAAAATGTATTATCATTTCATTGCGAAGTTCCCTAGATGAGGCGGTATTTACAAATGTTACTAATAGCATACCCAATTCACTTTTATGAAAATATCTTCACAACTATTTGGTATTTTATTGTTGTTTTTATAGGGGAGAAATCTCTTCTTTCCGCTTTCGGTTTTCAAAATCTTTTATTAATGAAATATGAGTATGGTGTTACACCAGCTATTTTAATTTCACAAGGACTTACAAAACTTGGTGCAAATTCGCCAAATGCGTTACGCATTTTAGCGTGCCAAAGTGTAAAACATTGATGTTGCTTCATATTCATATTAACAAGGCTTTCCTCGGCACTTTCTAAAATTCCAACGGTTTTATCAAAATTCGAACAGTCTTCCGTAATGCTAAATGGTTTCTACAAATCACTTTGACTAACGGTATCAGATAATATTTGCAAATCATCAACGTTTTGATCTCAGTTAAATTTCGTTTTGATTTCATTGTCGTTGCAATCACTGGATGATGCATTGTGCAATACCTCAATTCTTCTTTTCAACTCATAAATTGGTCTAAACTTTTATTAAGGAAGTCCTTCACTTACAAATCATTAAAGCAAAAGCAAAAATATTGTATTTTGTTTTTGCTATGTCTGTTAATTCTTTTAACTCATGGGTCTCTTAGAAATAATTCTTAATATTTTCGGCAGTCGCCTACTGCATAAGCCACGATTACGGCCCACGAACAATGAATGCCCACGTATATGTTCATATATCTTTTGAAAATATGTTTAATATTTCCAGTATTATATTTAGGAAATATTAACGATTTGTTCAAATAATCCAACAACAATGATTGCTGATAACTATTTCAACTTCTTTTCTAACTGCACACCGGTCATCATTTTATCAGTGCAGACAATCCAGAAAGTTTTTCTTCTCTTGTTGAGAGATTTTGTTATAAATGATTTGGTATTAAATTTTGGTCCTTTTTATACCCACCACCGAAAGTGATTTTTGGTCATTTTGTTTGTAACTACTAAAAGGAAACTACGGAGACCCCACAAAGTATATATATGTTCTTTATCTGCATCAAATCTAAAATCGATTCAAGCATGTCCGTCTGTCCGTCTTTGTAATGTTTGCGGTAAACATTCTCCTGGCAGCAAAAGTGAAGATATTGGCTTCAAGTTTGGCAGAAACATTGGAAGTTCATCCACAGTCACGCCCACCTATTACAATGTAGTTCCCCCTTTCCTTTTTCATTTTTTTAAAATAAATGTGGTGGGTACGAAGGATTCGGCACGGACGAATATAATTTTTTCTCTTCTTTTTATCAACACTAATTTCAATTATTATAAAAACAAATGGGCGTAAAGAGGTTAGTTAAACCATTCAATTAACTAAATGATTCACACGACAGACAACACGTATGCAATTAAAGTAACAATCATTTCATTTATTGTAATATCATCGTGTAATTATAATAATATCTTTTTATTTGATAAATGACTCGTTAATTGATGGGTTTATGAACAATTAACACGCACTAATGCATAGATGAAGACATAGCGCACATATAGAGTCCTTTTATAAAAGCGTGAATTCCTGAAGTTCAACTATTTAGATTTCAAAATCATTTTAAGGTGACAAGTAAGAAGATTTAAATAATATCACAGAAGCGTTCAAAATGTCTGTTAATACTTTGGAATTTTTTCGAAATAATTGGTTAAGCTGGAAATTGTTAGGCATCGTACCGCCTAAAAGTGGACAAAGACTTCAACTTATTAAATATTTATTTTGGTCAATGATTGTCAATGCAATTGCTACAATTTCTTTTCCCTTACATCTGCTGCTCGGTATATTCCAACAGCAATCTCAATCTACTCGCTTCGAAAGTATTGCAATATGCGTGACCAGTATCGCAACCAGTTTAAAGTTTGTTATATATGCGAGTAAATTGCAACATGTCCAAGAAATGGGTAAATTTTTCCAGCATTTGGATACACGGCTACGCAAGGATAATGAAAAGCAATTTTATCGAAAGCATATTCATCGTAACGTTATACGTATACAAGCGATGTTCATAGTGATTTATGTTCTGGTGGGTGTTACGGCAACAGTTGCTTTTATATTTAGTTCAGAACGACGTTTATTTTATCCGGGTTGGTTACCGTTTGACTGGCGTCTTTCAAATGGGCATTATATGGCTGCCATTGCATTCCAATTGATTAGTATTTTTTTTCAAATATTGCAAAATTTCACAAATGATAGCTTTACGCCGAAAGCCTTATGTCTTTTATCCGGTCACATAGAATTGCTTTATAAACGCGTTGCTAACATTGGTTACGCAAATAATGCCACATACCAGCAAAACCGCAATCTGCTTGAATTGAATGAATGCGTCCTTGATCAAAAGCATTTGTACCAGTAAGTTTTCTATGTATTCTTATCAATCCTTCTAACTAACTGGCATGTTTTCGTTGATAAATTGAATTCTGTTAATTTTAATCCGATTTATGTTTTCTACGTTACAGATTGTTTGCTGTTATACAAAGTATTATATCGTGGCCCATGTTTTTGCAATTTCTTGCTTCGACCCTCAACATGTGTATGGCGATGGTGGCTTTGCTGTTCTTTGTCACAGACATTCTAGAACGTATCTACTACGTTATGTATTTTGCTGCCATGTGTTTGCAAATATTTCCCACTTGCTATTATGGCAGCGATTTCGAAATGAAATTCGAACGGTTGCATTATGCAGTCTTCTCCAGCAATTGGACTAATGGGACTCAGTGTTTTAAACGGCACATGTTATTATTCACTGAGCGAGCATTGCGAGAAACAAGAGCAATGGCTGGTGGCATATTTCGTATACATTTGGATACATTTTTTGCTACCGTCAAGGGCGCCTACTCCTTGTTTGCTGTTGTTATTACAATGAAAAATTAATAATTTTTTTTCATTGAACGGGATGGGTGATGTCGTCCTGCACAAACAGAAAACATATTGTTTTTTGGTGAATGTGAATGTGTGTGAATGAAAACGAATTAATCTATAAAAGCAATAACAATACAAGTATACGTGAAGTGCAAATCGATGTTATCCATAAAAATTAATTATAGAAAAATTAGACTTTAACACCGTAGAGGTTTATTTAAGCGCAATGTGGTGGATGGTGTTGAATGCAAAAGCATATAAAACTGCGTGGGAGGAATTTATCAACACATAAACAAATCCGTTTAAAAGTTCAAAATTCACACACACGTACTCAGCCATTTCTCTGTTGGATTGTAATTAAAACACCCTGATATTGAAATTAACTTTTTTATAGGTGTTCTCATAGTACACAAGATTCACGGTTTAATTCGTTTTAACTCGTCAGAAATAAAAAGCGAGAAATATCTGAAAAAAAAGCTGATTGAGTTTCATTGCGACTTAATGCGTGAAAATGTGTGCAAATTTGATTGCATATGTGCACGTATTTGAACGAACTGAAAAAATACTTTTTGGTAGAACGCTTTGTATGTATGTTGCTTATATTCTTCAGTCTTAAAAAATAAAGAAATTTTAATAAAAACACAAAAAAAAATTTTTATTATTGCTATTATAACATATTTAGATCCAAGATATATAAATTCTTGGATTAGTGTGGGATGAGCACAAAACAAATAAAAAACTTAATAATAAAACTGTAATGTAACCCGATATACCCGCTATTCGTCATCCTACGTAAATGCATGGTTTGGTTAAAAATTACTCGGTGTTGTTAAACATATTAAAGAAGAATTAAAATTTATTCGTGCAAATTTACGTTGCGCCTTTAAAGCAGATCTATACAATTATGGCCAAGTTTCACACGAGGTTTTCGTAGGCTCATTCAGTGAATTTTCGCGGATGCCTGCCTTGGCAATTTTTTTTTTTTTTTTGATTGACTCGAAATGCACACGTTGAACAAGTTTGGCTTTGAAAAAACAAAAAAATTAGATTAGCAACACAGGAGTATGTTGCATGTTCGATGACATTCGTTGAGTTGTTAGCTAAGAGTTTTTGCACAATAAAATTAATCATTCATATGCTAGCGGATGCACATAGTTTTTTTTGTCTTTTACGATATCAGCAGTAGTAGTGGTATAGACCTTGTAGTCTTTGCTAATGGAATTTTTTATGTTATATTCAGGTGACAAGTATTTATTACGTGTAGTATAACATGCAAGTGCTTTCTAATCCGAATATGAATTTGTTCCAAAGAGCACATTCGAGAGACGCTATTTATTGATGGCACATCCCGATAAAAAAAGTCGCAAGCTTTGTTAACGTTCTTTCAAACGTACCTGAAAATTCAAGTTTAATTAAAAAATACTTGTATACGAAGCTGCATAATTGAAATATGCGCTATCACTATCTATGGTTTTTTTTTTTATTCTTGCAGCAGATCGGTGGAATTTCCTATCCGGCGCTTCATATGTTTAATGCAATGCTTGCCATTTCACAATTGTGACTCAAATAGTGACAACTTGCTACAAAAATAGCCAAATACGTTTCGTGCATCGCGAGGAGATGTGGTTGTAAACGCGTTATAAGCAAAACTGTCAAGATTTATTAAGGATCATATACCATCGCAACGTACGCTCGACCGAAGATTTTATTGCTGTTAGTGACTGTCGAAGGAGATCCAAATTTACTTATTACACAACCTTTGAGCCTATGTTACGACAGATTATGGCGTATTTTGCGTTTGGATTTGCATCTCCATTCTTAAAAACTTCTGTCAACACAAGAAAAAGAGAGGTGCTTGGACAACAACGTTTGAATGGCGATTTTTCCCATCGATTTTTCTTCAGTGGTGGCGGACATTTTTTGCTTATTGGATACGTCAAAAAGCAAAATTTTCGCATCTGTGACAGCGAAAATCCCACGTAACTGTCGAAAAATCGTAGGTAGTTTTTTGAAGACGCCAAGCGTATAACATTAACCGTCAATTCTGATCGCTACAATCACATGATTACCATGTTTGTTTTTGGCATGGAACTGAAGGTATGAATATCGAAGATTTACGAATTCAATGAAATGGCGTCACAAGCCGCACAACATGCTCCATTTTGGCACTGTTGTGCGAGAAGTTTCCCGGACGTGTATTCTCAAGTTTTGGTGATGTGAATTGCCCACCAAGATTGATTGATTTCTTTCCGATGGACTTTATTTTTGGGATTAAGCAAAGGATCGAGTTTATGTGAATTATTCTCAAATTCTTGACGCATATCCGTCAAGTAATGACTAAGCAACTACCCGATAAATGCAGAAAAATCATCAAAATTTACCTCAACAGGATTCAGTCCTGTAAAATGTTCCGTGAAGGTTAGGTCTAAACAATATATATTGATCCAAATCTTACTCAGAAGCGTGTTTTATTTTCGCTTACCTTGTAACTACGGCTTGTAAACAATCACCAACGCCTCAAGATTTAGGAAAAGAGAACGCATCAGGTATACTTTATAAATTAATCAAATATAGAGAATTTATTGGTACACCTAATGTTTACCTCTGCTGTTAGAAATCCTTGAAAATTTTTTGTAGCAATAAACTATTATTGTGAGTTTCGAAAAACTATTAACGATTAGAATTGAGTAAGGAGTAACTTCCTATCAATTATAATAAAACGGAGAAATTGGAGACTATCTATCCGAAGACTATGTCTTATCCGAAGCGAAGCAGGCGACTCTTTAATTAGTGGAATATTTTTAAACAATTACTTCATTGGTTTCCAAATGAAAAAAAAATTGACTAACTACTTAGTTTACCTTATCTAATTCACTTTTTCATTTGAAGATAGGTGAAATGCATACATATGAGATATGCTTTTTAAAAGATTGTTCTGTACCTGATTTATCGTAGTACGTAGCCTAAAAAGAGAATAAACAAAAAATTATAAATAATTTAGAAAATAGGTGAACATTCAAAATAAATAAACAAATAAAACAAGGCAAACTATCAGGAGATTATTAAAAAATTTTTTTTAACAGGTGCTTGCAAAAGTTTTTATCATTTTTTTCTCTTGAAAAAAGTATTTATTGAGAAAAATTGTTAAAATATATATTAATCAAAATATTTTTTATCATTTTCTACATCTTTTGCCAAACTTTTTAGCAAACGTGGCGATTCCGTGTCGGAAGAACTCATAACGTTTTGGATCTACCCATAAATCGACCCTTTTCCGCAGTTCTTCAACTTTGTGGAACCTCGTGCCTACCAAGCCATGCTTTATCGATCTAAGCAAATAATAATCAGAAGGCGGTATGTCTCGTGAGTACGCTGGATATAGCAGAACTTCCCATTCCAATTGCAACAATGTATCCTTGACCACTTTTCCAAAATGTTGCCGAAATGACATCTGCATTCAATTCGTGTGGAAATCATTTTCCATCCTTTTGGTACTTTCTAATCACATACAACCGTCCAGAAACAGTCAATTCATCAATTGCTGTTCAATGCAAACGCTGTTCGGATGCTCTCGGAGAGTTTGTGCTGAGCTTCCGTCGTTTTCGAAATTTTTCGGTTCCCCAGGCGGTTTTTTGTCCTTGACGCCGAAATAAACACTTTGAAATCATCGAAACCCAAAGCGACTATTAAGATACGATAGAGCAGTATCACCACTAGCTTCTAAAAGGTTTTTTATTGGCTGCGACAGCAGATTTCTTCAAATAATGAACGTTGACAATGAATGTCGACAATGAATGTAGAAAATGCAATTTTGAGCGTTCCATGATTAGCGGTTGAAAAATGACTGTTTTAGGTAGAGGAAGGTCAAAATTATTGAACTCAAGCTTTATTTACACTGGTATTTCTGATTACTTTAGCACTTTGACTTGTAGAAGTTACTGATAAAAACCTAATATGGTCACAAATATCTTATTGATATGCACTGATCCTCAAGATTAGCATTTATCTTTACTATTAGGTTCTACATGTATCGCAGACCGTCTAATATAAATGAATTATAGAATTATGTTAATATTTTATGTTAATATATTAAAATAAATATCACAAAAATTTTTTTTTTATTTAGATAAGTTTCTATTCATTAATCTAGAGATGCCTGTATAGTTACAAAAGGTTATAGAAAGATTTAAGAAACTGTCAATTTTAACTGCAAGACCAAGTCGTTCTAAAAGGAAAAAGAGAGAAGATTAAGATAATTTCTCTACCAATTAGGTGTAAGCAAACCTTCGATTGTAAATCCCCCAAATTCGATAGGAAGACACAGAAAAGTTATTCTGTTTATTGAAAATCAGTTAAGAATTCGCATGTACTACATTACATTGGTAATCCACCCATCGTACATGCCAGACCACGCGGCTTAATCGGAGCAGATGTACGGCTTTTGCTAATCAAATGTACGTTGAAAACGAAAGATATTTCCCCGATTTATTTAAAACAAAAGCACCTCCATTCATGCGTTCTATATTGAAATGACCAAAAGTGAAGTTAGTTCCTTTCCTTTCAAAACTTAATAATAATTTCTAATAATTTTTTTTTGTTTTTTATTGCATCTTCCCTATTATTAAACTTCGCAACTAAAAGTTGGTTTCTTCTCCACATAAAAAGGAGTTAAACTTAATAATGACGGATCAGTCTGTACTGGGACACTTCACCAAACTATTCGTTTTCATTTCAAAAGCTTTTTTTCTGTTCGAAACAAGCACATATGTGTGTTTTAAAGGGCTCTCCTCTGATCCATATATTTGGCAACGTATACACACACACACACAAATATATTTACTAAGTCATATAAACAAATAAACCTGAAAAGCAAAGTTGACAAAAAAAAGGGACATTTTATCAGAGCGATTTGTTTGGTATACTTTATCGAACAACACAGCCACGCTTGAAAATGCTGGTCTATAAATATAGATGTGCATGGTTGGCACGGATGGTATGGTTCTTTGAACGTACATAGTAATCAACATCTTTGTTGACATGAAAGCAATATCTCGTATTTTGTTTTAATATATATACATGTATGCATGTATGTATGCATGTATTCATCTATGTACGCACGTGTACACATACAGAAGCTTTTTTGTGCATTTATCTCTACGATAAGGTCTGACATGCGGTTAAATTAATTATATAAATTTCAATGCTGCTTTAAGATCACCTTTCACTCTACCCTGCAAAATTGCGGAAAAAGATAATGAAAAGAAAGTAATAAAATAATACTAAAACTAAACTTTATCGCAGCAACAACAAAAAAAGAAAGAAACGTGAACCACATTTTAATTTGATATTGAAATTTTCCAACATACTCAATATCAGAAGAGGGAGGAGGAGAATTGATTTTGAAATTTCACTGATATCTTACAAAAACGAAATAAGAGTTTAAGGACTTTCACATCATGATGATGCCGCTAAGGAAGAAATTTATAGAAAAAGCTAGGTTTCTAGCCATCTCCATATAACTTCAAATAGAAACATAAAAAATGTTTCTTTCTGTAAATTTGACCTTGAAAAACTTCAGGACTTTTCTTAATTTTCGCTTCCTTACAGTAGCTTTAAAAACTTCTTTATCTTTTCCTTATAGCTCTAAATGTCTGTTCTCCTTCACTCGGTAGTTTTAAACTCATCTTCTTCTCAATTCAATAGTTTAAAAGCTTTTTCTTCTCTGCTCACGATTATTTCATATGCCTTTTCCTTCATTTAATCAGTTTTAAAATGCTTTGTCACTATATAATAGGAATAGTTGGGAACGCATCAATCTCAGTCAAAAGTAAAAATTACATTTATTCGGATATGTCTGATTGGAGTTACGAACACTGCGACATTAATTTACCTCTATTATGTGGTAGGGAACGCATGTAAGACACGAATTCAGTTGAAAATTTTCTGTAGAATATATTTCGCTTTTAATAGAACATTTTGTGTACGTACAAGTCATGCGAAAACCTTTATGGAGAAGCCTCAGTACAACCAATAAATAAACAAAAAAGTAATGGCAGCTACTCAAATTCGATTGAGGGTAATTATTTATTCGTTTATTCTTTATTATTATCTTTCAATTAAAATTAAACATAACACTAAGTCTATAAAAATAAACATATGGAATATATTTGTCGATATGACGCACCGAAATAGATTAAGACAAAGAGGAATTTCATAACATTTTATAAGTTGGTTGTAGTAAAAAATAGCACAAAAATATTTCTTTGTTTTCTTTTATGTATTGGAGCCAAATTTATCAAACTTTATAGAAATGATTCAAACGATATTTGTTGGTCTCTCTGTAACGTCTTTTGAAATCAATATTATGATCTCAAAATTTTATTCCGTCTGCCTTTGTAATGCTTGTGGTAAACAATCTCCTGGCCGTAAAAATGAACATATCGGCTTCAAATTTGGCAGAAACATTGGAAGTGTTTTCACTGCCATGCTCACCTATAAGAATTTATTTCTAAAATTAAGGGAACTTTCTATATTAAAGAAAAAATAATTCAGTCATAAAGCCAGAATGAAAAATAATGGCATACTGCGCTAAGAAAGAAGAATGGTAAGCTATGCCGATTGGAACGAAAAATGGCATACTGCGTCGGTCAGAAAGAAAAATGGCGCACTGCGCCGTTCAGGAAAATAATGATACCCTGCGCTGTTGAGAAAGAAAGATTGTATACCAGGTCGGTCAGAAGAGAAAATGGCATACTGCGTTGGTCAGAATGAAAAATGGCGTACTGAGTTGAGAAAGAAAGATGGCGTACTAAGTACGAATAGCAGCACTTTTTTTTAAAATCGAAATTGGGCTTTTCCGAATGCCAAATCTTGCTTAAATTTTGCAACTCTAGCTACGATGACGAAACAATTTTCTAAAAAAAATTTTGAAAAAAGCAATATCTTGGCCGCCATATCAAATGGGAAATTGTAGTTCAATTTTTCGTGTTCTTCTGAATTTTACACGTGCTTCGTTAAACATCGTTAAAACATCTCAAAAATTGCGACCTGCAGACTGAACAAAGTAGTACATGAGCAGTCAGACAGTCAGACAGTCAGACAAACTTAAATTGGTTCAGAAAATGGTTCTGAATTGATTGACACAATCATACATGGGTCTCTTGAAAGTCCGTCTAGCTATTATGCACATCTGCACTAGGTTAATATGCGCCGCGCCAAATGGGTGCAGCTTATAATAGGGTAGTAGGGTATAAAAACAAGAAAATCGAAATTATACTAAATAAATTGTAGAAAAAATTTTCTTTTAAAACAAGCTTTTATTAAAGTGAACTAATTGCTGGGAAACAAATTCTGCCCCGGTTACTTTCATATGACTGTGCATAAGTGTATAAAAAAAAGAGCATCTGTTCTAAAAAAGCTAAACAAAAAACCGGCTTAGGTGACTGCCTGTAGAATTTTATTAATAATTGATTTATTATAATTTTAAAAGTACAACTAGAAACCTGTTCGTCCAACAGGATTGGAACAGATATCAGTTAAAACTGCGGCAATCGAAGAAAAATTTTAAGAAAACCAAAGAATCTTTACTGGTTACCTTACCGTATTTTATAAATTTTTTATACCCATCACCGAAGATGAGAGTTATATTTGATTTTCAGAAGGAAACTTCGATGATCCTACGAACTATATATATTTTTGATCAGCATCAAATATAGAATCGATTTAAACACGTACGTCTGTCAACCGGTCAACCAATTGTTGTTCGTAGTTTTTGATAATAACCATGTTTCACTCCCTTCTGATGCCTTCAAACCCAGAGTATTGTCTTTGCGCCAAAGCAATTCGGTCCTGCGCTTCATGTGGCTGATGCACCTGGATTTATCTATAATTTTTTACGCTTGGGAATCTGAAAACAAATTCACTTTTCATTCTCAGTAACGGTAACATGTGAAAAACGAAACTTTTCTTTACTGTTCGAGAGAAAGATTAATGCTATCCGCGAATGCTCTTTATTTGGCACAAAATTCGACATGGACTACCTGTTAATTTACTTGCAGACAAGTGCAATTAACAAAGCAAAGATTAATTTCAGTTTCCTTCATTGTTTACCTACAAATCTGTTACTAAAGAATGTTTTTGAATAATCTTGAATTATTCGTTGGTTCATCTTCATGTTAGCGCTATGTCGACTCTTTAAAAGCGTAATGAAGGCTTGGTTTTCTTTTCTGTATGTAATATTTAACACAGACTTCACAATTTATAGAATCACCTGCCCTAGATAATCGTAGATTTGCGGTGGAGAAAGACTCTTTATTCAAGTTCATGAGCAGTAAATTCAATTCGATGATTGCGTTAAAAGGAATCGCTTCTCTGTTATTATTATTATCGTTACTTAATGCTTTTTAATTTTAAAACTCTCTAATGTATAGGGTTTAAATAGATGGATTAAGTGCAGGACCTAGTAATGTGTGTGGAATTTCGCTATGTTTCTAAGTGTTTTATATTTAAATTATATTTAATATATTTTTACCATCCTCGTCTTCGAATATATACTTTTGTAGTTCTATTTCCATTTCGAAGCTTAGATGTCATATAAAATTTACACACCCAAAACCATTTTAAATAAATTAAAACAAAATTTGGAATTCGTCCTGTCGGAAAGACATACGTAAAAAATTTAGCATAAAAAATCTTTTTTTTGTTGTCAATTTTTATATGCTTTCAATTGTTAAATCGTTGCTAAATTATCTTCTTTAATAAAAACACTTAACAATTCAACGACTGTTTGGAAAACTCCAGAGATGAAAAATTTCGCTTACACCTGTGCCCAGACAAAGCTGAAGTGAATGTCATTAAACACTCATCAAAGACAAAAGAAAAAAAGGACTGTTTGCCGTAATTGTTGAAACATTTTCATAGCCGTCAAAAAGGGGTGGATAGCATGTTGCTATGCTTTTTTTTCCGATTTTATATATCCGCCCCCGAAGTGTGACGAGTGCATTCATTTTGTCATTCTGTTTGCAACATTAAGAAGGAAGCTTCAAAGACTCGATAATGTGTATATACTATTGATCAGTATCAAGTTCGCCGTCTATTTTTTGAGCACATATACTTTGCAATTTTTTGGACACGCCTACAGATTAAAATAAATATAATAAAGCACCTTTGCTTTCTGGATCTTTTACTTAGTATAATATTCACAAAGTACAGATACACAATAAATTTTTCGTTAAAATTGGAAAAATCCACCGCGCCCTTGTAGTATTATAGTGTATCGACATTTAGTTTCTCTGAATTTGTTTTCTAAGAAGGCGACGAATGTGTTGGGTATAAAAGTTTCGCTCATTGCCAAATATAATTTTTTTACTTGCTTTTTCCGATTTCTTTCCGAATTGTTATCTATCGTGTTAAAATGCACTAAAGGCCAAAAGTGTGTTATACACGTGCATAATACTTGCGAACAAAAAAGAAGAAAAGTTTGAACAATTAAAAGCGTAGAGATAACATATTGATTGCTTTGTTATGTATTTGTTTTGGCTTAACAATCGAATGAAACAGTTGCTGATAGAATCCGTATGACGCTGTACGACCACATTTTGCGGGTGCCTTTTGGACTGCTTTGTGACTATAGATGGATGTGAGCAAAAAATGTTCGTTTGGCCCACATCTATGAGAGTGTTTTTGTTTTTTTCATTATTTTTTCTTTTCTTTTTTTCATTTTTCCTCAACAAATATTATACGACCTGAACATGCTTCACAAACTCACAGATTAGCATCCGTTCGTTTTATGGGTCGTTTCAATGATTTTAAAACAATTTCCGTTCAAAAATTTATTTCCCTTTTTTCTTTCTTTTTTTTATACACATGTACATATATGCTTCATTTGTTGAATTTGTTTTGGATTTTGTGTCTCTTGTATATGTCTGTCCGTATCATTTCCTTATTTTTTGCTTATGTGGTTTATAGACTAACGTTATTCATCTTGTTGTTATTTTTTTTCTTTTTCTTTTCTCATTGGATTATGTTTAATGCAACCCCATGGTAGTTTCAAAATGTTTCATTTCGTATTTATTTATTAATTAATAAGAGTAGGGAGACTAATCAGAATGCAAGCGCATCATTCCTTAACAAGAGTAGGGAGACTAATCAGAATGTAAGCGTATCATTCCTTGAGATTTATTATGCATGACAAGGCACTTAAATTTAAAAAAAAAAAATAAAAATTTATTTATTGCTTACATAGTCGATAACGAACTTTTTATTGATTCATTTGAAATTTAAATATTTGGAAATGGCCTTTGAGTCAATAAATCAAAAATGATATTTACTGCAGTGCATGAAGAGCATAACGTTCGCAAAAGAAATAATTGAAAAGCATAAAAATCCTAGATACTTAACACCTTAAGCAAACGTATAAACGGAAAATATTTTAGCAAGTCCCTAAGGTGTATTTTAAAATAATTTTTTTTTTGAGTATGACACTTTAGATAAAGCGAGCCTTGCTTACGTTTCCTGGATACATTTATGCAAAAATTAAAAGATTTATACTAAATACCAACAAGGTTGACCCAAAAAATAAAGCATACAATGTAAAAAAAAAAAACCAGAAGATCATTAAAAATAGTGATGTTAGCATAATGATCTCGATTGCTTTCTCCTGGCGTGGAGCAGATCGTCTTAGAACGGCAGACATCAAAGCGGACAAATTCTAATATTTATGCACTTTACAGGGACGATGAGACAATGTAGTCTTATGGTCCTAACGGCCAAACCAAACCCTACGCGAAGGATTATAAAGGGTTAACCTCCATAAGGAAATATTAGAATTTTTTTGAAACTTTGTATTGTCTGGTTACACTGAACACTTCATATAAATATTTTTAAACATATCTGTGAACTTTTAGGAAAATATCAAGCAAACTTGATATTCCATATCGTAGCGGACACATCGGAAGCTTATGGAGGGCATTTATCAAGCGATAGACAATTCAAGATGGCACGAAATATTAACAGAGTATTTTGTAGCCATTATTGCGGTTGAAATTAATTTTCTATTTTAAATGAGTTTTTCCCATCCAAGGTATTTTTCCGTACAGTTATAATTGATTTTATTTTTATTATTTTTTTTGGTTTTAATTACTTATACAATTGACAATTGTGGATAATATCGTACGATTAAACATGTACTGTGTGAATGCCATTCCACAATTCATAGATTCATATTTGGAGCGTCTAATCTTAAGAACATCTTGAAAATACCTGCAGAGCATAGTGTTTATAAAATATTTAACTTTATTAAAATCACAGCACTAACCATCTCGCCGACTTAGAAAAAATGAATGCACCCGTTGGCCGTCATACTTTTCTTTTTCAGTCCATAAGTTCATTTCATATCGGCTTAAATAAACAATTTTTTATAATAATAAAAATACATTTTTCAATACAATTTAGACTTTATTACAAAATAAAAGAATATTTTTTATATTTTTTTTACAAATTTTTTAAGAAAAAACATCGGTGTCATTTATGTTTAACCATGCCCACATCTATTGTAAATTCCATTACGACTTTAAACTGGTGTTGCAATATGAGCATAATGATGATAACATCGCGAGATTAAACATTTACTAAAAATGATGCGATTAAAACGCACATTAAAGTACCGAATTGATCAGTCGGTAAAGAACCGTTAGCGCATATACATTTTTAAAGGCTCAGCCAAAAACGATGTTGGTTGAGAAGTTCCGATGCACGCATCGTACGGCCCGGATTTTGTCCCCATCCGAATGCCATGTGTTTCGTGTTCTGTAGAACACTTTTGATTTTAAAAAGGACTCTGAAGATCACTTGGCTCAGTTTTTCACCCATAAATCTACAGTAGTGAAATAATATGTAACGTTCTTATTTAATTTTGCTGATGTTATCAGCTGAGTAAAATAGGTATCGTTCGGCTAAATTAAAAAAAAAATGAGAAAAAGCTCACATTGTTAAGTGCAGAATATTTTTGGTTTTTATTTGGATTAAGTCTCCCGATTTATTCAACATTGGATTGCGGATATTTATTATAAGCTTCGAACCGTGCTCGTCTAATCATTTACAATAAGAAATTTACAATAATATGAGCCAATTATGCCATTTGTATGCTTAAGTTTACGTTCATGTCAAGAAAGGCATCAGTGTGCAACGGCATAAACTGGTGTCGCTCTCCAGACATATTATGTTACAATATTGGTTCAGAAAACCTAGAACGTACGCGCTGTAAATGAATCAGTAGTGATGTTTTATACTTACTGCAAATGTTTTACCATGAAAATGAACAATATTTGGTTTAAAAAAATTCACTTGAAATAAAAGCAAAATATAAGTTTTCGTGGCTCACAATTTAAGGCAAAATACATCACACAAGCACCACTGATATACGTAGATAAATTTGCACTAAATTGTATATAACTCGTATTCTTTTTATTTTATAAAATTATCATAAAGTATGTAAATTTAACGTAGCATGCGTGAAAATGCCTTTTTATACTCACCATCGCAGGATGGGGTTATATTCATTTTGTCAATAAACATGGAAACAATTGACCATGCCCACCCGAAATAACACAGTATTAAAATTTAATTTTTTGCGCAAAAGCCCACAGCATTAAGAGAGAACATTCAGAAGCTCCTTCAGGATATATATTCTTGATCAGTATCCAATTCGGAATCCACCTAGACGTGTTCATACGTTCGTCTGTACATTTGTTTGTCTGCTTATCTTGCCTGCAGCCAGTCACAAGAATTAAAAAATCTGGATTAAATTTGCCAAAAATATTAAAAGTTCTTGCACATAATTCCAAGGACAAAGTCCAAATTATTCAAAGGACATGTATACGCTACAACATAAACTTTGCTTTCAGGGTGTTTTGCTCAGTACTCGTAAACTGCATTATAAAAATTCGGACGTTATTCCATAAAAAACTGCCACGCCCACTCATTATTATAGAGTATTGAAATTTAGCTCTTTTCAAGATTTTTTTTAAAATGAAAGTAATGGGTATAAAAGATTCGGTTGCTGGCGAATATAGTTTTCTTACTTGTGTTATTTTTTCCTCCTTTTTTATGTCAGAACATATTTCTGTTTTGTGTAATTGCTTAAGTTTTGGGGGAAATTTTTAGTCAAAATGGTAAGGTAGCATCATTTACGTTGAAATAAATGAATGCATAAAGTGATAATATATGTTAAGGTAATAAACACAACATTGAAGAAATGATGATAAAAAATAAGCGAAAACCTTTATAACTGAAATTTAAAAAATTTCGTCTTCTTCTCGATCGCAACTCATGTCAACGAAGCGGTAGAGAAACCTTTTTTGTTTGTTCTGTTTACTTTCTTCTCTTGTTAGTATCGATTTATTTATTTATTTTTTAAATTAATAAAATATTTGCAATTAAAAAACCTTTAAGAGATGTTCTCCCTCGCAAGTTAATAATGAGAATAAATATTTAATTAAAATAGTATGCAAAATAATATAAATGAAAAGTAAAAAAAGGAAAAGAAAGAAAAAATTCCAATATAATGTCTAAGAGATATTCCAAAAGAAGGTACTTCGCTCTAAAGTAAGAGCATACTTTTTTTCCTTTATTGAAGTGATTCTGGATAGAATCTAATACTTCGTATTTGATTCTTATAATAGAACAGAGCAAGGAGTGTGCGGTCTGCTTTCAATTTCGAATTCACTTTATTTTACGCTTTCAAACAACAGACAGTGTAACTTAAATACGTTATTAAGTCGAAAATTATGCACAGGTGGCGTCTATTCAATGTGTTCATAAAAAGTAAAAGTTTGCATAATTTGCTCATTTAATTCAATGTAATCAAGATAAACGTAGTTTGTATTAGAAAAATTGAGATGAGAAATTTAAAAAAGTTTAAATATTTAGGTGCATTAAATGATAGCAGGACATATAGCTTTTAAAAAATTCACAAAAAATCTTAATTGTTTTACACGAATTGATTCTGCTTTAATAAATTATATATAATATCAGGATTAATATATAATAAGATTCGTTTATTTAAGATTTCTTACCTAAAAACGAAGACAAACTTGCCTCATGATGCCAACTATATATCAAAAGAAGTTTGCACATCCATTGTATCCAGTTATCCATTATCCATTACTTGAATGCCATTTTTTTACCATTTTATGCACTATACCTCTTACATGGCATGTTCGCATTTATGCATAATCTTGAACGATTTGAGATATACTTAAATTTTATTGTAGCAATAAATTTAGAATCAATTCATTTAGGGTCGATTTGTCCGTTTGCTATCCGGGCATGTATATATCAACATTTTTTGAGATCGTCCATTTTAGCCCAAAGAACGGTAATATTGACAATGGTTGTGAGCAGACTACACTCATAATTAGTTCACAGGTTACTCACATATTTTGAAAAATTCGCTGCAAAGTAGTGCAGGGTATTTAATGTCCTTGTCCCTGTCCGGCTTTTAACTGTTTTGAGTCAATTCTTAATGTAGCGTTCATTGTCGAAAGAAACATTTGTGATTCTATCAGTATAGGAATTGGGGCTTTAAGTTCCAAAAACTATTTGCTTGCGATAAAACATATCATGTTTTTGTCAATAATAATTTCTCAAAATAAATGTTACGAAAAGATGAAATTATTTTGTCTTATTTAGGAGCCTTTGATAACATTTTAATCTACAAGTTAGCAAAATAACATAATTAATGTTCCAAAGAGAGACTGACGTTCCAATACAATGGCAGATATTATTCGTTTTGAGGTTAATATTCACGTGCGGGAAGACCCAGATTTTATATTTGAAGAGAAATCTTGTCAAGTAGATCTCCACTGTTCAAATTCTGCATCTAAAGTGGCACAAAAGGCTCCGTGTAAACATTCGCTTTTTCTCGCTTTTAAGTGCTTGTCTTTTGGGTGTAGATGACGTCAAGGCATGAGTTTATTTACCATTCATTTCGGTACTATTTCCTTCCTAACCACACATTATTTGCAGAGCAAGCGAGATTCAGTCTTTTAAGGTTAATTCATTACAACAATGAAATATTGAATGTTTCGAACTCATGCCACTCAACTTAAATGAAATAAACCGAGTTTACTTAGAAGCCGCGTTGGAGTATGCAATAATTTCGTGTTATTCTTAATGCCCGCTTTACATATCTTGTAAAGTGTAAGTACCTTGTCAATTATGTATTCTCCCTTGAACACAAATTCTTCTATATATATATGTCGAAATAATGTTTTCTGAAGTTGTTTTTCCTGAGTATTTGAAGTAAAAAAAAAACTACTTCGCAAACAGGTTCCTGATAGTTTTCGCAGACAAAAAACCTCCAGGCATTACATTTCAAGTTAAAATGAATAAAACGATGTTTTTTTTTTACTTCTTTATATATACATGTATATACATATATATATATACGTTAGTAACATATTTTATTTATTCATTCATTTCTTTGGTTTCATACTCAAACAAATACAATTTTTTATTAAGAACTAATTTTTTGATTTATTTATAAACATTTATTATTAAATTTAATTTTGTACATAGTTTGAAATTTCTAGTGTTTTCATTATTTTGCTTTTTCATTGTCAGTTACATCAAATTTTTAGAGAGGAATATAGTTGTAATAATTAATAAATTTAAGAGTGTGGTTTTCTAAATTGAATTGTTTTTCTATGCGCTATGAGAGAATACATTAAATTGGTCAATCTGTGCTTAGAAATTTGACTTTGGAATCACTAAATACAATGGGTCATCCAGACACAAGTATGTTTTCCTCATAGTTAAGTGGTTCGAGGCTGAAATTGCAATTTTCTTGAAATCTTATAAAAATCGTTTAAGTATGAACGTATGAAGTCCTAACTAAAGGTTTATTTTAATTGAAATATTAACGAAATATAGAATTTTTGGATAATTTGAAATCCGTCTATAAACAGTGGTTTAGGCCAGATATATATTCATATGTTTCTTCAACAACGGGAGTTTTTTTTCTTATTATTCGGGGTTTTGAAGTTTCGATGTATAAATAATATTTTCGATATTAAAGCTTTTCAGATTTACACATAAATAAATACCATTGAAGAGAGTTAATTTTTTTGCTTTATAAATCCTATGGTGAGGTAATCCCTTTTTTTAAATACGACCGCTTGTGGTACAAAGTATGTTAAGTTTGTACGAATATACGTAACACTCAGAAGGGCCTAAAATAGACTCACTTTTTATTATGCCGATCGATTCTGGCCTGTCCGTCCATCGGTTTGGTTCGTTCGTCCGTCCGTCTATCTGGTTCGTTCGTCCTTCAGTCTGATGTCTGTCTATATATTCTTTTATATAAGCTACAGGTCACAACTTGTGGGATATTTTGGCGACATTTGGTATACTGACATGTTTTGGACCAAGAACGAAGGCTATTGAATGTGAATAAGATTTAGCACCCTACTAACCATTCCCTGTGTAACCCTTTGTATGAAAAAAACGTCTAATTTGTGGTATTTGATGATAAAAATTGTCCGTAATAATAATTTGATATAAAAATTAAGTGTATTAGATTTGGATCACGAAGGTCTTTTTTTGGGCTCCGTCAAATATGCCAGTTCTCATGAGAAATAACGCTAACTTTTAGTTCTTTATGATACAAATATTTGAAGAACAAGATCTTTGATAGAAAAATTAAATTAGTTTAAATTTGTCGTTTGCTTTAGGCCCTGCAAAGGCGCTCATGAAAAGCATGCTATTAGTTGGAAATAAGATACCATTGATATTATTGTTTTCCAAAGCTCAATGAAAAATCTTATTAGGCAAAGTAGTACAAGCTGAAAACACAATCAGACCGCGTGTATAATCCCTTAAATTTCAATGTAGGGTAAACAATGTAAACGAAAACAATGAAGCCGCGCATTCTGCTTATTTTAATTTATCCCCCAGGCGCGGTTTCGTTGTGTTTTCAACCATATAGATTTTTAATGATCGCTTTTGGCTGCCTGTTACGTTTTTAACTGTTGTCTTTTCAACTCCTTAATTTGGTTGTACTGCTTTCCTCTGACTTCACGTTTTGTATTTCTCAAAAAACAAATGAGCACAAAAGAGTTGCACCAAATAAAAACTCATTCTATAATCGTTGCAAAATTTAATCAAAGTACTCAAGTTCTTATTGAATCAGTAATACGACCGATACAGATAAATTTTTCTTAAATGTGCTTAATTGTATGGACGAATACAGCTTCAGGCAATTGCTCTATCAGGATGTTTTTCTTAAGCAGATGAATAATTTTTATTTGTCTTTCTTTTTGATTTTACACACATTTCTTACATTGTTTCGATAAGTGGATGATGCAACGTTTTATAAACAAAAAAAAAAAAAAAACGAAATCCATACTGCTTTTTTGCCAATACGGTGCAAGAATGCGAAGAATAAAGAGATAAACGATACAAAACGCCCTGCAACGATTTTTCCTACTAATTTCTGGAAATTTTTTTTTTCAAAAATGTGAGTGTGCGCCTTTTCAATGTTGAATTAACTCGGTAACTAAAAACGGAAATAACTTCAATACAAGTTAACCTGAATTGTCATACATCGCGGCAACTAAAGATTTTAAGCCAGTGATACCGTTAATCAATGAATTTTCCTTACGTGGTGAAGCCAGTAATTTTCAGTTTTACGTGGAAAGCAAATACTGACTACTTGATGCTGTGGCAGTTTTTTTGAGTTATTTTTTTTTTTAAATCGAAAAGACCATATTTTAGCAATGGCGATCGTAATCGTGATGTGTTAGACAAGTTAAAATAATTTGCTTTTTCGTTTTAACAGGCGACATGGTTCGCGGTGAACTTCTGCTATCTAAGGTATAGTTCGGTGACAAGCAGTAGGGTCTTCATCGTCAGAAATCTTAAGTATTATTTGCAACTTTGGCAAAAGGGAATTTTTGCCAGAACATCAAAAAGTTAGTTCATAACATGTCACTTTATGATACATTTATCGCCGTGAGAATTTGGGTCCCTTTACTCATAGTCGTGCCGCCATGTCTTTTGAGTTATAAAATAGAAAAATGATGGATTTTTAAAGCAATTTTGCTTGGGAATAAAATGTGTTCGATGGCAATCTTGCCTATCCTTAAAAAAAAGAAAAAGAAAGAGAAGTGAAATATGCTTTCACAACTAGTCTGTCTGACTAGTCAATCTGAAGTATTTGATATTTGTTTCGAGCATTTATTAGAGAACTTTGAAAATTGCAAGTGAATATAAACTCGGTCTCGGAAAATTTTTCTTTAAGGTCTTGCGCATCTAATGTTTGACAAATGGCGAATAAAATTTTTCAAATTGTATTTTTCGCTAAAACTGTTATTGTGTGAGTAATTTATAAAATTAATTTTTGTAATTTGTAAATTAAATTTTACGTTATCAACAATCATTGTATTATAACTAACTTTTCATTTAATTCTATATATTTACACAAGTGGTTGTTTCTTTGTGAAACTTGACTATTCTATTAGTTGTATGTTGTTGTTTTTTTTTCCTTATTACTGTATTTTAGAAATTTTCAGATATGATTTTTCGCAATAACAAGAAACAATTTATATTCGACTTGAGCCGAATTGATAAATACTCAACATTGGCTTATGTACGTTAATCGATTACAACGTACGATAAAAATTCATTCACAGGATATGTCGGTCTTTTATCGTATTCTATACATCATATATATATATATACATGTGAAATGAAATCTTCGCACTAATCACATTTGAATACTCTGTCTTCTTTGCAAAGAATTTTTTTCATAATTATGGACGAACGCTTGATTCCTACAACGAACTTTCAAACTGGATTAACCTCTAAGTTAAAAGTTTTTTGCAATCTTGATGTCATATATTTGAAAGGGGAAAAAACAATTGATTAGTTTTTCATTAACTGCGATTGAAGTTGTGAAGCCATTCAGCTGCAATTCGAATATAATCTGACAAGAGCAATGGAAAAAATTTCAGACCAAGATTGCTTTATTCTTTTAGCTAAATTTTAAATTCATAATCATGGTTTCATCTTTAAGCAAACGGACAGACTGAAAAACACGTCCTATGTATTTTTATAGGGTTTCCGATGTATATTTATATGAGTTAATAACATCAGCAGAGGATATGAAAAGCTCTACAAAAGATAAACAAACATTGCATTCGATAACAATGTATTTTTTACGCTCTAAATATTCGGTTTTTGTTTTTCTTTTTTTAAAAACCTACACCACACTTGTGGTACAAGGTATATTAAGTTTATGAACTTGTACGTAGCAATCAGAAAGAGTTAAGGTACTGCCGTCGTTTTTATAACGATTCGTTCAGAATAATTTTTTAAATCATTTTCTGAATCGATTTAAGCTTGTCTGTCTGTCTGTCTGTCAGTTTAATGTCTATCCACGAATTCTTTTATCGGCCTCTCATGCCCCAATTTTTGAGACATTTTGACGATATTCTCTATACTGACGCGCTTTAGACTAGAGACAAATGTGCTATTGAAAATGGATTTACGGTCATTGCACATATAACGTTCAATTTACAATAAGTTTCGATAAACATCAGTAGAAATTAGTATTTTGGTACAAAAAATTTGAATCGGATGAAACTACTCTTTGAATCAACTCTCATATAACCGTTCCTAGGCAAGACAAGTCCTCACATGGCGAAAAGCTTTATCATGTATTTTATGATGTAAATGAGTTCCTAATGAATTAGGGCCACGTATATCTCTTTTTAGGACTCCAGCTCATGAACAGTAAGCATTTATGTGACAAAAAAACTTAACTTTGTATATTGCATGGTGAAGCCTTGTCCATTAGATTAATTTGACATAAATATTAATTGTATCAAATTTTGGCCATGTAGGTATATTGATTGCACCCTATCCCAATGTAAGAGTTTTCACGAAAAGTAAGCCCGCATACGACAACAAAATACAATTTTTAAGATTTTATGTGGGAGACAATTTGAGGAATCAGAAGTTTGACAGAAAAATTAAACTCTGCTAAATATGGATGACGTTAGTTCATACCCCCTAATGGCTCCCAAGAAAATCATGCTTTTATGTGGACACAAGATTTAATGTGTATTTTTTCACGAAAGTAAATTGTGAAATGTATCGAGCGAGATGATCTCGGGCTTTCAACGTCGGCTTTGTCCGACTAAAATGTTTTGATTTGTTCGGTATGCTAAAATAGAAAAAGCAAGTAAAATAGTTCGAAATTTTTGAAAAAATGCAAAACATTTGTTGGTATTGCGCCATATGAATATGTACATAATGCGAGTAAATATTCATCACAAAAGTGCATAAATTTTTTACATTTGTTAACATTCATGGTCTATTTGTATTTCTTTTTTATAAACGGCAATACAAACACAAAAAATATAAGAAAAAATATAAATATTTTTTTGTTATTAATTGTTTATCATTTAGGATAGTTTTTGTACTGAATAAAACAGAATTTCTCAACAATATGGGAGTTTAAAAGCCATATATATGTATTATACATTAGAAACCCATTAAGATGACAATGTGCGACTTCATTCTGGCTGTCGGCTCGTCTATTCATGCGTCTAAATAGCCCATGAAAACCAAAAAAAAAAAAACTTTTCTCACTATTTGAGACAAATATCGACTTAATATTTCCTATACGAATATATCTGGAAATTAGTGAAAATTCAGTAAAAAAATAAACCGACCGACGGTATATAACAGAAAGATTCAATCTTCTAACTTGGGTTTCAGTTTGGGATGATGATGACTTTCAAAGATGAGCTGTCATTCGTATATAAAGTCATTGCTTTTTACCTTTAGCTCTTTTTTTACTTCTACGTTGAATAAATAAACATACCAAAGTGATAGGCATCCATATTCATATTCAAAAAAAAAAAAAGAATTTTGATAAAAATAAATTTCGAGGATTATTTAAATACAACTTAAATGGTCTTAAAACGATTTTTTTATTTCTTTTTTGTTTTGTTTTGGATAACAATTTTTTGTGGTCGCTTTCATACGCCGAGCTTGCTCAACAGCATATTTCCATTAAATATAACAAACACACTTTATTTGTTTCCAAAATTCGTAAATATCAGCTTGTCAATGGGAAACATGCATTTAGTTTTTTTATGTGAAATTTATTTGCGATTTTATTTCCATTTATGCAATAAGAGGCTCAGTGTGATTACATAAATACAACGTGAACCGCAATTCGAAAATTATGAGGTTTTTATGCACGCGATGCATAGAATTCCATTGAGAAGTAAATATTAAACAAAACAAAACATGTTAATTAGTTTTAATTGAGAAATTTTAATCCTATTGCGGTTAAGTTCCAAAAATTGCAATTGATTTCATTCGATAATAACCATGATATTATAAATAATACAGGGAAACTTGTTGATTTTTAAAATAGAAAACTACACAAACCATTAAGATCCATTTAAAATTTATGCATACATAAGAGTTTCCAACGCTTCAATATGTGCTCGGAAACGTATGTGTTGCGTGGTTTAAGTCATACTTCGTTGGTGTTGTTGAACACAAGTCTGAGTTGTCCATGGGCATCCTGCACTTTTATTAAACTTTAAACATTATTTTCTGGTACTTCATACACATGACACAATTTGATTTATCTTAGAAAAAATCTTGAATATCTTCCTTCCTTTCTATTCTTGTGTTCTGAAGGGTATCACAGAAAAAATAAGTTTTTATACCTAGAATCGTTTTTATACCTATACCAGAAGAAAACTTTAGAGAACGCACAAAATATATATATTTTCGATCAGCATTAAATTAGAATCGATTTAAGCATGTCCGTCTGTCAGTCTGACACATTTCAAATATAAAACTGGGAATATAATTCTAAGTTTTTCAAAATTTTTGAGGCTTCATGGAGTAGACCTTTATTTGATCCGTCTCCTCATAGTTTTTTCAAAATACTTTGTATTCAAAATGAGTACAACCATTCGGTCGTTTCTAAAGAAAATATTTTCGAACATATTCTAAACAAATACGGAATTTTTTTTAAAACAAATACGGAGATCGGACTCGGCGAGTAATTGACTTTTGATTGATTGTTGAAATAAAGTTCTTTATTTAATTTTATAAATAACTGAAAATTTTTTCGAAGAATTAATCGACCATAGCACCCAAACACTAGAAGCAGCTCCAAATCTTTCCAAAACTAAACATCGGAGTATTTATCAAGTCTGTGTGTTTAGACTAAATGTGCAATTCAAAACGTACTAATTTGGTCCACGTTTAATGTAAACGATTTATAAAGATTATGTTTTGGTAGTAGTTCTTAGGAATTTGCAAATCATAGAACTGCGATCGATAGACATTACAGTGGTTCTTCGTAGTTCCAGGAATTTATTGTGTGCGGCGCTGTTTGAAACTGTTTATTAAGCTTTATTTTGCTTAATTTAACATTAGCATTAACATAGCATTAAGCTTGAATTACTCACTTCACGTGCACAATTTTCAGTAAACAAGTAGTTGGGTAAGACTATTAGATCGCTCTGATAAATATTTACTTCAAGATTTGATTTTATAATTTGCAACCCAGTGAGCTCCTGACTGAATACCTACTATTCGGATTATGCTGAAATTGTACATGTTACAAACGGAATGATAAAACTATTGTACTTCTATCCAGTGGTCACGGACTTAACATTTTAAATATTATGCTTTTCTATATAAAGATTAATGCAACATTTTCATTTCGAATGTGGATACTTAGGCTTATTAGGTCTAATACTTCTCAGGTATTAGTTAATAAAACGTCTCATTTTAGCTTTCTATTTATGCTAATTGATATGTAACCATATTCAATCAAAAGCTTTTGAGAATATTGCAAATTTTGTTTTATATTTACGGTTCGGATGTAGTTATTAGAAGGGACTATAATGTATATAGGTTTTTAAAGAGAGGGGGGAGGGGTAGGGGATGAATGTATATAGATTTTTGTCTTCGTCCGATGCCTGCTTTTGTTTGCGCTAGTGTTCATAAAAACGAAACAAAAATCTTTAACTTGGGATGTATCTTTTCAATTAAGATCAAAAGTTTAATGTGAAAACAGAAGTAAGAGTCTATAAACTAACCAAACTAAGTAAACTAAAGTTGCTAAAGCAACTACCGATCTAAATTTTGCAACACCAGAACAAACTAGAGACTAGCGAGTCAGAGCAAAAATCATTATTAACGAAATGATTTAAAAATTTCAAACATTCGCTTTACCTAAAAGTCATCCAAGATTTGTTTCAACGTAACACAGAGACCTGGTTAGAATAATCCCTTCCTTCCAGGTTAATTTTATCGCTTCCGAAGCACATACACGTAGAAATTAATATATATTTGCGTTTATGTATATTTTTAAAGAATGCTGTCACCCATATAACGATTGATGAGCATTCTACTTTAAAATTCTATTGAAATAAGGATAAAAATGGCAAATATTTCATTTATTTCAATGTTAAGGTAAAACAAGATTTCTCGACCAAAATACACAAAACGAAAACAGAAAGGGAGAAACGGATTAAAGAAAATATATAATAAATTATAATAAATCAAAAAACAAATTACCTGGTGTCGGAACTCAAACAGAAACTTCTTTTGTGAATTTCGAGCGATCGTTTAAGTTTAAAAGTAATTTATCGGGACGTTTTGGTTTGCCATTCGAATCGGTTGTCTCTCTCTGAGAACTAGAAGGTTTACTATGGTCCGTATCCAATTTTGCGGCATTACTTTCAGGTGTAACACGAGAAGTTAAGGTTATGGTGTCGGTAAGCGGTTGAGTTTCACTAACTTTTGCTTCGATGAGAGAAGAGGATAAATTTGATAAACTAACTTTACTAACATCGCCAGATAATTTGATGTCGTTACTGTTATTATCGTCACTGTCGCTACAATTATTCTCATCTTCATCATCTTCATCGGTGGTTGTATAAAAGATAATATCATCGGTGGAATAAACCTTTTCTGTTAGTTGTGTTGCATTAGTACCGTACTCCAGTATCTGGGAAGCCGTTGTCGTTGTTATCGTTGATGTTTTAATATTCTTTTCTTCTAATTCATTTAATAATTTGCTACATTTACTACTTAACTGAGCTAATTTTCTATGTTTCTTTTTAGTCATTTTGCTACTTACACTAAATTTAGTTTTACAACTATCACAAATTCGATAACTTACACTAGGTACAATGGTCGTCGTTTCCACGCAAGGCAGACTGGCACTGCTTGTGCTGTGCGCTTTGACTTTGGCATTGCTTTGATTTGACTGATTGTGCCTGCTACGAGTCGTGCAGGGCGGTGTGTTAGTGGCAGCTGAGCGTTTTCTACAACTGATACGTCTCTGTGGTAATTGATCTAAGTCATCGGCTTGTGAACACATACAGTCAAGTTTAACATTTTTAAACCTTAAACCAATACCTTCGGGCTGCGGCGAACCCAACAGTTGACATTTATTCACTGATTGTTGCATTGCAAGCTCATGCGAATGTTTACATGGTGAATTGCTGGTGCAGGTTATTGTATGGTGGTAGTGTTGCGTACATTGCTCATAGCAATGTCCGCAGATGATACGATGATTTGACAGCATTTCTGTTGAAATACAATTTCCGCTTAAGTCAGTATTTATGGATTTTTCTTTACGATAAGTTTTCAGCTTCGATTCGAAATTCGTTGTATTGTTTGTTGTCGTTGTTGTCACATTCGTGGACGGTGATTGTGATGACGGTTGCAATTCGTTGGTCACTAAATCTGATGGATTGCATACGTTATTGTTGATCGTTGCTGGGACTACGTTGCTGCCAGTTGTAGATGGAAGACGCAAAGTGGGTACTTTTAGTTGAGTATATTTTTGCATTTCATTATTCAGGGATAGTAAAGGCAATGCTTCCGGCTTTCGCTGAGATAAGGCTAATTGATTTCCACTACTAACAGCTTGAGTGGCGGCAGCAGCCACCATCATCATGCCACCCGGTGTTTTCAAACCGTCCAACAAACTCGAAATAGTCATAACCGCTACACCCTTGGGCGGCGCCATTTCTTGTATGCGTTGCAGTTGGACACTAAGCTGACGTATTTCTTCTAAAGCCTCTTGTTCAGAGAGTTTATTTTCTGGGCACAGAAAAAAAGACGCGTACACATAACAAAAGGCGAAAACAAAAACGATAAAAATTCGTTTTATGTATAAATTTCCGCATATAAACTGAACTATATTTATGAAAATAAATAAAAGCGCAAAACGCTTGACTCACCCGCCGAACTTGTACCGGCTATTGGGACTGTCGATGCTGTTACCGAGCCTGTATTAGCAAATGTACGCACTTGAGGGCGAAAATTAAATTTTGGCCCCGACGACTTTGCCCCCATGCTAATGCTCTCTTGATGCGATTTACCGCTGCGCAATACTATATAAACCTATAACACATGCAGATATAAAAAGACAATTAAAGTAAATGAAAGTTTATTTTTGTTTCTTTTTAAGTAAATTCGCTTCTTTTACCTTACTGCCAAATATTAAACACAATAGTAGCGTTATGGTCAGCTGGGTATGGCAAAAAAATATGATATAAAGTAAATCTGGATTGGCAGGAGATTGCAAAAATAACCTTGGGGCAGAATTAAAAAAAAAGGAAACATGTATATATATAATATATATGTATGTATATATAAAAGAAGAAATATATATAATGGGGAAAAAACAAAGAAAAGCCGGATTAAATTTTGTTCCTTTTCTTTCAAATCACTAAGGAATTTTCATATGTTTCTTTTGAATGGCATATAACTTACATCGATACATTTAAGAAGCATGTTAGCAGAAATTCATTGTATATCGCCATCGAAATGAAACGGCTTTCATTAAATTCTGAGGGCGCCTTACGTACCATTATACATAAACGTACACCCCAAGCCAAGAAAACAACCTCCACTGTAGAATGACATAAAAAACAAAAAGACAAAAGAGAAGTTAATAATGCTTCATTTTATCTGACGGTATATGATAATAAATATCTTTTTATGGCCTACAGTAACATTTTTAGTTTGTAACGATAAGTAGTATAGCTTTCAATTCTTTATTTTTAAATTTAACTATCAATGATTTCATATTTTATATTGAAAACGAATGGAACGTATTGTTACGTTAGTAGTCCCTGGCAGGAATAAATCACATACATTTATGCAGATTTTCCTCAGATAATAAAATGTTTGCTTTAAATCCATATAAGGAATTTTTTTCATTTAAACGGAAGTATTGTACGTGCCTGTAAATTAGACATATACAGGATCATCCATTTCGCAGTCCGGATTTAACAATCTTATTTCAACAACCAATGTAAAATGAAACCATCATCTCGATCATCCTAAGTGTACGGCAATATTTGCCATTTTATAATATAGACAGCTTAACAGTAGAAACGTCTTAAAATACTACTACTACTGCAAAACTTTGATTCCTTAGCAGGTAAACAGATCATGGTCGTCATAAGCTTCCATCTGAGCGCATTATACGTAAAACTGTGAAAAAATTTGAAGAAGAGAGAAGTTCACACATCGTCAAAACGTATGCTGACTGAAAATATTGGTGCTGTTAGTGAGTGTTTCGAAAAATTTCCAAATCTATCCATTACCAACTCTTCAAACTCTTAATGTTTTAAAACCGAACATAGTTCAAGTCATGTCCGGGCTAATGCCCGCTATGTGTAGGCAAGCCATCGAAAATTACCTCAAAATGATCCAGTCCTGTAAGTCGTCATTTGAATCAATCAGAAGCGTATTTTATTTACTTACATTTACTATAAAACTACTCGAAAACTCGATGACCCCATATTATCTTTATAAAAAACCACTTCTAAACTTTTTGGGGTACAAATTCAATAGATTAGCTTAATCCTTTACGAATGTTTTGAAAATAATAGGTGCTTGCAAAACTTTTTATCATTTTTCTCTTGAAAAGCTCATTTATTAAGAAAAATTGGTAAAATATATATTAATCAGAATATTTTCTATCATTTTCTACATTCTTTTCCCATCTTTCTCGCAACGTGGCGACTCCGTTGCGGTAGAACTCATGATGTTTTGGGACTATCCATGAAACGAACTTTTTTCGCAGTTCTTCTTCGCAGTTTAACTTTGTGGAAACGCGTGCCAGCCAAACCACACTGCATCGATACAATGGTAACCAGAAGACGGTATGTTTGGTGAGTACGCTGTGTATTGGAGAACTTCCTATTCGAGCTGCAACAATGTATCCTTGACCACTTTTCCAAAATGTGGCCGAAATGACATCTGCATTCAATTCGTGTGGAAACCATCTTCCATCCTTTTGGGCCTTTCTAAGCGCATAAGAACATATACGAACAGTTGATTCATCAATTTCTAAGCTTTTCGGATGCTTTCTGAGAGTTTGTGCTGAGTTTCCGTCGTTTTCGAAATTTTTTGGTCCTCCAGGCAGTTATTTGTCCTTGATGCCGAAGTCACCACTTTCAAACCATCGAAACCCAAAGCGACTATTGGGATACGATAGATCAGCAGCACCATAAGCTTCTAAAAGTTTTTTATGGGCTTCGACAGCAGATTTCTTCAAATAATTAATGTTGAAAATGAACGTCGACAATAAATGTAGAAAATGCAATTTGCAGCGTTGCATGATTAGCGGATGTATACACTGAATAATTCAATAAAACTAAATGGAAAATTGTTGTTTTAGGTAGAGGATGGTCAAAATTATTGAATTCAACCACTATTTACACTGGTATTTCCCATTACTTTAATACTTTTACCCGTAGAAGTTACTGATAAAAGCTTTTGGAAGCAACTGATAATTTCCTATTTTCTTCTACTTTCTACTCTTCGACGTACAATTGTAGTTTGATAAGTTGTTGTTTTTTAAACATAATGAATTAAAGTCTAAATATTGTAACCCTTATCTTATAATATATTCGAGTAACTTTTTGCACTTTTCTCTTTCAACCGTCATGACTATCCACAACTTCTCAGTAATTAAAACAATTTGCAATTTTACTACTCTGGCGAACGATTTACACGCAAGACCTTAACAAGTACATGCGAGTAAGCAGAAATACTGCTGCAATTCATACATTCACATAGCTGCGATCGGACCACTTTTATCTTGGGAAATAAAAAAAATAAATAAACTAAACTTCAATATTGTATAATATTAAATGGGCATGGCTTATCTTTACCATTTTTGTAGCATAGCGAGTGCAAGTTGTAGTTCATGAGTAATAAGAAAAGAGTCCGGGAAGTGGAGAAGTTCTGTTCAAGGTTTTTGACAAATTTGAAGCCGATTTCTTTATTTTCGCAATCGAGACAATGTTCAGCATAACTGGATAGGTAGACGGATGGACGGACGGATGTGCTTAAATCGATTTTGATATTTATTAAGAAAATATATATTCTTTATGGCGTCTCTGAAGCTTTCTTCTGGACGTTGCAATGATATCGGCGATATCAAAATTTACTTTTTTCCATTTTTCTTCACTTTTGGTCATTTTCTGAATCAGTCGACTATTAGTTGTGTTTTCTTCAAAAAAGAATTTACATTTTTCCTAAATTTTTTCATTTTAAGATAAATTTCTTCATCTAAAAATGATCGACGTTGTTTTTATCTCACTACAATTTCTCACAATTTCACTACAAATATTTATGCCGTATGGGATTCGATCTTCTTCTGGTTGTTGCGAACATTTTGACAAAATGAATCTATCCCCATCCTTTAGTATGCGGATATCAAAATATCTGCGACCAACTAACTCGTTTCTTTTTTATTTATATTTTTGCTTTTTAGAATAGCAACATGGTAACAGCGTTGTGCAACAAGGCATGTAATGCTTACGGCAACAGAATCGAGCAGATGGATGTGAAAACTTTTATTTTAAAATGAATGCAAATTCTTTTTCGTTTTTTAAATTTTTTTATGTATTTGATTAAATTTTTCAAATAGTTTTGTTTTTTTTGTATAGTTTTCTTTTTTCGCGTAATATGTTTCTCAAACCAAACAACAATAGCAATATAACAGTATTATTGCCATTATGTCTCGTATTTCTTGTATGCATGTCATTTTCTGTTAAATGTCATAAATGTGTAGTAAAACAACGTAAAAATTAAGAAAAAAAGGTTTTCCAATTTCTCTTTTATTTTTCAAGTAAAAAAAAAAAACAACCTTAACATATAACATATAACACATATATAATATCTCAAAAGATATAAGCTCTTACTGTAAAAGTTGTTGTGTACATGTGGAAGCATTGAAAGCAAGTCTGGCGTATGTTGTTCGCAATGTAGAGCTAATGTAAGTAGGTGTGATTGTATTTTAAGGACATGACTCTTGCATTGTGCTGCCTTGTGTTGAGAGTTTAAGAAAACTTTTATATGTTTGCACACACGTCAACAGAAGATCAGGGCGGTACTATAGTTGTCATTTTAAGTGTAATATTAAAAAATGTGGATACTTATATATATATATATAAGTGAAATATATATAGATATATCTATATATATATATATATATATATATGTGTGTGTGTTTTCGACTTAAATGCTCTTAGTTTGCTTTACCTGATCGTCTCTAAAAATATGTTCCTAAATAAGGACAAATAACCGCAATTTCTTAAACACTATTTTTAGCTCTCATTAATTACTTAAATATTTAAAATAAATATTAAAGAATACCAATTTGAAATTGTGCACACATACATGATGGCCACAATAATCCTGTTTAAGATTTGAAGTAAAAATAAACTCAAACCATCAACCTCACAAGCAATAAAAATCTTTAAATTAAAATTCTCTATGGACTTTAAGGACACACGTATCTTGCTCTCCAATGCGTATATAATTTTGTAAACTCTTCGCTATCATCTTCCTCTTATCTTTTCTTTCCTTTTTTCATGTTCTCTTTTCTTTAAGGATTCTTCCCTTTTGGCATTAAAAAATAATAAAGTTTTTATATTGTAAGAATTCATATTTAATGCAGTTGATATTAAGGCAACAATAACAACAAACAATGTGTCTTTGTTGTATAGTGTGTTATATTTACTCTTAATACACTATTAAGCTCACACTCGCACACAACCCTAGCATGGGATTTAAAGTGTGACATTCTGCTTTTTGTGAAAAAAAAAATGAAATTTGGCAGGAAAAATTTGTTGTTGTTGTTGTTCTTTTTTTTGTTATAACAAACTGATGAAGAAAAGTTTGCTGACTTAAGTGAGTAGAACAAGCAGTAGTAAATTCTTTTTTGTTCTGTCTTTTACTGTTCATACGAACGATGTTCAACTTACTTGAAGTGAACGTGTAATCCCACCAATCAGTTTTACACAGAAACGCCTTTAGATCATCGGCAGTACGTCCCACGACGACGTCAGGTGGTGAAACTAGAGTACGCACCAACAAGCAAGTACCGATTGCACCACAAATACAACCCAGACGCTTAAGCAAAGCCGCATCTGTAATTTTTACTGCTTTGGCAGATCTCACGCGAAATATAACGGAAATGCTGTAACACGAAATCAAAAAAAAAAAAGAAGAAATTTCATAAATTTTCAATTTTCAATTTTCTCTGATTCATCATTTTTGTCCTCTAATATATTGAATTTATTATACTATGTATGCTTACCGCCAAGTTTTTAACATCAATGCACCATATGTTAAAGAAAACCCAATTTCTCTCAACCAAATCCGAGCTGTACAAGTGTACAAATTCGGATTGGGATACATAACGATATTCTGTGAATTAAAAAATCAAAAATTCATTTTAAAAGGAAAAATGAATCATTACATAAAGATGGCAAACATTTGGCCATAGACAGCAACTTGTATACGAAAGCAGTAAAATTTATTATAAAGAAAATTGAAAAATTGAGAATCTCCATGGGATTTTGATTTTAAACTACAGGGAGAAGACTGTTTGTATGTTAATGCCAAATAATTTATTTTAAAAAAAAACAATTCGCTTAGAAAACAATAAAGAAAAAAAAAAACAAAATTTAAACGTGTGATAGAGAAGAAAGGTGACGTGAGTTACATTCAGTGTGTTTTCTTGACACGTAGCAAGAGTACATTTTTTTTTTAAATTTTTTAACTTTAAAACAAGTAAAAACATTATAGAAAAAGAAGAAGAAAGACAGTTGCCTTTATATACCTTACCCCTACACCCCTTTGGCTAATACAATTCTATATCAAGTCATTCTGGCTGTTACTTACATGCGCACAAAATTCACAGACGCCGCATCATAAGTTGTGTAGGGTATTGAAACGATTGAAATTTTATTTGGTTTTATAGCGAAACTTTAATACCCACTATACAAAAGGTGAACTCATTAAATGGATAGGCGTTGTTATTAATTAGTTCTGCCGAGCTGTTCGAACTGACTCAACATAACGTTATGGGGCCTTTAAATGACAAAACTTAAAAATATTGTGTTAATTAAAATCCTATATATTATCTACCTCGAGTAGATAACTGCATAACTGCACATAACTATAGTTTCTCTCTCTCTCTGTAATGTTATGCTTTGTGAGACATTGGTGCAAATGATTTAATGAACAACATATTTCTCTCGCGGAATATCTTCTGGAAGACGTAGCCGTAGGCTGGTCATCTAATTACAATTATTATACTATGTTTCAAGTTTTCCATTACGTAGATCATCCTCTAGACTCATGTTATGATTTTCGCCAGAAACTGAGAGGTATACCATCGCTAAGTTCCTTTGTTGACACAAAATTGCTAAAGGAAAATATTAATTCAACAATCCTACTCAGTGAAATAGACTATCCCGAAGCTATGAGGAACATTTTCTGATTACTTTGTTAACAATTTCGAACAATTTACAAAAGCGTTTATTTCTTGTAAGACTTTATGCAAATCAACTGAATTCAAATTTTTCTTCTTATACTACGATTTTTCTTAGCAACAGAGATGAGTGCACAGTTTTGCGATAACTGTTGTGCTTTGCCTTATTCGGTTCGTTGTTGTTGATTAATATTTTTGGTTTTACAAACCAGTTAATTGCAAACTAATTGTTAGGGTTTACTTTAGAATATTTAGCGGAATTTTCTAAAAACTAAACAATTCGTTAAAGGACCGAAGAATTGAGTGAATAAAATTTTATTAAATTCTATAGCAATCGTTTACTTGCATATAAATGTTTAATTCAAGTCTGATTGAAATTTTGTATTTCTTTGTTGTTAATTTTATATTTTAGCATATATATAAAAACGATCAAAAAGATTACAGCCGGACAAAGCCGCCTTGAAATACCCTATGTCAATTTGTGTAATAAAATTCTTCACTTACCGTCTGTAAAAATCTACTACACGTTATACCTTGTTTCTATGTAAAAGAACACTTTTCATGGAGCTCTTGTAGAGAAGAAGGTCTAAGTCGTGAAATAATGCGGTTAACAAATTTAATTTTCCTGTCAATGCTTTTCTTATATTTCACTACTTCTGCCAAAAAATACTGCCATAGAGTTTATTGGCATATAAAAATATACTTTATATATGGTTGGATTCAAAAAATTCATCTACGTAGTCCGAATTACTATAATAGACTAATCGTCACCACATAAAATGTTAAAAATTATAACTTTTTGTTATATAAAAGCCTGCTTGCCATGAAAACCTTTCTATAAGGTGGGTCCGCAAAACAGCCCTACAAGGTCCAAATCTAGTACAGTTAATTTGTATGTCATATGACTATTAGCGGCTTATTTTCATCATAAAAACTTAAAAATTAAATTATTTTACCCTATAAATCTTTACTTTTCATGGGAGAGGTTATATGAGAGATGTTTCAAAAAATGATCCTATCCGATCCAAATGTTTCTCCTTTTTTTAAACACCAAACTATTACCTTCTACCGATTTTCGTAGAAATTCCAACTTTAGTCATATAAAACTCTTCTTAAATGGAACGTTCCGTGAAAAGTAGTTTTGAAAAGGGTCCGAATCCAATACAATTTTCAATGGAATTCGTTCTTCGAGCAAAATACGCACTGTAGAAAATTTCATGAAGATACCTCTAAAATTTGTGTACATCAAAGACGAGAATAAATAAACAGACATCAAACCGACATACGGACAGTCAAGAAATTGATCCGGAATCCATCGATGTAATAAAAAATGGGTCTTAAGCTTCTCTGGATTGTTACATACGTCTGTATAAACTTAACAAGTTCTTTATTATAATTCCTGTGGTATAGGGTTTAATGACTGAGCGCTCTATACATGTCATCGTCCGACAACGAGAAGACAATAGATAAATAAACATTTTGTATATTTATTTTGAATTTGAAATTTATGAAGAATTGTAAAATTTTTATTTGACATAACAACATTTTGTGTTATTATGGAACGCGAAAATTGTTGTAATGAAAAAATATCGCTTAGAGCGTGAACAATTCGAACATTGGTTCACGAAAACTAAATATTCCACTGTCAAGAGTTCGATAATCTCTAGCAAATTCAGCTGGTGAAAACGGAAGGTTGCTTTTACAATGTCAACGAGATACAATGCAAACGCTCCGTTTAAAAAATATATTAATTTTTAATCGTATGGCACTTCAATACAATAGTGAAAGAGATTATAAATCATACAATTGTGTTACTATTGGTGAAATGGATAGTAAATGTGAATACATTGTCATGCATTAAAATTCAATAGAGAAGCACAGGGATCCTTTTGTGCAGATGGCACAGTTAAATTGCTTGAATTGAATGTCGCTTTAGAATCATTAACTTTATTATTAGAAACTTTTTTGGGATTTTTTTTTTGAGTATAATATTTCTTTGTGTGTGTTTTCATTCACAAATGTTTGCTACAAATTATAATTATTTCGAATCAAATTTGGACCAATGATGGTATAGCTGTTATTCTATACAAGGAAGTAGAAGCTTCTTGATTATAGTTTTACAATACGATTATAACAGCTTTAAGCCCATAGTTGAAACATTAAGGTAAAATTAAGAATCTGTCTGTTTGATATGACCAATCCATACAACTCGGTCTATTGCAAGCATTTGCGCTTGCAACCTATTAATGTTCTCAGTAATAAACTTTCGTTTTAATTTTCCCATTAATAAATTGCAACTGAATCGGAGAATCCGTTGTGCACTTAAAGTTTTTATCTGTATTTGAATAAAAATTTACCTTTAAGTACCTTAAAGACATTTAGTGATGGAATTACGAAATTATAAAAAAAAAAAAAATTATTTGTAACGATTTTTGTGGATGTTTGGAGTTGAAAAGTTTCGAAAATGTAAATTAAAACTCTGAACAAATTAATGAAGTTCATTTGCGAACATCGTAATTAATCAAAAATAATATTAATATTCAGTTAACAAGAAAAAATTATAACTCAAGTTTAATTATGTTTTTTATACGCACCACCGAAGGTGAAGGGTATATTTTATTTTGCCGTTTGGTTTGTAACTACCAAAACGAAAAAAGCCCCGTAAAGTTTTTATATTCTTGATCAGTATGGAAGTCGAAATCCACCTAGACGTATCCATCTGGCTGCTTAACTGTCTAATATCTGTGGTAAACTTTCTCCTGGCCCCAAAAATGAAAATACCGGTTTAAGATTTGCAGAAACATTGGAAGTTTTTTCATTTCCACGCCCACATATTACAATTTAATTTCTCTCCCTTTTTTAAGGTAAGGGTGGTGGGAAGGAAAGATTCGGCACAGCCGAATATAACTTTCTTACTTGTTTTTATTATACCCACCACCGAAGTTGTGGAATATATTCGTTTAGTCGTTTTGTTTTCAATATCTAGAAGGAAATTTCTGAGACCCCACAAAGAATTTATATTCTTGATTAATATCATATTTCGAAGAGATCTAAGCGTTTCTGTACGTCTGTTCATCTGTCTGTCCATCTGCCTATCATAATAATGCTTGCGAAAAACAATTTCTTGGTAGCGAAAATAAGAATATCTACATTGGAAAGTCTTACTTACGTTGGTATTGAAATTGAAAAAACCTTTGCTTTTTAGGCGTTTCGCTACAAGAAAGAAACAATAATAATTTTCACGGTATTATCTTAAAATGAAAAATATCACAGTCAGGCCTACTCAATATTATAGAGTATCAAAATTTACATTTGCTTCAAGCCTTGTTCTAAAATGAAGTTGATGGTGGGTATAAAAGATTCGATCAGAGTTGAATATAATTTTCTTATTTTTTTTTTCTTTAAACATTTTTCTCACAACTACTTACTGTGCAATATATGAGAAATGCACCCAAGGCTATGACGCGTAATAATGCAGGACTAGCAGCTCGTACCACCTGACATAAATATTGAAAAAAAAAAAGAAACAGACAAAAACATCAGCGATTTATTACAAATGGAACCGTGCAATTATTCATATTCATGTTTTGTAATAAAAAAAAAATTGTTTTTTGTCCAATACAACAAAAAAATTTTGAAAATTGAAATAATTTAAAAGAAAAATATTTACCACCAAATTTATTTAAAATACTTTACACCATAAACAACTTGATAGGGGCAAATATTTATTTCAATTTTTTGTAAATATTTGGCAACAACGAAAAAAATAAAAACAAAACAGTTCAAACGGTTAAGTAGTACATTTGGAATAAAATCATATAACTATGACGATTTAAGCGCTCACTGACCTTAACTTGCTGATAACGGAACGTAAACCAGGCAGCTGGTGGCAGCAAACCAATAACTATACAGGCCAGCACTAAAATGCTAGTACGCATTGGCCAGTTGAGTGCTGCAATGCAAGGGGAACCGTCCTCGCAATAATCACAACCTTCAGCGCATTGCAAACATTCATATTCATTGACAATATTGTACGTTGAATTGTTACCCTACAGCGTTGACAAAACAGATGCATGTATAGATGAAGAGAAACAAACATGAAAAATAACAGGAAACTGAAACTATGTGTTGTTAAAGTTACGTGTTTAATTACATAAAACTTATGAACGTGCAACTGCAAGGCAAACATATTTAAAATTATTTGCACTCAATACGCGGGCTCGTGGCTGGTTAAGAGAATTGAAATTTTTAACAAAAATGAAATCAACTTGCGAGGATTGTTCGCTATGATAATCTTTGCATTGTCGATGGATACGATTGCCTAAGTTGATTATGCGAATGCTATTCGTTTAAATATAATATTGTTGTGTTCAAAATTTCTTCTCTGGTCCAGACAATAAAATTATGATAAATAATTCTTGAGTAGAGATTTTACAAATTTTGAGGAGAGTCTACTCGTTGGCAGTATACAGACAAGCTTACTACTTTCACTCCCGGCCATCAAGTCCCACTGAAAAACTCAAACGTTTTAGTTTTTCCCGACGGATTTGTGTTCGCGATTCTATCTGATCGAAAAGAATGCTTCAGAACTTTAGTTGCCTTTTTTATGATAACACTAACCTGTTTTGATCTTGCGTCTCCTAAGTACATCGGTACTAAAACGAGCAGACGGAAACTTATTCTCCTTAAGCACGAACTATCAGAGCATAGCAGACTATATATGAAGCATCTGTGCAACAATGTATGAATCATCAGAGAAAATATGTTGAAGAGCAATGCTGATTATTTGTACATAGTGAACCTCGTATATTAATACTTATTTTATAGGCCAACCGCAACTCATTCAGCAATTAAAACATGTTTTTTGTGGTTTTGAAATAAATTGTTCAACGATTTTGTTAAATTTATGTATAAATTCAGAATTTATAAATAAATGTGTTTCCATTTTATATTTATATTTCTTTAATCAGTCACAGTTTGGATCTGACTTTAGTATTGTTAATATTAACGTTAGTTTGGCACTTAATAATATCCATAGAAATGGAAGACTCTGTGAAGTATACAATGAGTTGTAGTTGGCTACTTGTCTCTGGCTATCGACCATTAAAGACCATTCGTGGCATACTGTATAGACATATCATCTACTATACAAAGCGAATACCACAGCTATTGTGAACAGCGTTTATAACGTACGTGCAAGTCCGTCTTTTAAAAAAAAGTTTATCCTAACGATCATTTGTTGTGAGGGCCATCAATCACATAGGCCGCCAATCTCATAGGCCGCCTGTCATACAGATAGTCTTTCATAGATCGTCTTTCAAACGGCCAATTGTTCATACACTGGTTGAAGTTTGTACGCACTATTTATTGTGAACATTCAAACCGTTTATCATCCTGTACGCCTGTACGCTATCAAACTCCATACCGTACAAATCGTCCATGCATAGAAAATCCATCTAATAAAACCTTTATAGTAACGATCATCTGTTGTACTGGCCGTCAATCATTTAGGCCGTCTATTATGCAGATAGTCTTCCATAGATCGTCTTTCAAACGGCCAATCGTTCAAACAGACTAGTGTTTGCACGTACTATCTATTGTGAACATTCAGATTCTTTATCATCCTATAAGCCTTCTGTCAAACAGCGAATTGTTTAACGCAGAAATTCGTTACCACTATTTCTCATACAGATTGCCCGCTGTATCTTACGGATAGTATGTCGTTACAATTATCTATTCTAGAAGCAGTTTGTCATAGTAATTTTTCATGGTTTAGACAATCTTGCGTATGGATTCTCAGTGGTACGAGGTCTACGTTTGTCCTGTGAAGCATATATTCTATTAACCAACTCATTTCTAGTGTATGTATCTAATCATCATCTACACTTTCCCGAACTTTTCAAATCCACAAGAATTAATGTTTATAGCTTCGCTGACCAATCCTCCCGCAAAATCTGAAACACCTTTGCACCCTACATCATAAGTCAGTTGGATGCGAATATATTTCACGTATATAAAGAGCAATCCCTGCTAATTGTTCGAAGGCTAACGAAAACAACACAAATATTTTAACTAAAAAGCTCTTACCACACTGTATTCAGAATGATTTTCATAGAGTATTCATATTCGGTTATTACTCACATACAATCAACATTTAAAGCCTGACGATGTTTGCTATTAGGCTCAGTATTTTCAAACAAACTAATAATATTTACTTTTCAGAACATTTGCCATAAGACAAACAAACATACCTTATTTACTTGCTTAACTTTTTCTTTAGTTCTTGAAAAAGTTTCTATGAAAGAAGACATTTGTTGACAGGAAATGTAGTAAATTTTCAAAATAAAAATATTTTCTTGTTGTTGTAAAAAAACTAAGAGGAAATACCTGTGCAAATAACTTACCAGCATAAGTTTCTCGTATTCCACTTCCAATAAGCTGCCATTGAAATATTTGTGTTGGCTTCCGGTATCTGGAAAATAATAGCCTTTGCGGCAGACACACTTGTAAGAGCCACGACGAAATCCTAAACCTTTAAGAGCTTCGCACTAAAAAAAAAAGAATGCAAACGCAAAAATAATTCAAACAGAGAAATTTATGCAGAATTTTTATAAAGAATTCTTAAAAACAAACTTTAAATTGTTGGAATAAGAGGGACAGTTTTCAGTAAATAAGTACAAAAATAAGCAGTTATGAGGAAGCGGAAAGACGAATATTATTAAATACACAAAAATATTCTATTTCAAGTTACATTTCTAGGCGTAAGTAAGTAATATTTATTTAAATAAAATTAACCTTTGTTTCCTTAAATTATACTTTTTCTAATGTTAACTAGAAAATTTGATCTCGAAGAAGAAACGTTGTGAATTTCTTTCCATACTTTTAGCGAAATAGAAAATGATTGTCTTCTTACTATAATACAGAGCAGAATAATTCGGGAAGAAATTGATTTCTAAGTTGAGTGAGCAATAAGACCTGGTACTTCTTTGGGTCATGGATATGATTGCTTTAAATTTACGTTGGAGATCGCACGTGTAATCGTACTTTTTTTTTTCTATATACCGAAAGTGACCTAAACTAGGACAGCAACAGACGAGAAATCTTTCCTTTTTCTTTCGTTTACAATTAATTTTTTATTAGCCGCAACTGTGGCCTCTAGCAGGTCAGTACACGTGTGTTCAAATCTCATTGCGGTAGTATTTTTTTATAGCCAATAAATGAAAAAATCTCACTTTATATCGAGCTAGATATCCTTTAGTATCGATACAAAAATCGAAGGGATCGATCGATCACGTACACTCGATATAATAGATTTAAATCTTTTTGTAAAAACTTTTGTAACAAGATGAAAGAGAGTTGAGGAACTCTATAAAGTGTATATATATATATTCTTGACCACTTTCAAATTCGGAATCCACCTATACGCATCAGTCTGTCCGTCTGTCCGAGTGTGTAATGTCTGAGGAAAACATTCTACTTTTCGCAAAAATGAAGGTATCGGCTTCAAATTTGGCAGAAACATTGAAAGTTCTTTCACGCAGGTTTATTGAAAATGGGCCAAATCGGTCAAAGGACACGCCCATAGTACGACGTAGACTAAGAACATCTTTGGTTTTGGAGCCAAGAAAAAAAGACCAACACATATAGGATTATAAAAATTTCTTCAAACAGTGCGTTAGCTTTCGTGTAACCTCTGTACAAGAATGGAAAGGATCGACCACGCCCCCTCGCTATAATAGAACATTGAAATTTAATTTTTTTGTAAAAATATTTGTAACATTAAGAAAGATGCGTCGGGAAACACATAAAATGTATATATTCTTGATCAGTACGAAATTTGGAATCCGCTTACACGTATTCGTCTGTCCATCTATCCATCTATATATCTGCTTATCTATGTAACGTCTGCGGTAAACGTTCCTCTAGCCGCAAAAATGGAGATATCGGCTTCAAACTTGGCCATTGAAACATTGGAAGTCCTTTCACATACGTTGCTATTGACAATAGGCCAAATCGATTACAGGCCATGCTTACAGTATACGCTGAAAGCACGTCTATTCCCTTTATTTTGCTCTGGCCGGTTTTCATGGTATTGCATGCCTGGCCATGTTTCACTGTACTCCATGAAAAAAGAAAAAATTGCCACGCTCATCTATTAAAATTTAGTTTTGCCCCCTTTTTTTAAGAAAAAGGTGGTGGGTATAAAAGATTTGGCGCAGCCGAATATAATTCTCACTTGTTTATCACTTATCATGTATATATTTGAGATTCTCTGCTTTCATTTCATTTGAATCTATTTATTTATTAATTTTTTATTCCGGTTTCTACTTACCATAGTCGTACGCTGCTTACATTTATCGGTGCCAGCAAATATATTCAACGGTTGCGTCGTGCCAGGGGTATTACGTTGTGGACATTGGTCAATATCAACCCGACGCAAATCAATATCAATACCAGATGTACCTCTGTAAATACATATTGAACGTTAAAAGCTATTTAATGATGTTTTTAATAAAAGCATGTATTTTTCTATTTACTCTAGTACGGAACTAATATATAAAAACCTAAGCGCAAAGTTGTAATTGATAGTAAGTACGACTAAAACAAAATAAAATAAAACCATAAGAAACTTATGTTTGTCTTGCGTAAAATATTGTATTGGAGAGGACACATATACATATGTATATATTATAATTTTTAGAACATATTTCTTTTTTGTCTGGATAAAGATGCAAATTCAAATGCAATATACGCCATAATATGCTGTAACATAAGCCAAACTACTGTGCGCGCCGTGTAATGGATAATTTTGAGGCTTTTTCGAGACTTTTTGCTAATGATACTAATATTTTTGGTCGAGCATCCGTTTCGATTTTGTGTAGGCCTTACGAAATCTGTTATAGATCCAGTCCCTTTAATGTCCTTTACAGGTTTTCCAACAGTAAGCTCAGATTATAACGATCATGTTGACCATAATCTGCTTGTAAATCAAGGAATTTACATTCTACAGAATCAGCACTTTTGTAGTAAGTTTTTACTATTTTAATACATGTAACAGTTATTAAGCGATCCGTATCGTGAAATGGCAAATATTATACTAGACTTATGATGAGACAGATTACAATTCTGTTTTACATATGTTGGCGAAGCAAAGTTACTAAATCCGGACCACGAAATGGAAAACAATATATTTGCTTTCCAAGGAATTTTAGAAGACATATGTGTGGCTCCAATTTTTGGAATACATTTTGTTCTCGTTTTTCCTCTTTTCAAAAGTTCCAGTAATATGAGAAATAGGGAGACATGTAGTTATTGTCGCTATATGCGGGCTGGGGAAATTATGTATCCGAGTACGGCAGAACATAAATGTACCGAATCTTCTACCTTTTCGGGGTCTCCGCTATAAACGCCGTTTTGACATTACAACACATGGCGGCTAAAGGAAGAGTAAGGTTTTAACCGCTGAAGCCTGACGACGGGTATTTTTCGGATTGTAAGAGGAACACATGGCCGCTTTTGCTCTCTGAATATGTTTCTCTGGATTTTTACGTAGGCGGCATAGTTAGAGGAAGGATCAATAACTATCCCTATGATATTATATTAGCACTTAATTGGAGCAGTTAGTTTTTTTCTATGCGTAATTTAGTAGTAATATAGTGGTCGTCAATAGACGCTAAAGGAAGGGGTGGGGAAAGGGAAGCGGGGAATAGGGCGGGGCCATACGAAAGCGGAAATTTGTTGCAACAGTTCAAGCTAATTTATTTCAAAAAATATGCACAAAATAGTTGTAATATAAACATATCCTTAAATACCGAATCCATCCAATATGCTCATTAATGATTTACAAACCGATCTAGTAGCAATAACTTGAAATATTTATAGTATTTCCGTTAAAATTTTCAGCGCGCATCGTTGAAAATGGCTTTATTTATACAGGTATGAAATGCGTAATCATAAATTTTAGGTAAAGTTCTGGTTAAACTAAATAATTTTCATTTTCTTCTTCATTTTTCTTCTTCTTTATATTCACTGACTAAATCGTAGCCTTTATTTCAATTATTAATATGAAGATAAAGCAAATAAATCGTTGAAAGTAATAACCTTTGCATTTATACTCAGATATCATTAATATTCAGGAAACATTTGTTTGCTAACGTTTGCTTCTATGTGAGTACAGAGAAAGTATTCTCGTAAGACCTTTTAAGTTGAGCATTACAACACAGTAACAGAGTAAAATATACATAAATCTCAAGCTAACTATTTATTTAAATTAGAGGCAACGATAACATCAAAAATATTTGAAATAAACACTAGACCTTCAGGCACAAACGAAGGTATACTAAAACGGAAATTACAAAAGCACTTAAGGAAAAGTGGTGGATGTTCTAAGAACACTGTAGTTGAAGTAAATTCTGTTTCTGTTTACAAAAATTTCTTGCCTTCTTGATTATGTTTATGATAACTATCGATTTTTCTCAGTCCTTTCTTTCATGCTTGCCTCTCTTGTTTACAATCTATTAATGTTTACGCACTGTCTTCTTTCATTCTTTCGCACGTAAACATAATTTGATTTTTCTTCAATATCAGACGTTGTAATACAAACAATTTGTGATGTGCTGTTTCCGATTCTGTTACCGGTGATAACAACATGATATAAAAGCAAGATTTATTCAGCAAAAAAAAAAAAAAAACAAAAAATACGTGTACACAACAGGAAAGGAAGAAGAAATACTTGCAAAAACAATTAAAAAAGTTATCTTAGCTTTTAACCTAATTGTGGACTCTTAATTGTTTAAGAAAAACTAAAAATTTTGATGAATTATAGTCATACTGTTACTCGGTCCATTTGTGCGATTGTTCAATATCGAATATTAAAATGGAACGAATTTTTACAGAAAATGACTTTTTTTATACTAAAAATAAATCCTATACTCGTTCTAAATATATGACCTATTGTATCAAATATAGTCCTTTCAGAATCCTTAAAAATTGCACATTTGTTCTAGATCGGTATCAATAGCGAGAACGCTTTAGCTCTATTTATCAGTCCGCATACTTGCGATGTGTTGTCTAGTTTTGAAACTCTTTGCTTCTCTTTTTCGAGGCCAGTTTGTTCTTTTAGGCTACATTTCAAGATGATAGTTGTTGTTGCAAAGAGCACTCATACCACACGTTAACGCATGTGTTCAACGCCAATTGTTTTAGGCTAATAAATAACTGTCGTGTGAAGAAAATGCACCCAGTGCTTGCTGTATTTAGGCGGATCCCTCGAGAAAGAGTTCATAGCTGTCTAGGGTTTGAAAGTTCATCTTTTACTTTTGTTCGGTGCACTTATTGAATTTAATTCTATAAGTTTTACCAAACTCTGTTCTTTGTTTTGTCCACTTCACATCACTCAAATGCGATTGGTATACAATAATCTTCTAATTACGATCTTATATGTAATTTACTCTTACGTTACGTCATGGATACCAATCTTCGAAAATGTAATATAAGCGAAAAAGTATACGTTATGTTTTGAATACGTTGTGTTATAGGGTTGTGAAGGGACAAAAGTCACAAGTTAGTTTTGCTCACATGCCTACGTTACACTAATTTTAAATATAATATTTTGTTAAGTTTTTTTTCAAATCATCTGTTGATGATTGTAAGAGACGACTTGGAAACGGAGACACATCTGACTTTGAATGCATTTATTATACCGATTGGCAACGTCATTCAAGGTCACAAGCAAAAATGCAAAGTAAGTTTTAAAAAAGTTCTTTGCACCGGTTTGATATATGATCCACATAACATCTGCAATTCGGGTACCATGCTGTCATGGAATTCTGACCAGTGAAGTGAATGAACTTTTACTAACATAAGAGAGTCTTTAAATTCAAACGACCAATGCTTAGTAAACCCCAACACGGCTTTCGCTTTATTAATGCAAGCCGAAACATGCAAGTTTGGAAAGGGCAGATAGTTTAGCGATTCCTCTATAGTTTTCAACGTTGTTTCTGGCACCATTTATATGAAGATAAATTAAATAGTATTCTTTCCAAATGATTTACATATCTAAGATGGTAAGACGGTACGCCATCCGGACGAGGCCAACATAATGATTTTAAAGCGACAATGGTATTGAAGATTTCTATAATACTAAAGGCAACTTCAGGAATAATGTCAAACGATTCCATACGATACGAGTGATTGAGCTACTATTTGACACTTAATTCGAAGAAATTCGCAAACATTCACAAATATCAGAGGGACTGGAATAGGCGACATTTTTGGACTGCAGTAGCGTAGGGAATCCAGACACCTTACGCTTTGAATTAGCAAATTTAAAGTAACACTTCGAATTCCTCCGAACCGAATGGCCCATTTTACGATAATAGTATAAGCTTTATAATAACATAGACTTGAATAATTTGCTAAATCGCTAAGAGATACTGTCTTTTTTTGTTTTTTAAAAAGCATTGATTCTTTCATTGCGGACAGCCCTCAATATTTTATAGAACCAAATCGGAGAGCGTTCACTTTTAAAGTAGGACTAAACAAGAACAGTTTCGAATATATCAGAATAAAGAACCGTATAAATAGCCGACAAACTATCATCAATGTCATCATAATCAAGATACGAGTGACCCTGGATAACGCGTCATAAACTTCAACATAATTCAGTTTTTGAAAGACAAATCTAAAATTAGTATTCCCAGTGAACACTGGTGGAGAATTAGTGATTCTAGCTGAACAGTTTCTCGAGATCGGTATAGTTGGATAATATACATCCTCCCGTATGACAAATGAAGATATACGCAGGATGGATAAATTGGTCGAGCTGCAGAAGGCAAAATTCAAAAGCTTGTTCACGGAATTCCTAACTTGATCATTTGACGCAGGAAAAGCTCGAATATAGGTTCAAAAATTCCATTATAATGACTAGAACTGACTCTAGGATAAAAGCCATGGTCAATTTTGAAGTTCCAGGAAATATCAGGTAAATTAAAATCGCCTAACACTAGTAATATATCAGAAGGTTTCATTTTTAATTATTTCCGAATAAGTTCATAATGTTTTAAGTAGTATTAGCATTAGACGCGGCGGAATATAGAAACACATTAGAAAGATTACTTTACCACTAAGATATGCCGATACTCCGGGAAACTCAACAAGCTCTAAACCACCAATGTCTACTCAACAATGGACAAAGCCGCAAAATACAATCCAATAGAAATAGAAAATGAAGTACAAATCACGGGTATGGATATAGTTTTAATACAAACTTGCTTTGTGGTGACATGGGACCCCATCCTAGTGTTGTCGACGTCGTCGCAATCGGAAGCAATATTACTCTCCGCTCTTAACATCTAACCGAGACATTCACACCCCTCAAATGCCTTGTTCAGATCCTCAAATTTGCTGCTCAATTCATTGAAGCGTTTATTTTTCGGTAGTCGGCTGTTGTCTGTGAAAGCAACTTGAGCAAGTTGATCTTTTTTAGACTGCCGTCTTTACACGACCAGAACAAACACTCGGATTTATTACAAACAACGTCAAAGATGCGACCACTCATGTATGGATTTTGCTTAACAGCTAAGATGAGAGTACAACGTGATCATCAACGAGAGGTCTCACTGCTCAAAACTTAAAAATTTAACTGATGCTTGTAAATTTCTTTTCAGTTATTTTATAATTAAGATTGCTAGCGCTCCAAACTTTTGCAATATAACGCCTGCAGCGTCTTATGTGGACTTACAATACGTTTTCACATACTTGCAGCACAAGAAACAATTTTTAGACACTTTTCAAACTAAACTTTTGGTATTAATATCAAGTCTCTGAAATCTTTAAAAAAATATTTTATTTTTAAATAACTTAAGTGCTTTAAAAAGCTATAAGCTTTAAGTAAACGAAGGTCGTTTTATTTGTAAATTCTATTGATTCTAAAAACTAATAACTTCGATTACAAAACTTATTTTTTCTTTCTCTTCATCAATGCCCCTACAACGTGTCCGGTATCTACCAAGGATCTATTTAATTTACCGTTTGCCGATGCTTTCCTTTTTCTTTGGGTTTTAAACATTTGTTCAAGCTAATGTGAACTCTTTGTGTTAAGTATAATAAAGATAAATTCTTATGCTGGCCGTTGAGTTAAATTGTCAGCATAAATTTACTGAAACAAATACTATTGCTTGCGGGCTTTATGACACGAACTATTTATGTGTCATTATTACATGTTCATGTTATGGCTATTTAGGGATAAATAATTGTCATTATAACGTTATTTATATGTTCATTATGAGCATAAAATACACACAAAACAGAGTTCTTGCTTTATACTGTTAATGTTATCGTTTTTGTCGTGTTGGATTTATGACTATAAGTAGAACAGAAAATTAATTTAAAATTTTGTCACATTACAAGCGTTTGTTGGTCGATTTTTTTTCGTTAAGAATCGACTTGAGATCATAAAGAAAAAGAAAAGAAAAAAGTTGACAAATTTCATCCATAACATATTTCTGATGCCTGCAACGCTTGATAGTAATTGCAGTTCTTGAGATCTCTGTATATAGCAACCACATTTTTCAATTTTTATTTTCACTTAATACACAATTGTATGAGAATAAATGTAGATCTTGTGTCGATGTTGACGAGCATTCCTTTTGTCATAAGAAGAAATTTAATTTCTCATTTGCTAGCAAACAATCACTTAAGACTTTATTTTGAAATGTAAAAGCAAACGTAAATAGTATTCAGTTCGACACCAATCATCAGAGAAACAATAAAACTTACATTAAAAAATGTTTTGCTACACACTACTTATGAAGTAATTAGTTTCTTCAATGCATGTGATACGCAATTAAAACGTCGGGCGTTGAACGGCATAATTTATTACATTTGAGCTTTCAATCTGTCTCTGGATACTGTTTGCAATAACGATTATCATTTTGAAATGTAGCCTAAAAGCAACAAACTGGCCCCGAAGAAGAGGAGGAGAGAGCTTTAAAATTACGCAACACATCGCTAATCTTCTTGATAATCTTGATAATCATTGCATTTTGCAGGCATTTTACGTTAAACGAAATATTCTCCAAGAACTTTTAGATATTTTAAATTAAATGTGTTACACTTGAGATATGATAAAAGTCTTTTCGTATCGTATACTCTTTTTATGTGGTAACATGTTATGTTATGTTAAGTTGGAGGGAAAGTTTTGTCGTTTTTGATACAGAACATTTGAATCGTCCGATGTATTCCTCAGCAGTCGAACGAGGAATGGCGCGTCCCTCCGAAAAAGCTTTAGCGGCTAGATGTGAGTTACTCTTCAACATGGATCGCAAAACATTATTATACACATTGAAAGGCCGTCTAGAGAGAGACCGAAATTTCTGGAATGAAATTTAGCAAACAAACTTCAGTATCGCATAAGTTTCTACAAGCCACCGTTGCATTGTTTCCTTTCTAAAACTCGTACCAAATATAATGTATTAAATGCACTTTAGCTACTGCCATTTTATTCGCTCTGTGTTTCACAACTAGCCGTCCGTTGTGGTCCCTTTATATCGAACGAGAGATACAGTAAATAATAAAATCCCACATGATGCTTTCTATGATGTCTTGACCTTATAGGTAAAATTACTTCGTGGTAGTAAAATACGACAGAGCTTTCTCGTCAGGCTATTGTTTACCTCTTGATATTTTTGCAACATATGGCATATTAAAGTTATAAAATAAAACGTTTCCGTTTCCTAGCAGCATAATTTGAAATTACTCCCATATGTTTTCGGCGAAACACGCAATAAAAGTAAGTGAAGAATGAATATTAAAAGATTTCTATTTTAGAAAATTTACAAAACCTTTTATCAGTCACTCGTAAGCGTTTATCTAACATACTGTAAAATGTTTCATATGTGGAGAAATGAAACCGCATAACCCGCAGTCACAAACAGTCAGACTCCTTTTTCTCGCAATTTGCACAGTTACAGGAAAAACAAAACCAAACTTTAAGCCACCATCAGGGCAAACAAAGTTACTACGCACTCCCGTAACTTTACGCATTAGAATAAACAAATAGAAAAAAATACTATAATGAAAGTTTACCGTATAATCGCTATGAAACACATAATAAACTCTTAAAGCATTCAACTATACAGAGGTATTTAACCACAAATGTATTTAAATGCAGACATACGCAAATATAAGCTCTCTAGGTTAGCTTTCTTCATGTGTGCAACGAATAGAAATTCAACTTTACTATGTGGTGTATAGTGCTCCTGCCAAACGAATAAAGTCAGTTTCATTAAATGGTTACACACCCCCACTATTATTATAGCAGACACTATTACCAGAACTACTAACTATAAATACTGACTAACGACAAATACTGAAATGTTTTTCTGCTTTTGAGGTAAAACAAAAATAACAAATAGATTAAAAGCATCTCGAACCTTTGCTAAAGCAAAAAACACAACTCTTTTATGTCTTTACGATTTTCCTATAAACATAAACTTGTTAACCAAAACGAATTGCAAAAATATGTTGGTTGCTGTGCTAAGTTTTGGCTTTTGAAGCCAAATACAGTAAATTAGTCGTAATCTTAAGATGAATCAGCTGACTCATTCTTAAGTAATTTTTATTTCGCGGCGATATACATTTTGTAGCCAGAGCGAATTCTTAAACTTATCGGCTTTCTGAATCGCTATTTTTTATTTGTTTGCAGTTTAGCCAATTATGTTGTGATTTTTACGCAATTAAACAAATTTTAATGAAAGTGCGCCATCTTTAAAAATAAGGATACTTTTATTTTCTCTAGATGCAAAAGCAAAGTTAATCAGAACAGACAGCATCAGCATCAAATTTTTATGAATATAGTATGTAATATAATATGTAATATATAATATATAATATAATTAATATTGTACACCTTTTGCTTGGAAATAGTCCTCAAACTAATTCTAAATGTACAGGTAGTTATCTATTTGAAAACTAACCCCCAAGTTACTTCTCTAGTTAGTCACTAAAACCCTAAAGTTTTAGCTCGTTGGAATTAGAGTCCGTTTTGAACTCCAATTTTTATTGACGTGACGAATTCACGAAAAGCACAGTTCTTCCCAAGGTAAACACGCAGCAAGAGCACAGTTCTTCTCAAAGTAAATACGCAGCAAGAGCCCAGTTCTTCCCATAGTAAACACGCTGCAAGAGCACAGTTCTTCCCAAAGTAAATGCGCAACAATTCAGCTTGAAGTGTAATTTTATTGTGACAATTCTCTTAACAAAATTAGGGTTTATATACATTTATTTAAAACAAAATAAAGAGATAACAAATATAGTAAAGTTATTGCTCAGCAATCTAATTTAAATTCATTGCCCAGCATTTTCATGAGGCAAACATTTAGCGTGAGAATTGCAAATTGAGTAATCAGCATTTTCTTGTCAATATTTGCCCGTACATATTGAGCGTGAGAATCGTAAACTGAGCACTCAGCATTCTCTTGTAAATATCTGCCCGTGAGAAACTAAAAGATAAACAGATAGCCGATATCATATTGAGTGAGGTATGTGTGTGCATATGTATGTGTGTGAATCAGTGACTGCATAGCAGAGAGTTGTTCTGCTTAAACTACGTTGTGTATGATCAGCAGATTCTACTGTGTGTACATAATAGATAAAGAGTTCTTAAAAATACAGTGAGGAAATATGTGTTAAATCTACTTAGAACTAAAACCGAACAAATATATAATATATAATATATAATATATTATATATAATATATGATATATAATATATAATATATAATGTATAATATATGATATATAATATATAATATATAATGTATAATATATAGTACATAACATGCTATATATAGTATATACAATACACAATAAATAATAAGGAAAAGGGAAAAATTTTAATTTTAGTTTTAACCTATCAATACCTTTTCCAACTACTTTGTTTATTTTATTTGTGCTTTTGTGCAGGAGTTTGCAAGTGAACATTTAACGTCAAGTTAGTTGAAAACATAGCGAAAACAGCACACAGGCTGCTTGTTGTAAACGGCAATGAACGATCTCCTCTAAGTGACGTCATTTCTGGAAAGAAAGCAATAGAGAAACTGCCACGAAACTCGAAGAAGTACAACTTAAAAATTCGTTATATCCGTTTATTAAAATTATGACGAACTCCTCGATGGAGAATACCGCAACAGCATCTCTTGGTCGACTCGGGAAAAAAAAGGGGAAAATTCTCAGTTCAGTTGGAGCTAGGACGTGCATAAGACGATTTATTGGACAATCTTTCGATTAGACATGAATATACTACGAATTTTCGCAGACCAGATATGCTGGCTCTGAGGTCAGAGTGCTTGTCAGCTGCCACCAGAAAGAAAGCGTAGCAAATTGAACTCAAAAAGGTAGTAATTACATTGCTCTGCACTGTAAGATGGGGTCGTGTCTACCGACATATTGAAGCCATAATTGACCGATATAATTGTGGACGGGGGAAGCTACTATTATCAACAAATACATCCAACTTCAGGTTAAACTATACATAAAATTCTTATGTTGATGGATTCAAAAAGGTTTCGAAAGTTAACGAGCTGAAGCTATGAAGACACGTTAAAGAATATTTTTTCGTTTTTCTTCTTTCTTTCTATACTATTTGAAATGTGTTACATTTATACTGTTCGTTTGTTTAAAAGATAGACGGATCAACAACATTAAATTTGTTTAAAAGCTAACATTGATTGAGAACATATTAATACGAGTGAGGAGGCGATTAAGGAATAGTGGAAGTAAATATGTATGCTTCAATTGCCTAAAGTTTTGTTCAATACTTTCTCGAATAAAATGGTTCTGAATATTAAAAATAAGTCCTCAGATTGCTTAGGAAACATGTTTTTTAAAAGAAATAAATTGTTTGATATTCAACCTTCATCGGCATTTCTCAGTTCATTTATTTAAACATCGTAAGTTAAATTGAATAAGAGCGAAACATAAGGAGGCTTATTGACTTTGATAGAGATTCAAGTTTCACTATTTTGTTTATTTATTTTTCTTCGTCATATGTTTGCTATTTAAAAGGTGTTGTTGTCTTGTAATACTTTGCTTTTTCGTATTTCGAACTATAAAAGCCTTCAAAATCATTTTGTTTTAATTTCCTCTGAAGCAAATATGTAAAGAGTAAAAAAAAAATTTTGCTTCAGCTTCAATCTGGAGTACCTTTAAAAGAATTTTTTTGTTAGCGGATCAATGCTATCGTTAGAACCGCTTTTGCTCTCTAGTAATCGACGTTTGTTACAAATAATGGCTTATGCATGAATGTATATTAAAACTATGGCGCTTAATAGGTTTTCGGGTCTTAAACTAATTTTAGAGCTGTATTTGCTAAAAAAAGTATATTGCAGTATATTCGTATAGAGTATATCTGCGAAAAGTTTCAAATTTTATCTCAACGTCTACAACTTTTTAAGACCTTCACCGGCTTGCATTTAATTCAAAAAGTAGTGCGAGGACTATTAAAATAAAACACTAACGGTTTGTTATTGTAAAATACCAAAGGGTTATTATTCTTCCAAATTTCGAAGCAGTTGTTAAACTCCAGCTTTCGAAATGGTTGTTAAAGTCCAGCTTTCGAAATGGTTGTTAAAGTCAATTTTTCTTCTTCGGCGTAAGTTAGACGTAGTTAAGTCTTATGGACTAAGTAGTTGTGGGATGACTTCAATCAAACTATTGATATAAAAATCTCGAATAACTCGAATACAGTTTGTCGACATGTCGTTCGCGACCTGAATGGTCTTCCAAAATCGATTGCGATCTCAAGGTCCTTTATTACCAGTGGACAGTTTTAGATCAACAAACTCCTTTCTCTCTTGATGTGGTGATATTCGGCGCTTCTAATTTGTGTTCCGCGTCTTTTGAATATCTTAAGACAGTCAAAAACTCTCATTGTAAATTGTCACAAAAAACTTATTGGTGTCAAAACATTATTTTCGAAGTAAAATTTATTGCAATTTTTCCATATGTTTTAGAAATTGAAATAGTACTCATGTAAACGACAGTGAAGAAGCGTATGTCTTTAAGTATTGAAGATATTAGCCTAAAATTTAACGTTGATATAAGCAATGGTGTTAGCAACCTATGAGAAAAAATCTATTGCTCGGAATAAGTTTTCGCGATTTAAATTTTGAGCAGAGTATTATATATATTCTAAGAACTCTCGGACGCTTACTTGGATGCCTATGAATAAATTTTAATGTTTTTATTTAAACACTGTTCGTGATTTAGCCGTTCAAAGGTTTTGAGATTTTTCGAATTTCTTCAAATTATTTTCAATATCGAAGTATTTTCGTTTTTTGACTTTCAAAAATATGCAAACGAACCATACACAAATGGACGGCTGTGTTAAACTCTTAATATACGCCCAATAGTCTTCGCAATTAATGTTGGATAGGAGGATAAAATTGTTGCAGATAAATGGGAAAATCATAGACTAGAGCCTCTCGCAATTTTAAGGTAGTCAGCGCTAAATGCTTACTGCAAGCTTTCGTAGTGAATTTGGCAACGTTCCAAAGACCCGTACGATAATAATATTAGTAGATTAAGGAATCAGATGAAAGTTATTACCCAAATAGAAACGCAATACCAAGAGATTTCAGTTTGTAACGCTTTAGAAAGACCGCAGATGTCTCGATGATCTGCAATTTTAATATTGAAAATAAAATTTTATCATTTACCCGTATTTTTGATCCGTAATCCATAAATCTCTTTACCACTTATTTGGGTGAAAAGTCTTTATTTTTATAAAATTCATAACAATGATTTCAATTAAGATGTATTTCGACTGGCCTTTTCAGGATTACCTCTCTACGAATGTAGGAATAATTGAATTATCAACTGAGTACAAGGCGCTTAGAAATGAACTTAAGTTGTACAAAAGTCGTTCTGATGCATTCGTTCGCTTTTAATCGCTTACGCGTACACAACATCAGCCTTTTCTACTTACTTTGTAATTAAATGAATGGCTAAAGCCATGTGACCAATTTAATCGGTTGCAAATACTTTACTACAAGTGGTATCGCGTATTGGCAAAATTTTTCAGCCAGTTAGGCTATGTAATAAGCTTGTGATGATGGTTAATTAAATTTTTGAATAGAGAGCGTATGCATGCACATGAATGCCTTTGTGCGGTCGTACTTTCAACGTATACTTTTAGTAAAGCTTATGGATGTTAATGAGTTTTACTTTAAAAATTTGTCCACAACACTTCTGAACTTTATCTAAATACATGGAAACTACACACATTTTTAAAAATATGTTTTTAAATTAAAATATGAGATAATTAACTTTTCCATTTGTATGGTCACGATTTTTTGTAGTTTTCTAAAAGCGTCATGTGCAGGCATTCATTATTAATATAACTCCCTCCCCTCTATATAGGATTTTAAATTATAGTACCGTTGAATTGAGCATGTATTTTCGTTCGTTTACAGTTATTTTCTGTTATAGAAAATCTTCTGCTATCTAGTTCCTAGTATACCTGTTTTACTAAGATATGAGAAAAGTAATCTCGGTTTCTGGGCATCAAAATTGATCGAAGAAAAAAACTAGAGATTACGGAGACATTACTTTTCATTATGCTAAAGCAAGATAGCATGCGAGAAATCATTGAGATTTAGTTAGGAAGAAGCGGGTGTGCATTGACGTGAGAAATGATAAAGTCCCTATGTAGCGATAACTCAAAAGTTAGAATTTTAATTCATAAAACTTTAATTAATAAATATTAAAAATTTAAATACAATGTTGTAATTGTGTAATCATCGCAAGCGCAATTTTCATAAGCGCGTCTGTAATCGTCAGGAGTACGATCTTCGTCGGTCTTATCTATGTAATCTATGCCTTGATAGTATTTGGCGCAATTATATATTTTGACAGAAGAAGGATTCCTATTGAAAGTGGATTGTATCGAACCATTTGAGTAACATCATTTGTCCTGTTCTACCGAATGACATCATTTGTCCTGTTCCATTGAATAACATCATTTGTCCTACTCCACCGAATGACATCAATTGTCCTGTTGCACCGAATGACATCATTTATCCTGTTCCAGTGAATAACATCATTTAACCTGTTCTACCGAATGACATGATTTGTACTGTTCTACCGAAAGGCATCATATGTTCTTTTTCACCGAATAAAATCATTTGGACTCGTGTCACATATAAGAAAAAAATTGTAATACGAATTAGTTGAAAATTTATGGCATATTTTTCTCAAGATACAGCACCGTGCAATAAAAAGCAATGTGGAGAAGTAAAAGTAAGAGTGGTTTCTATTAAAAACTTGGCAAAAAATTTCCGAATGCGATATTTTGTTTATAGAATCAGACTTAATATCCTGGTTAGCTATGTTTATTGCGTTTTTGGTTTAAGTTTTTGCTAGGTATTGTAATATTGCATTTATACTTTATCACGCCATTTAAATTACATAGATTATCGATCGCCGGCTAGTGGAAGTGAGTTCAGATGCTAGCCTGGCACGATAAGGAAAAGACTAAAGCTTTTCTACTTAAAGTGATTACATAGTCAGCCGAAACTATTCATGATCACAAGATTTACTTTAGAATGTCGGACTCTTTTTAACTGACCTAGACTGATAGTGGCTCCAGATGGTGACGTAACCCTACCTACACCTCCCTACCAACCAATGCGATCCTTTTAAAATCAATCTACTTTTTATAAGTGATCGCACAATGATGACGAAAGACCAAACAACCAAACCTTATTCTAATCCAAAGTTCGCAAACGTTCATAAAAGAAAGTAAAGAAACCGACATTCGTTTGCTTAGCTCGAAACTCGAATATTCGAATGTCAACACTTTAAATCGCCATAGCGCGATATAATTGCCCAAATATTCAGAAAAAGTTTAGATATAAAAATTACCAACAAAGACGCAGTGCGGCAAATATCGTATCATAAAAGTTTATCGCAAATGATAATTATTGTAATCGACATCATCAGAGAATATAAAATTATCTCACATTTTATCGCGACAGCGAAAGGATAGTGTTATCCCATTAAATACATAAAAAAATCAATATCACCTTATTATCAAAAGAAAAAAAAAAAAAAAAAAAAAAGAAAGCAACCATTACATTCTAATTTTTAAAAATATAAGAATAAGTTAATATCTTATAATCCGTATCGGAAATTTTAAATTTAAACCGAGGTAGAAATGGTAATTCACTCAGTTTACATAGTCTTTTTCCCAAATCTTTTGGATTTTCAGCGTGTTGCACTTAGCTTGGTTGGTCATATTAAAGAAATAGGTAAAGAAAATATCCATAAAGAAGCACAGGCACAAAAGCTTCTCTTCAGCAATTGTCACATCGGATTAGTAAAATACCGATGCTACAGTCATTCAGTATTGCAGACAGCAGTCGTCTGACTTCTTTTACACCTCATCTTAGACGCTTTTTCTTGTGTTTTATTTTATTTTAGCACAGTAGCTATTCTTTTATCTATAATAAGCAGCTGTTACACACAATGGCATTGTACATTTCTATGAAGGCTGTGATTGATTAATTTTAGACGGTTCGTATTAAGATGATTTCAGTTAAGCAATAGGGACTAGTATTTGAGTATTTTTAAGTTTATGTTACCAAAGATTACAGTACAGTCTCAATTACTATATTTGTGTCAAAGAACACACTTTAAATGTCTTTTTATTTGTCTTGTAATGCAACCATTAGTTTCACTAATGTGTTTATCCTGTTATCTATAAATTTAGTTTATTACCACAGTTTGTTTGTTTTGGCGGAAGATGTATTTCTTTAACAATTAATGACTGATTTTATTAAATTAATTACTTTTTTCTTCACCGCACACATCTCGATAAGCCAAAAAACTAATCCAATCTTCTATCTGTCGGAAACGACCATGTTGTCCTTCTTTTTTTCTGTCTAGTTTCAATGCTTGCCAATCTGTTGACTTGCAGGCTTGCTGTAGGGTAATGGCAATCAAGGCATATAAAACAATTGTTTACTACCAAATTGCAGACACCGTGTAATTGCAACTGATGCCGTTACAATGTATCACGATAATCTCCGTCGAAAGAATTTCTATGAAATTACAAAGGAAATTTTGTAAGTTGATATACCTAAGAAAGCACATCGGATCAATGGGGTCACATATCACAACTTTTACCATGATAAAATGCTTCGAATGCTACTAAAGTTTGCGCTGCAGAGACTATACAATCTATAAATGCTGAATGTGCGGGAGGAGAGACTCTCTCCTGAAGTATGAGAATATATTCATTTTCTCAAAACATTTGCAAAAGGAAGCTTCGAAGATCTTATAAAGCAAACATATTTTTGATCGGTATCAAGCTCTAAATTGATTTAGGCATATTTCTCCGCCCGTGCAATTTAATTTAATTAGAAAAGCAGGCAAATTGGGAAATTTTTATATATATTTTTCAAAATAGAAGACACTAAATTATTATATATGGTCTGTGAGATGAAGTTATTATAGCGTTATAAGGAAAATTTTAGATTTTAGTTAAAAAAATGATTGAGAGAATCTTTTAAAATGTCTTAGAAGAATAAAATGTTTTCATGAACTTTTAAAGTAAAGAGTCCAAAATATTTTTGTATTTGCAAAATTAATTTGGAAATGGTTTTGCAACTTTCCTTTGAGTGAGGCAAGCAATAGCAACAATTATAATATTTTTGTTGCCTATATTTAGGATCAAAATACAATTTTAATCTCTGCATATTTTTACCCAAAAAATGAAATATATTCCTAATAAAGCTAGTTCGAAAGGATATTTGATTACACGCAAATAAGAAGAACTTTCCTTTTTAAAAATGCGCGCACTTGGAATCTTAGCTTAGTCTAACAAAAGAAAGTGTACATTGATGTTCCAGGCCTACATATTTTTAAAGCATAAAATCTCTTTATTTTTTGAATCTACTATTCCAAAATAATACCTACTTTAGTATGGAATGTATTTCACTGAATGTATAAACCACATGAAAAAAAGGAAGTATATCTAATTAATCAGAAACATTTGAGAGAATGTGAAGTACTCGCTATAACTCAAACAACTTTTATAACGAGTTAATTGAAACCACGTTTATTCTAAAGTTTTAGATGATTTTTATAAATATTCAAATTGACGGCTTCGCCGATATTTGTTGTAGCTGTCTAGTAAGTAAGGAAATTGTATCGTATATCTGTTGATAAGTCTAGCAAACGCTTATGAATATGATAGTAAAGTGCTTTGCAATGTTTTAGCTTTTTCTCTTCATTTTGGAATGAGTGAAGTCAATAGAAGAAGAATGGTAGATTGACCTTTATTAGGTTGAAGTGATGGTACCTCGAAATCGTATTTATTTTTAACGGAATATCTTCGCTTTGTTTATAGATACAGTCAATGGTGACGAGTAGGAGGCACCGGGTACAGTCGGAGCCTGGAATGTATATATCTTATATAGTTAATAATTGCTCGATTGGTAGATCAAGTACAGAATCTGTGATCCGGTATCGGGCCTTTACGTAAATTCATCTAGTTTTCCAAGAGGGAAAGTCAATAATTCTATAAGTGAATACCGAATAAAAGTCTAAGTTTTTTATTTGAAGGCGCTACAATATATTGCGTTTTTCCTGAAGCTTTGTTTCAACTATTACTAAAAAAATATATCTTTTTTTATTAATGCCCAACTTTGTTGTTAGGCCTTTTTGGTAATGTATGGGCTAAATATCTGTAAAAATATTAAATAAACTTTTTTGAACGATTCAATATAAAATATTGTTCACTTTGCTGTCTGACATACAAATGTAAACAGAGAAAGTATATAAAAGTATTTGTCAAAGAAGATGTAAAATAAAAATGTGGAAATTAAATCCAATTTGTTATGAACGGAGAAACAACAACTGTCAACCAGTCATGCATGAATATCGCATAAAGTACACATATCCGTGCAGAGAGGCTCATGTTGTAAATAATAATGTGTGAACATGTACACATATACGGTTGTGTGGTGTGAGAAATTACATCGAAAGGGCAGGGTATGAATGAAATGTTAAGTGAAGAGTATATGTTTACGTAAATGTGTAACATACATTTGTGCGTAAACTTAAATATTAAACAGATGTTTTAAAATTTAAGAACAAAATAATAAGCCGGCTTTTGCAGCTTTCTTTTTGGATTACTTTACCAAAGATTATTAAGATTTAAAAAGAAAACATTCCAGCAATAATAACTGAGGCATTACTCTTAAGACGAATTCTTATTATTCTGTACTTTGCAGCGAATAAGCACAAAAGAGCTCAGTTTTAAGAGCCCTTAATATTGATAAATATTCGAGTGAAATGCTTTCGGTATTGGTTTGTTTAGTTTCTGGGTCACATTCAAAGCTTATACGCACGGGTTGACTTTAGTGATTTCAACAACGGAAGAACATCAACAGATTTAGTTAGGGGTTTTTACAATTGAATCGATTAACTTCTTATGACATCGAAGTATGCAATTGTACTAGGTTCGATTTGCTACTTCCAAAACAGCAGCGTCGGAGATGCGCGTACATAAATTTATAGTGCAAGAAGCTTTAGAGGATTTTTTGTGAAAATAAACTCAGTTTTCAAAGCATTGTACAACACATTATCCAATATTTTGTTCCAGCTTTCTGACAGCTCACTAATACACTGTTCAAAAAAATGTCTTAGGCAATTCCATAATTGTGCTATATTTGATATTGTTCGTGAGAAAGAAAATTGTGCTCAGAGCGATTATTAATCATTGATCGAAACAAGTGCTGGGAAATACGGCGTACTAGACGTACTTACTTACGAGCAGTTTTTGCCTCGCACTACATCTTTATCGAATATTTCCGTATTTAAAAATCATTTTGACATGTTTCTATGCTTATATACTGACTCATCTTCCTTCAATGAGCGGCCCACAAAGATCAATCGTAGCCATTAGGGATACCTCGTAACGCTTCTATTTATATTAAGTAGATCTCATTAAAGGGCATGATCATCAGCTCCTAACTGTAGATATTGTGGTTTCATTGTTGTTGTTGATGATGGTGAGTTCATTCCATGACATTTCACCATTTGCTTGCACGTTTCCTTACTTGATACGACTCGATACAAAAACACTACTGCCTTTTCCCTTGAAGCAGCCTTTGTTTCACATAATATCTTCCCAGGCTAAGGGTACACTCCTTATCTTTGCACTTCTTTCATTTCCTTACTTACATGGCTATAAGAGGCTTACCATGAGTGATGTGCTTTTAGATAAGAAACTTTTTGTCAATCTTATTGGGCTACGGTCTCCATAACTCGCACACAGCAATCGATTATCTTGACTTTATTAAGCATAAAACGCAACCGTGCCTCTTTAGTATGAAGATAATAAGATTATAATTCCACTGCATTTAATACTGAAAAGGGGACCTTTTTTTTTTCAAATACGTTAAAACTTATTCTTACTCTAATCGTGAAAGTCTGTCACGCTTTTGATCGCAATCCCAAATATTAAGATAGAAAGACGAAATCTTTTTTATGTAATATTTACTTGTCTCGGAATTGTAAGAAAAAAATTGATTTTTATTTTATTTGTTACGAGGTATTAAGATGAGGATCAACGAGACAAGCAGAAAGTAGAATATTGAAACAACTTTTAACGATATTTCTTAACCTACGACAGAGATGGTTGCAGAAAGGGATTTCGAAAAACGCAATCAATTTAATAATAATTTCATATGATAAGTAACCGAAATTCGAACTAAGAGATAAATTTGTGTGTTCAACTTATTTATAGGCAAAGTTCAAATCCATATGGTGTAGAAAAAATTCTTCAGAGTTCTGACTTTGGTGAAACAATGAATAACTTTTATTTTTTTTTTATTTTTGTAACGCAAAAAAGCTTTACTATTAAATTTAATTGCGTGAGAAATACCTTTAAAAAATGTATTCTGATATAATTCGCAAAAAATAACTTAATAAACATGCAATACAAGCAAACATTACGTTTTTCTTTTTTACACGCGTCATTACATTCCATGAAATTATAGTAAACATAAGACAAAAAGAAATACAAAAAATATTACATCATATTTTCTGCCTGAACGTGTATACGCTAAAAGTTTACTTTACCTTTGAGGCATCAGCATCACACAACATTCTGAAGGTAATTGGCTTACACAGGTGGTAAGACTGAGAAATATGATACTTTTTTAAGGCAGAAAATCGTTCTTTGTGCATTTGTATTATGTTTATTTATTTCTTTATTTATTTATTTTCTCTTTTTTCCATTTATTTAATGTGTTTTTCTTTGCCAAATATAACACGACCATAATCAGCAGTTAAGTTTATGAAGTGAGGATTGCGACATTGAAATTAAAATCATTCAAAGGATAGAAAGTCAGTGCAGAGTCATTCAGAACAACTTTTTGTGCTCATTATTTCATACGTTGTGTTAAGAGCAATTCATGATAAACTTTATTAAATCATTACCATCAGTCAAAAGACAACGAACGTTCACGTCGTCGAAAGAAGTTCTCACACAACTGCGGAACTAATTATTTGGAGAAATATGTACGATGTGCGTTCAAAAGAAAAGGGTGACTTCAAATTTCGTGGGTTACGTACATACGGTTTTCGATTTTGTTTGTGTTACGTTGGTACACATGTCCTTAACATATGTGGACATTATCAGACATTTTGCATTTTTAGTTTATCTTTGGCAAACATAGGTATCGGACGTGTTTTGCTAGGCGTGTTTTTACTATTGAAAACAACAAATCAAACAATCTGTGTTGAATTTTGCGTGAAATGTTGGCTGTGGCATTTGTCGACTCTACTTTCAGCAAAAAAAGGGCTTACAAGCGGTACAAGCTCTTCACAAAACTTTGAGGCCCGCCTTAGACGCCCCATGTTAACAACCGATGAAAACGTTGAAGTAGTAAAGAAAATTGTAATAGAGGATCATCAAATCATTATTAGCGAAGTTGACATCAAGCTGACATCATCAGCATACTAGATGGCTCATTTCATCTAATTTTTTTGGATGGTTTGGCCATGGAGTTTATTCAGCAAAATGGTTTATTCCAAAATTGCTAAATTTCGTTACTTTTTATTGTTGTGATTTTTTGGCCAAAAACAACACCGTGATAATGCTTCAGCCCCCGTATTCATCAGACTTGGCCTTTTGCGACAGATACCTTTTTCCGAAACTGAAAAGATCCATGAAAGAACGGTGTTTTACAACTAATACGGAAACAAAGGCCGCATCGCTGGAAGATTTCAAGGCTACGCCAAAGAGGATTTGAAAAAACACTGGCATAAATGTATTATATCTAAGGAGGGAAGTAATTTCAAGAGGACAAAAAAGATATTGATGAACGGTAACCGGCTTAGGCTAAAAGGATTATTTGATTGACTTACAATTCATTCCTCACGCAATCGCGGACTGAAATGAACTCATAGAAGTTAGTGCCTTGATGAAAGTAACAAAGTCGGAAGTGATGGCGGCAGCGTTACTAGTTCCGATCTCTGTTCGTTGGATTAGGTGGGGTTCTTAACTTAGAAATTTTTAAAAATTTTTGACTGCTTTAGCATTCCTTTTTTACATTCGTTTTTTTTAGAATAAACGGTTACACTTCAAATAAGAATTATAGAAAGAAATATTCGTCAAGCTCTCAAAACGAATAAAAACGATCGAACTACAATTTTTCTATATGTGAGCGCGTCAGGGAACGTATATGCGTGCTATTTACCTTACCTCTTAGTTTACACATATTTTAAAGCACTCGGTTTTTCATTCACGCTACTACACGTGTTGGTCACCATCTTCGATTAATTTGAAAAGTTTTCCCATTTATCTCAATTCTTTCAACCTTAACAATGTTACTAAAAGGTGGATAGATAGCACGCATAAACACTGATGGAAAAATCTAAATTAACTCAAAATTTCAAGCTCGTGGTATTATGAAAATAGCTGGATCATTTCGAGCCCGTAACGTTAATAATTATTATTTTGTTATTTAAAGGTGGCAACGTTAGCCAATAGCCTGATTAAAACATAAACACACATTTAATCTTTTTTACACTTCTAATATTTCACAAAAAAAAAAATATAGAACCACGAATCTACTATTCGTGGAAACGCTTTACATTCTATCAGTGCTAAATCCAGTCCAAATATTTGTTTTTAACTAACTCGTCTCTAAGGGAATGTCCGACTTGTTTAATATGAAATACAACCGATATAGGGTTACTGTAGCTGCAGGGTACATAACTGTTAATTCCGAAACCAAAGACATTTCAAAGTGCGATGATCATCGAAGCATAATTGCATTAAATTGAGTTCTTCGATATTTTTCCGAATTGCATTTTTTGGTTGGCCGACTATGTCTTAAATTAACTAAGCTGTAATTGAAATATTCAGACATATGCATTTATATGTATACTATGTATATGAGTAATCGACCCATTAAACAAAAAACATACTTTTGTTAGTATTCATACATGACGGCAATCGAGCTATTTCCTCTATTTAGAATAAAGCGATCGAGTCAGCAAAGAAATAGCTGAGCCGTCTCGAAGATAAACTGCTTGAGATAAGTAGAAAGTGTCTACCCACGTTACAGACATTTTTATTGTTCGTTTTATACTCACCGGTGAAGTATGCGGTTTGCTTGCAGCAGCCAGAAGGAAGCTTCAGAGATCAGTGTCAAATTTGGAATCTACTTAAGCCAATGTTTACCACCCATATTTATATTATAGTTTTACAAACGCTTCACAATTTGCCAACATTTTCATCGTTTTTTTTACTGCTATAGCAAGAATTCTCAAAAGGAAAAAAAAATATCCATAAAAACCCGTATCAGCCTTTAATCGCAACAATAGCTCTTACGGTTGCATTCCATAATTTTTGTTGAGAAAAAAATTTATGTGATGGACATTAAAAGTAACATAAATTAACAGGATTTTCTCATGTCACAGACCAATCGATAAGAGTAATCAAAAAATTAAGAGTAAGATTATTCATCACGAATAAATTCATGTTTCAAATAAATTTATTCATCCTCTATAGTAGCTGTTCACAAAATGTGGGATACACGTGCTTCAAGGGATACGCAGAAAATTTTAGGGGATACACTACAAAAACTTACACAGAACATATGCTCAGTAAGTAAAATTAATTTCTTTTCGGCAAATACGGTTGCCGGGTGAATTATTTCAAAAAAACAGACTACTCCGTGTAGAAAATTTTCTTAAGTGGATGGAAGCACGGTAATATCGCTTACTTGCTAATATAATTAGGGATACAATTTAAGACCGTTTTCTTCATAAGTGGTGCGCGGGTGAAAAACGTTAGAAGCCACTGCTCTACATTAGGCGGTACAGATTCCCTAAGAAATACAGTCAGAAAACAATTTGTGGAATAAAATAAATTATGGTTCTTTCGATCTCTATAATTTAATCTATCGTTCAGTACCAAGCCAAGATTTTTTCTTATTTAAAAAATAAACATTTTAATTTAATTAGTTTTAAATTTAAAAGAAATCAATGAATTATTCAATTAAGATATTTTTAATTCCTTAATTCTTTTGAAAATAAACACGAGGATATAAGACACCTTGCTAGCTGAGGAATAAAAACAAAAAAGATTAATTTTCTAAAGAGCTTACATATGAGAATCATTCTATGAATGCTGCAGGTGGTTACTGTGTTATGGGATTTATTCTATTATCACAGGCACATACATGCGTATGCAATATTTTGCAGAATATCGTAAAATTGTATTGATGTTATGTTTGTGAGTGCTAATGCATGTTAACTATTTCTGATGAAATTATATAAATATGTTTAAATAAATTTATTCTCCTAACTAAAGCGATAAGCCAGACATAGGTTTCCTTTTTTAATAAAGAAACAGTAAAATCAACATAACCACCACCGTACGAGAGATATGTAAATATATATAAAAAAGCTATATATATATAGAAAAGAAAAAATATTAAATGAGAAATTGCACCCTATTATGATCTTAAATAAAAAATGTCGTATGCATTACACAAATTCTGATTACTTCAAATTTATAAAGAACTATAACACCAAAACAGAAGGGTTCTGTATTTAATATTTATGAATAGAGATATATTAAGCTTTTTACGTCGCGCACAATAGACTCTATAAACTCATAGACATGTTTGATCAACGCAACATTTTGTGTCGAGAGCTTTTATGTTCAGCCGTCTGCGTTTTTATCATCTCCAGTTCATCTGTACTTCAGAGTATATTTTTGTATTCTGAGCGATTCTCTTGTCATAGTTTTTCTAACTTTGCATCAAATGTGATATTACGGAGCAATAGTTCCAATCAAACATGTTCCATATGGCCACACCGGAGAGATCTGGACGTGACGAAGAAATTTCTGAACCATAAATAACAATATAAGGACGGAAAACGACGAAACGAAAACGGCTGATACATGCGGCCCTAGATCTTCAAATTCCATCCCAATGGGACACACACCTCCTATATTTCAAACAGGAGCCTCCTCAAGCTTTGCATGTGCCTTCGATTATATACGAACACATTGTAAGAAAGACCTCCGCTCCAAGAACCCACTTGCTTTAAAGGCCCTGAAAGGGAAAGCAATAAACAATTCAAGCGTGTGTTGTAGCTCTTTTAAACTCTGAATCAGCTAGGCGAGTACAGTGTGGTGCACCCAATGAGAGACATTACTGTATTGGAGACAACCCAAGGGGCACTTGTTTAGCCAACAGAAACGCCCAAAGAACCGCAGCCAGTCAGTAACCCTTCCGTGGCCTTCCAAGGAATCAAGTTAAGAGGCCGGCATTGCAATGTTCACACCACAAAAGCAAGCAAAAAGATTTATAAAATCTCCGGGTGTAGCACATAAGCTGCTGGAATTGCGAAGGAGCGACATACGATATACGGTCACTGGTTTCCACACGAGCCACGCCTCCCTCATGTATCACCTGATTAATATGGTTATATTAGATACCGATTCATTCGGATTCGCAAATTCCTGCCCGAATGCAGAACCATCTGTAATATGTTAGTATAAATTAATGAATTAAAAGGCGGTGGCCAAAGTAGAAATTTCCGAATGGTTATCTGCGGACTACAGGTAGAGAAAACCCAAATTTTTTTCGTTTAAAAGGGAAAGTTTTAATTATAACTGATGAAATGTTAACTAAAAGACACACGTATTTTTATTCTGCTAGAAATTCGTCTCCAAAAAAAATGTTCTTCTGAAAAAGTCTCTCAATACCCGAATTGACTTCCTTTTTTCTTTTTCTTCCTAAAATATTAACACAAAAATTGTGTTAGTTTTTATAATTTCAGTACACCTTAGTATCATAAAGATTAGAAACCTCTTCTTTAAGGCAACATAAGTTTTTTACTTGCTTTGTTTTATAAAAGCTTAATATCTCTATAGATACGGGCGCAAAATAAAAAAAATAAAAAAGCAGCTGTCAAGTCAACCAATTTGCTGCAATAGAACATTATTCGATTGACACTATGTTTAAACCACCTTCAATATGATGCTTGTATGAACTTGACCTTCATAATAATATCTGGTGTATGTCGGAAGTCAATAATCGTGATTTATATGATAATGTATTTCGATTTTTCCAAGGCTTTCTTTTCGAACTTTTGCTCTATTATTGGAGAGTTTGGGGATGAATAAAGGAGTTTGGGGGTAAATTTAATGTATATCATAAAGCCCAAATTTCGCGGATCAAAAGCCTAAATTTCACGGATCAATTGCAATGTTAGCGAATTTGGTAATTCGAACAGTAATTATAAAGATAGACGGATAGACAGATAATTATGAGGACATAAATTTGCAGTTATTGTACAACCACAGCGACATGAAGCAAAAAATTAACACTTACTCAAAAAAATAATATTCCTTCGTCTCCACACAACGTTTTACAAAATTGTTATTATATTAATCTAACCCTTCAATGCATGAATTCTGTTTTTATATCCAGCGCCAACGAAGAGGGGTATGTTCATTTTGTCATTTTGTGTGTAATGCCCAATGTATATATTATTCTTGATCAGTATCAAATTTGGAATTGATTTAAGCATGTCCGTCTGTCCATCTGTCCGTCTGCGTAACGTCTGTGATGTCGCCTTCAAATTTAGCAGCAACAAAGGAAGCTCTTTTACATACGTTGCTGTCGAAAATGGACCAAATCGGTCTCAAGTCAGGACTACACTATAAAATAAGCTGAAAACACGTCTGTTTTGCTCAGTGCTCATAGATCGCAAAACAAAAATTTCCATAGTATTCCATTAAAATATAATATAAATAATCTACCGCACCCACCTATTAAAATTTGGTTTTTTTCCCCTCTTTTTAAAATACAGGTGCTGAATATAAAAGATTTGGTACAGCCGAATATAATTTTCTTACTTGTTTTTTTTAACTCTTGCTACGATTCTTTTCTGCTTCCTTTATAATCTCTTTGCGAAATTTTAGAACAATTTACGATATATTTAGCACTTACTGTTGTTAATTTCGCTGCAGTTTTAATTAAAGCAACATGAAAATTATTATCACTTTGGAGTGAATTTTTTTTTCTCTTTCCACTAACTTCACATAACTTTAAGTGACTTTCGAAGAAATTTTCAAAACATTTTCGTCATAAACGCAGTTGAATGAACGCCATTAAAATACTTATATCACTACTTAAGTGTTTAATTTACTTCGAGATAAAAGAAAACAAATGCATAATAAATATTATTAACAGTACAGCTAGAAGTAGGATGAAATATACTAAATATGCGAAAGAGAATCTATACCTTTTATGGACTCGTTACCAGCGCGAAATTTTGGGATTTTGAGAATCATACTTATCTATCTCTCTCTCTGTCATTCTTTCATTAAAATTCTTTACTTGAAAAAAAATAATTTATTGACACAACTAACCGTCTCTTGCGTTACATAGAAACTTTTTCAATTGAAAATTGATACACTGACTGTGATTGTAACTAATCGGTTTAAAAATAAAATTAATCTTTTTTGTTTGTATCGTTGTTTGTACAAATTAATTAAGCGTTTGATTTAATTGAAACTTGAATAGCAAGAAAAAGTTTTTCTAAATAACAAAAATAGTTGAACGAGCAATCATTATTTCATTTGAAATCACTGAAGAGTTCATCAAACGATTGGTATTTGCGAGATATTCGATCAAATTTAATTAATTTTAATAACATTGTACATAAATATATTATGTATAAACATTAAACAAACACACAATGACATAACGCTCGATGTAAGCTAAATAACATTTCTTCAGTTTTTCTCTCTAATTTTATCAGCCACATCGTCCTTTGAACTGAACTTGCAAAGCGTCTAACAAAATTCACCGGAAAAATCATCGCGGTATCAATTTACAAAATATCTTTTAACAATATTTACAAGAAATCATTCCACCAAATTTCACAATGATCCAGTCAGTTGAAGAATATTCAGAGAGAATATTCATGATAGCGTGCACACAAAGCACAAGAGAATAGAGTTATCAATCGGATAAGGATGGATCCATTTTTGCTTCCATTGTACGAAGGAAGAGGTAGCAATTAAGAAAAATTATTAGGAACCATTTTATTAAGAACTCAATATAATTTGCATCTGGTGGTTAAGACGTCCGAAAGAACTCGGGTTAGATCGCCTATGATGTAATGACGTGGCACTTTGACAGGTATTAATAGACAGATGGCACATTTTTAAAAAAAATTATATGATTTTTTTTGTTATTAGTGATGAAATTTATTTGTCAGTCCTGGCAATTATTGATGGTTGTACTATGTAATACATAACTCAATAAGTTTTTAGGATGACATATAGATGTTGTTACTATTGATAAATCCGCAGAATTTATTTTGATGGTATCTATCTTGAAACGAAATGCATCGGATTTGCATAACATTCCAACCATTTTTGTGCAAGGTACAGTCAGTTTAATGACATTGCTTTTGTAATTTTTAAAATAATGATTAAATCGAAAAAAATTACTGATCCTACGAATTTATTGGGTGATGTGTTACTATAAGTTTATCATCCCTTCATATTTTATAACTTTTGAATCTGTTTTGTAGTATGAGAACGGCTTGTGTTGGCAATTACAACTTTCAGGGAAGCATTAATTGGGACTTACGTCTCACAGGACAAGAAACACACGTAATTACTTAATTGTTAATTAGTCGAATATACGTTAAACGCTTCACTTATTTAGTTTAGTTGATTGTTAAGTAGAAAATTTTCGATGTCGAATTTATTCTACGAAAATGTTTCGCTTAACGAGATTAATTATATCACATTTATCTTTATTGCGTTGTTCCATCAATATAGGATACAATTTTATATATACGATGCATCAGATTTATTACGAAAGCAACCTTAAGATTCATAGGAAATACATTTAATTAAATTTAATCATTACGTTTTTATCATTAAACGTGCCTTTGTAACCTTTGTAATTATACACTTTAATTTGACAACTTTTTTTTTATTACAAAAACCGTCTTTTCGTATTCATTATAAAAAAAAAGAAAATAAAAAAACAAAAATAGTCGACCTTCAGTTTCTTTGTGACATAACGGAATCTCGTAATTTGATTCTACTCGAATTTTTCAAGAAAAAATGCCACACACTTTACACTTTACAGGAGTACTTGCACTTACACTTCTTTGATGAATTTATTTCACTAATAATTTCTTTTGAAAAACTTTAATGCGCACTTTTATGTATGGCTGCTGTTTGTTGTTCAAATTCTTTAACTGGAAAAAGGATATCCTTTAACTATTAATACTGGAAAAACCAACACATGCTTACATGCATTCCCATGAAAGCACACATGTCTTCACACGTATTTGTAAAATACATAATAAACAAAATAAACAAAAGAAACAAAAACAGAAAGTACTTAAGAAGCTTAGGTTTAGAAAACTTTGTTACGATTAATTTCTGAAAAGAACAAAGTACAACAAAAATGTATTTAATTCGAAGCTGTGATACTTAACATTTTATATAAATGTCTAAAAATCGTCGGAAATCCATATCAGTTCGTTTGGCTCATTTAGGGTTGAGTTATGAAAATGTGGGCAAAATTATTTAAAAATCTTTGAATTTTTGCGAAAAACTCACAAAAGTTCAACACGAATTTTGGGCTTTAAAAGAAAAAGTAAAATAAGTGCTACTCTCCGCTTACACTGTAAAAAGTTTCCCTAAAAAACACTACAAACCGACATAAGAATTTTGATGTGGAAGACCCTGTAATTCAACATGAAAGGTAAATATGTTGCTTTAAATCATTTACTGAAGGTAAAACATAAAAATAACACTTTAATCATTGAAAACATAAAACTAATTAAAATATAAAATAAAAAATTTAATATAATAAAAACATATTTTGTAAATATTATTTTAATTTTTATTTATATATTATATATAATAAAAAAGCGCCTCTCTTTGCAACGAAAAAAAAACTCCCAGTAAAACAAATATTTGTATTTTTCTGCTTTTGATAGCACCTATCATAAGTTGCGAAAGTAATAAGCTAAAACTAAGCACATCAAGTCGAGAGTGTTTTTTTTTTATTTTGATTTAAAAATGTGTACCCGTATCTACGGTTATACCAGAGTTGCAAACATTTAAAACGACACATATGTACATCGAAAGTCCTATAAAGTTCACATCACATGTACGAATTGGTTTTGACTTTGAGAAACAGATGAGACAGTTTGCAGTACAAACTTTCGACATATATGGTCCTCAACAAGTGTCAAACACGCATAAGAGATAAATTAAAAATTGTTTGTATTGTGTTGCTTTGTGCGCTCAATGTACCGTATGAGCAACGTTCGCGGATAGCATTTGTTCCTTCTCGAAGAAAATAGATTTTACATCGTATCGTTACTAAACTTGTCAAGCGGAAAACATGATGCGTAGATCGGGACGCACTATCCACATCAACCGCAAGATCGAAACCTTGTGGCGAAACGATGACGTCCCGAGTTTATTATGAGATGTTAAAGCCTAATAAAAATCTTAATACTAAACACTGCCAACAACGATCGATCGATTTGAATCGTTTGCTATTCAACATACTATCAAAATATTTTAAAAAGGCAGTATAAGGTCATTTTTTTGCAAGGCGTCGATCCATCCGTTCACACGGAGAAACTGGTTCGCAACATGTTGGAATCAGTCAGTGGTTTGCTGTACTGCATAGTCACGAAATTGGTCAACTTTCGGTTGCCCGATTTTTGTATGGACGGGTGGTGCCTTGGTTTATATGAATATTTAAAAAAGATGATTCGATGAATGATTGTGGCAAGAAGGGAAAGCGGTATCTACAAATTGCTCGAAAGATTGCAATAATATATAAATAGCGATGTATTATATATTGAATAAATCATTGTTTAACATTTTTCTGAATTAAAAGTTGGATTTTTTCCAAAAGAAAAAAAACCGCCTCAGTCTTGGCCTGGATTCCAGGGCCCGTCCGCAAGAAATTCTCTTTTCTTGGGACCATGTTTTGACAAAATTGATAAGAACGATTACACCAAGAAATACGAGAGAAAACCGTTTACTATCTTGTTTCGAATTCACGTTTCTTTATTAACAAAATAGCATTTTGATTTATTAGATAATTAAATATTTTTCACTCTAAGATAAGCAAAAGATGTCTCACATGTTGCCCTGTCGGCAGTTGCCCCAAGAGAGTAAGATAACAACACCGTATTCCGTTTTTTCTGCTTCTTTGGTCGTCCGTTTGTCGGTCTATAATTCACTTAAATGTAGGAAGAATGTATTAGAAACGATATATTAATTATTAATAATGAAATAATGAAAAGAACATTGATTTAAATAGCAAACATAATAATAATGAAATATTAATTAATGTAATGATAATAATAATTTGAAAAAGGGAATTGTAATAATAATCCTGACAATAAAGTGTTGTTTGTAATAGTAATAGTAACAATTAATTTATGAATTGTAATAAAAATAATAATAATAATTATAAAACGCAGATTATGATAACAACAAAATAAGAATTATAATAATGGTCGTAGTAATAATAATAGTGTTGATGGCAATGATGAAATAAAAATTATAATGATAATCCTAGAAAAAGATTGTAGAGGCTTAAGCTACCACCCATCCCAAATGAAAGACATGTGAAGTCAAAACGAAGGATGACTTTGAGTCCTTGCAACTTATGCACATGATGTATCTACTCTTGATGTATTTGAATATTGGTTACGATATATAGAATAGATATTTGTTAGTCATCCATTCATATATTAAAATCACAATTATGATCAAAAGTTTTTTGTTGAGCAAAGAAAACTTCTTCTTATCCTTCTCATCAGTTCAAACATCAAGAAAATAGGATTGCTTGGACCAGCCCCACAGATTACAAAACAATTGAACAATTTTTTTTCTTCTAAATTATGACTTGAGAAGGTTCGGACCTAGAGCTTAAGGCGAATTTTCAGTTTTTCTTAAAAATCTTCTGCTCCGAGAGTTTGCTTATTGTAGCGTATTTCTAAGAAGACTGAAATAAGTATATGTCTTACAGGTGTTGCGTAGATATGGAACAACATTGGTAGTTATGGTAACATTATAACTCATTAACTTTCAGTACGTACATTTCAAGGATTGTGTTTTTTTTTTATAAGTTGGCAACTGAGTTTTACTTGTAGAGATTTAAACGCTTACCTATATACAAACATACATATATATATGCATTTATTATTATTCATGAGCATGTACACGAGAAATTTTTTCTAGAAAAAATTAATTGGTAGCAACCAGTTTTGTATAAAAATGCAACGAAAAATCTCTTTTGGTGTTATGTTTTGCATTTTCCATATCAATAATTTTCATGAAAATATTAAAATATTATTTAAATTATAATTACATTTATATTTTAATAACAGAGTTATGGGAGTGTTATGGGAACAAACTAACTATTTTAAATAAGCGAGTTTTATATTTACATTTATATGTATATACGTATAAATATATGCATTTGATCATCTGAAATAGCAAATAATTTAATGAATAAACAGAATTCTGAATATAGAAAACAAAAATAAAAGTGACAAAATAAATAAATTAAGATAAACAAGAAATGGAGATGGTAGATGGCTATATATATAATCCTTTTTCCTTTAATTTCAATCAACATTTGGCTGATCCTTGCTGATTTCACGTACGGTTTTGATGACAACTTCAATTATCAGTAATTTCGATTTGCTAATGCGTTGGTCATACCTATTTGAGATCTTTTTTAAAGTGCATACATCTCTCGGGAACTCTGTTTCTGGACTTTCTGCAAAAATTTTAAATCCAAAGTTCTCGTTTTATATTCATTTTTTAAACCACTGCAATAAACGTATTTTTTCTTACGACGCAATAATTCGGCTTTTAAGCGTTTAGAGGATGTACTTTTCGAACTAATATGGCTATCAATAGGTAACATCATTTAAATGTGTTTTTTTTGTTTGATTTAGAACGCGTTTGGCAATCTATAAGCCATGACTTTGCAATAAATTTATATGACAAGACCGAGATTAAATTGGTAAAGCGTGCATACTGCAGAGCACGGAATTAACACCGATTGATGGATGCGAGTATATTATTATATATATTATATTCTTGCCTAATATCGGAAGGAAATTGAATAAGTAATAATTGGATCATTTGGTTTGTAACTACCAGAAAGAAACTTCGAAGACCCCATCAAGTATATATATTCTTGATCACCATCAAATTTGCAACCGATTTAAGCAAGTCCGTTTGTCCCTCTGTACGTCTGTCTGTGCAACGTCTGTTGTAAACATTTCTCCTGCCGCAAAAATGAAGATATCGGTGCAGTTTGATGTTGAAAATGAGTCAAATCGGTGAGAGGACGCCTACAGTCCAACGTAGACTGAGAATATCTCTGCTCTTGGAAGCAAAAAAATTGAATTTCTTGCTCATAAAAATCATGGCAGATAGAATTATAAAAATTTCCAAAAATTTTGCGCCAGCTCTCCCGTACTATTTGTACAAAAATTGAAAGGATCGACCATGCCTACTCGATATAATAGAATATTGATCGTCAATTTTGTTTGTGAAAATGTTTGTGAGGCTAAGACAAATGCTTCTGAAACTACATAAAATGTATATATTCTTGATCAGTCTGTCTATCTGCTTATCTATGTAATGTCTGTGGTAAACATACTTCTGACCGTAAAAATTAAGATATCGGCTTCAAATTTAGCAGAAACATAGCTGCCACGTCCGCCTATTTGGTTTTTTCCCCTTTTTTTTGGATAAAGGTGGTGGGTATAAAAAATTCGGAATATAATTTTCTTATTTGTTTTTCTTAACTCTGATATAAAGAGTAGTTTCTGAAACGCGGACAGAGATATTGAATGTAATCATAACTAGAGCAAATGCTCAGACTGCAAACTTCTTTTTCTCTGACCATCATTGTGATTATAGTACTACAGGAGACATTCCCTTTGGGTCTGGCTATGAAAGAAACTCAGTCCTATTTAGAAGTAGCGTTCAAAACCTCAATAAGATCGATTGATTCTTTTCTCTGATATTGTGTCAACCGACATCAAAAATAGAGTTTTAATAAAAACTCGACATATCCACGATGCTTGCAATCGGTTCAACTTAATCATGATAATTTCCAAAGGATTTCTCTCTCTCTCTCTCTCTCTCTTTCTCTCTCTCTCTCTCTCTCTCTCTCTCTCTCTGTCTGTCTCTCAAAGAGTTTTACTGCAACCGAATTGAAATTTGAACAAATCTTTCGTGACATTTATTATTAGATCAGAAGATAAAAAAAATGATTTTTGAAATTTCAAAACCCTTTTATCACTTAACAAATTCATTGTACCACATGGCATATGATATATTACATCACTCTGACGAAGCCACACCACGTTCAAATCGAATTAAACCAAAAAAAACAAAAATCAACGATCATATGTCTATAGTGATCTCTTTTAACAGGAAATGCGCATTTAGAATCAGATCGCCAGACCATACACTTTACCAAACTACTGCTTTTTGTGAAGTTCAAGATGCTTCAAGAAAATTTTCTCAAAATCCAATGCTTAATCAAAAATCAACCCTATCTGCAACACGAAACGTAATTCAGTTCGATGTGTTACTTCTATAAGACATTTTAACAACTTCTATGTCTCGAGCTATGATGGTTTGTGGAAAAAAATGCCGAACATTAGTATTAATTTTGAAAAAAAAAAAAAAACAGAAAAAAAGGCCGCTATGATATCTAAAATTAAATAGTTTTGCCTAGTAACCCTTTATTTCTCACTTAATATACGTCGCAAGCACAAAAGGCTGAAAGCGAACTGTTGTGTTTATTTTCATGTCAAACTGCGAAGTTATGAAGTAAATAACTTGAGAAATTTCCTTTACGAATATGTTTTCGTACGCATACATATAAAGATTGAAATGTCTTGAAATGTAAGTGAATGCAATGCTTATCTCCTGTTGTATGTTTGTAACGAACACTTGTAATGAATGTTTCCTCTGGTTCACATTATGTTCTTCATATGACATTAACTTACACGGTTTGCAACTTTGTTGAACATCGCTTAATGTTCCCTATGAGTTCTTGTTTTGATTTTGCACGGTTCCAGTTTGCAAACTTTCACGATTTCGTTGTTGGTTTAACGCATATACCCAAAAGCAGATGACATGAATGGGGAGGTAAGTATACAACATTTAGTCCAAGGCAAACCTATCTTCATCTGCATTTAAAGCATAAAGATGCTTAACAAAATTAAAGAAGATTATTATATGCGTATAGTTATCATGGAAACCTAAGCTAATTCATTTGCATTCAGCGTTTTCCTTTTTATTTGTTCTTTCTTTCTCTCATGTATTCGTCTCTTTCACTATTTTTCAATTGTTTCTCTTATGTCTGGTGCGACACATCTTTGCACGTTTAATAAACCGCTATTGCTTGATTGTATGAATGTAAATGCATGCATGCATAATAAATGATAGTTGCAAAGCAACATACACTTTATTTTACTAACACACAAATACTTAAGCCAATTGTATAAAGTGATTATCATATGCATGTATTCTGTGTATTTCTACTATACACAACATACACACGATTGAATGTAAGCTTATTGTGTGAATAATAAACTCTTTCTATGAACAGTTTTTTTTTCTTTCTTTCTTATCATTCTGTATCAACATAAAGTGTATGAAGAAGGATTTATATAAATAAAAACACAAGCATAGCAACTAAGTTTTTAATATAAGCACATACGTACGCACAGACATTTGTGTAATCTTGTATAAGCAAATTAAACTCAAGGGAAAAAAGTAAACTGTAAATGGTAATGACTTAGAATGGTATCACTGACTGTTTGTGTATAAAATTGTCGCCACTCAGACTTGAATAAATTATATTACGCGAGGGAAAAAGGGATGCAAACGCAATAAAAGAATCAAAGAATAACCACCAAAAAAAAGAAAAGAAAAACGAAAAACAAAACAAGTTACGTTACGTTAGTCCTCTAAGGCGAATCGGAAATACTGCTATCCATAATATTTATTAGGTAATCTTCAACCTTTATATGTTTTCAGAGAATAACAGATGCGTATGAAGAGCAATCAAAAGCGAACAGCGGTTGCGTATATTTTGTCTTAAGTTGAATCTTCAATTCCCATCATTCTTAGTAAGCAATAAAAAAAGAAGTTTTTTCTTTTTACGGCACTAACTTTTTAAACAGTTCTTGTTAACATTTTTTTATTAGTAAATTGTTAAGAAAAATATTATGAAATGTTCCGTTTTTCGGATATGACAACAACTTCTTCGGACAATTAACAGACAAGATGATCTTACGTGTTCGTCATAGTCTCGCACATTGTTGCCATTAACTGTACCATTTTTAACACTCGTTATAAAATACTTCTTCAGTTTATATAGGGTTTTCTTTGGGTTATATAGGGTCGTCGATTTCGTAGCCTGGATTTGGCAATTTTATTTCAGTAACATATGTAAAACAAAACTATTATACAGAGCATCATGCGTTTAGTATAATGTTTGCCAAATTGCAATATGGATCATTTAAGAACCCCTGAACCGATTTTAAAGTATTAAAAATGTACTACAAAAATGCTAATGTTCTGTGGTAGGTACGTTTCGTGAACAATTTATGGTCGTCCTAATTGTATGCATTGACCGCATTGTTGCCAAAACTATAAAGCAGTTTGAAGAAACTGGAGCTATGATACATATGTTATATATATAAGTCTTTCTTTGGTAATGAGTTTACCTCCATGCATACAGGCGTTTTGTGATCACTGGTGAATTTTCTATGATCGATCTTTGTTGATCTTTCATACGTGCAAACGATCTCTACTTTATAATGTGTATTTTTGGTAGAAAATCATCCAAATGTGTACGACATAATGTCGTATATTTGAGTATAAAAATATATATAATTTCTCATGATATGTTGTCAATGATTTTAAAACCGCTTAATACTATAAAGAAAAGTTTTTAATTGAAATTTCGAAAACAATTTTGAAATTTTCGTTTTTACTTAAAGCAAAAAAAAAAATAAATAAATACGAATACTCTTTGTACTCCTTTGGATAAACTAACGCAAATATATGTCTTTCACATCTTTATTTCATGTCGTAATATGTTGTATGATTTTATTCCGATGAAATGCCATTTTCAACGTTACATGTATAAAATGTGCTCAAAAATGTAATAATTAACTTCATGTGTATATGTATGTGTGGATGTGCGTGCGAATGAATGTTTATAAATAAAAACTACAGAATGCTTGCCCACGTGCGCGGATGTTTGTAAATGTGTGTACATCAGATATAACGCCCGGTACTTAAATGCAAAACATTGTTAACAAAGGAAACGGATGTGGCACTCAGTTTATATTCACAAAAACAGGAAAACACTCGATGTTTTTTCAACTACAATAAAACGCACTCTTCTATGCGCATAAACAACATGTACGTGTACATGTGTATGTAAATGTCTTTTTACATACATATATATATATATATATATACATTTGTATGTATATACCGTTACCTCTGTGTTTCTGTTAAATCTATGAGTTTCGGTTTAATTCGTTTTTTATGTTTTTAATGGACTTACTTACTACCTACTACTACTACAAGCTAACTGGGGAGAAAAAAAACTTTAATAATAATTCTTTTTCTGTTTGCTTTACAATATTTAAACAATGTTCGCTGTGAAGTGTACAGAGGAAGCACAGAGCGTATAAATGGAAAGAGAAAAAGATTCAAAAATACCCTTTACACGCGCAGTTATTAATATTACTTTTTGCCCACTTTTTTGTAAACAAACTCGGGATGCAAGTCCTGTACCGGCATTCTGCACATTTATAAAAACTTTCACTGCAACGTTCGTTTGAACATTCAGTGAAAATGCAAGCGATGCTGTCGAATGTTCTATATTTTATTATTTTATTAAACTAAAGTTTGCTTTATGGATTTATAATGAATTTAATGCAAGTCTGCATTGAAAATGAATTTAAATTTGGTTCGTTTTTTTAATACCTCCCTATCTCCCTGTATACCTATGTACCTATCGTATATAGCAAGATAAAAGTGGACAAAATCGAGAAAAGCCCCATTCAGATTCCAGAGTAATCTTATATTTTAGATAAAATCGCACTAAAATTTTTGGTAGAAGTTTTTTCATTTTTTTTAATGAACGCAAGCACCACTATTTTCTTTTCAAAAAAAAAAAAAAAAAAAATATAAAAAAAAAAAAAAAAAAAAATTTTAACTCTTCATTTGAGTCTCATTTGAAGAGAAAATAAGTAAGAAAATTATATTCGGCTGTGCCGAATCGTTTGTAGCCACCACCTTTATATTACAAAAGGGGGAAAACTAAATTGTAATAGGTGGGCGTGACAGACATAGAATTTCCAATGTTTCTGCCAGATTTGAAACCGATATCTTCATTTTTGAAGATGCTTAAATCGATTTTAAACATGAGCTAATCAAGAATATGTATGTTTTGTGGGGTCTCTGAAGTTTCTTTTTGGTAATTATAAACCAAATGACAAATTGAAATACACCCTTTACTTTCGGTGGTAGATATAAAAAAATGCGTTTGAGCTATAATTATTGACTCAGAGATTAACAAAAAATAAATATATTCCTTTTATATCATGCACAAGTTACGGTAAATGAATTTGTGTGAATATCGGCAGTATCGAGAAGGATTTCAGATAGTTTTACTTCTTTTCAATATACCTATCAACTCAGAATGATTTCCGGGGTACGTTCTAAAGTTATTGATCTGTCTACCTGTTTGATATCTGTTCGTATATTTTTCTGTTTCACCTAAAAATATTTTGATGATATTTTATGAATTGAAATGTTTTGAGGCAGGAGCGAAAATTGCAAAGGGATTGAATCGAATTTTGACAAAGTTTTGGAATAAAAAAGAATTTTACCGTCTTAATATCCCTCTACAAAAACGATGAAAATTAATAACATATTTTGGCAAATGAAATGAATATGAAAACTTTCTGATGACATGGCGCCCGGTTTTAATCATAACACATGTAATAGTTCTTTCAAAAAATTAATCTTTATATTGCAATAAAGTGTAATTCATAATATCTTATGATGAAAACTAGTATAAAATATTTTGTTGAATTTACGCCCCATTGATCTACCATTACAACCCGCTTCTCAGGGTTCTCAGGGAAAGTAAGGCCTGCTGTACAAGTATTCTTAGTATTTTATTATGAAATCTGGTGACAATTCTATGGCAGCAAAAGTGACATTATTTAATTTCAACCACGTCAAGTCTCCTACATTTAAGGAAGTACGACAAAGGGTAATTTTTGATATTTTGTGGCGAAGAAACGTGTAGATATGCATTAAGCGAAGAGTATTTAGTGGACGGTCTTGGCCGACTGTAACATTTTATTTGCTTTTTAATTTCACTTTTGTCCGTCTGTCTATTTGTTTCTTTGTCTGTACAGGTATTCTTCTGCTCATCCTACAGGTCAAAATTTTTTAGATATTTTGACGAAATTCGCTTTACTCGCATGTCTTGGCAATCATTACTGGAAATGCATTTTACGACTACTCCCCTGCCCTTATTTGAAAACAAACTTTATATAATATAACAATTACTGACGTAACAATTAACTAATTTTGAATCGCGTGGGTCTACTTTCTGGACTTCGCCACATATAAGGGTTCTCAAGTAATAATATTGTAACAGTAATTTGACATAAAAATTAACTGTGCCGAAGTGGACCAACGTAGGTTTCTTTTTCGAATTCTCCCACATATAATGGTTTTCTACCACAATGTTTTGACTTCTTATACCTACCAACAGAGGATGGAGGTATATTCACTTTGTCATTTCGTTTGCAACACCCAGACGGAAGCTTCAGAGATCCCACAATGTATATATACTCTTGATCAGTATCGAATTTAGAATCCATTTAAGCATATCTGTCTGTACTTCTTAGCAACGTGTGTGGTAAACATTCTCCGCGCCGCAAAAATGAAGGTATTGGCTTCAAATTCGTAAAAAATTTTGGAAGTATTCGCACGTAGGTTGGTATTAAGAATGAGTCAGAGAGCACGCTAACAGTACAACGTAAACTGAGAACATATCTGGTTTTATGAACAAAAAAGTCGAATTTTTGCTTATTACTCATAAACCAAAGCAGATGAAAATTTCCACATTTATTGAGCCAACTATCCTCTAGTATGCGTACAAAATAGACGCTCACTTGATATAATAGAGTAATGGAATTTTATTTCTTTGCGAAAATGTTTGCAATGTTAAGAAAGAAGCTTCAAAAAGCCCCACAGAATAAAGACATTATTCCTCAGTATCAAATTCGGAATTGTCCTAGACGTATGCGTTCATTAATCTGTCCATGTGTCTGTCTATAGATTGAATGCGACACCCATTTTCCTGGTCGCAAAAATTAAGATAACTGGAGGAAATTCGATAAAAACATTAAAAGCGCACGTTCGCTGGTATAACAGATGGACCAAGTCGATCAAAGGACACGTCTAGGATCACGTAGGTATAAACTCAAAACGCCTCTGCTTGTTGAGAATTTTGCTCACTACTTATAAAATACACAAAAAAGAAATTTCATAGGATTTCATAAAAATAGACAAAATGTTGTTTTTTCACCTCTTTTTAAGATGGTGCGTAGTGAGTGTAAAAGATTCGACACAATCGAATATAATTTCCTTATTAGTTTTTAATTTAACTTAACCCTTAATTGAGGAAAGCAAAGACGAGGGTTGCGTATGAGTGTTAAAAATTATCATTATACAGCTGGCTGTAATGTATACGTAATAATTATGTTATGAAAATATGTTCTCGAGATTTAACAGCGTTAGAATCTGGATTGTTCACCGTTTGTTTGTCGGTTTTGTTTGTTCTCAATATTCATAAACTTCCAAATATTGAAAAAGAATTTTGAGACAAGATATATTGCTGAATTAATATGCTAGAGCACGCTTGAAAAGATTCGCTATTAATTTCAAAACTCTCAACAACGCAAAAATTCGTAAGGTTAGATGCCTCCAATATAATTTTACCGATAACAGATATTTATTTCGCATCCAATTATCAATGTTTAATTAAATGTTTTGCTTAAGTTTTTTTTTATTTTCCCATCCATATTCACCTAAATGCCTAAATATAAAAAACGATCCTGAACAATCTTCTCGAGTCCTTGTAATTAATAAAATATTGTGTAAATTTTATATATTTACTTGAGTAAAAAAATTTTCAACTCAGGGGCGGAAGATGATTCGTTACTTGTTCTTATTTGAATTATGTGTACTATTGTGTACTAATTTAGTTATATGTTTATTACTTTTTGAATTTAATATTCAATTTCTTTAATAAAATATATATTCTTTAATATATTTTCTCACAAAATTTAATACATAACTATAAAGTTTTATTTAATTATAGCTATTATTGTGTTGTATTTGTCTACTTACTTAAAATGGTAGGATTCATTTTCATAACCAAAGAACGGCACCGTATATGTTAGCATCCAAATATTGCCTCCTCCGCAGTCATAGTATGGTTTCGACCATCTGCCATCTTCATATTTAACCGCTAACGTATCATCTTCAATACGTTCATCGCTTTTATTTGAATATAAATGAAATGCTAAAAAAAATGAAGAATGAAAATATGAAGAAAAAAATAAATAGACAAAAACGTGTACATACATTTATAGATGTAAAAAAAAAAAATCAAAATGTAACTACAAAGACAAACAAAATAGCTCTGCTCTGCTTAAACCGAATATTATGTTTCTACCATCGCCCATATATAAGCATATAAGCATCAGTTTATTACTAAAGCATCGTTGAAATAGCACATAACTAATAGAGAGATATTCATTTGAAATTTCTTTTCAACCTTTTGTAATAATTAGATAATTCCTGTGCCAATTATTACTTCTTTAACGTAATATTGCCCGCAAAAAAAAGTGATAGAAATGATTGAACTTGATCTTAACCGTTTGTTTTCGTGCTAAAGATATTTACCAAGTAGACATGCGTTAAACAAGACGAATAACAAATTTAATATACCGTTACAATATGTGTAGCTACAATTATTAACGATTCCGTAGTAATCGCATACATATTTGAAATGCACAGACTTTAGGGCGATAATATTAGAATTTTAAAAACAATACTTGCATTAACTCGTTGTTGACTGAAATTTAAAAACAAATTTACATTAACTCTTTGTTGACTTCAGGCAACTTTAGTTCTTGCTGTTAAGTTGACTTAATTTTTATATCCTCAATAAATGTTAAGGGTGTGAGAAGATAAATTCGAATTTAACTAGCAAATACATTTACCAATAACATGAACAGAGCTCTTCAAAAGGATTAACATAGATCTGTAGAGCAACTAGCGTCAAGCTATTGTTGGTTTTCGAACTCTACTCCAACCAAATTAAGATACCTAAAAGACTTTTGTAAACGCCATGTGAATCTATATGAAACAATTTTTAAAATAATATAAAAAAAATAACGTATTTCTTTAGTGAACTCCTTTCAATAAATGCTTGAACATCGATATGTTGACGGCAGTCGACCACCGCAAAGATACTCAAATTTGAGAGTTCAGCGCGATCAAACTAGAAAATTCCAACTATATATCATATATACATCACGTGAACGCGTATGACAATAGCTTTCAAACAAGTTAACCAAAATCAAATGTTGCCTTCTACAACTATTTTTATCAAACTTTTAAAAATTACTTACTTAACAAAGCTGCACGTGGTATAATAACATTAATAGAGAAAAACGAATTTATTATTGTGTGTAACAGATGCTTACACAGCTGTGCAAATGCAGCGCGTGCAGCATTAACAGAAAAGAAACGAATTTAATTCTGTTAGAAACGAACTTGAATATGTTAAAAATGTTTGACGCGTCTTAAATTCTACTTAAAAGATCAAATTTCCTTTCACTTTTTTTTTTAGCTCTTACTAGGTCAAGTTGCTTAAATTCAAAAACTTTACTATCAAGTCGAGTCAAGTGCGAGATCAATACTTAATGCGGTAGAAGACACTGTAATTATAATTGATGTGTGGTCGTAACTAGAGTGCGTGTTCTTTGCACCTTCACATCTTCCAAGGTGCGGCCTTTTGCTCTTTGCCACACTTTTTTCTAACCATCACCTATTGGGGACATTCACAGAGTGATTCGTCATTCCAGAGAACAAAAAAAACAAAGTTTTGCCAAAAACAATTTGAACAGAATCGGCAATTTTTTTTTTTTATGTCTCTTGATCGAGGATTTGTGCAGGAGCTTGTACGTGTATTAAATCGAAAATCTAGATTGCAGATATACTTTGATAAAATGGATGCCCAAGTTGCTATCTAATGAACAAAAAAGACAAGATCCAATAATGTTTAGTCAGTATTTGACGAATGTGGTGCCAAACGATATTATTTATTAGACAATTTGCTAATCCTTATGATACTTGCACCTGCTATGAATCACCATAACTTGGAATTTTGCTTCTGAGCATTGATTTTCCGTTCAGCAGCTATCATGGACGGACCGTACTAAAAAAACTATGGCTACAGTGCCATCAATTAAAGGTCGCACATATTAACTATCACAAATTGATTGAATCCATCAACTTAGATTGATAAGATAGATAGGAATTTTTTGCTGCTTATATATTTATCCTGTTGGATTGACTTCCCTCTTGACTATTATTTGCTCATAAAACTTAAAAAATGAAAGGAAATGTACGAACATAGAAATAGGAGTCAACGTTTTGCTTCAAAAATTTCAAATTAGAGTTCGCAAGCTTTGGCGTTGCCCATGACACTATTGTGATCGTATATTTACGATCACGATTTTAAAGAAGCGAAGCTATTATCAATACAATATCAAGAAAAAAAAATTCAGGAAACGAAAACCATTTCATAATTTTCCAAAATTATTTTTTCGTTTTTGCTTTAATTAAGCGAAATAATTTTTTTTTATTTTACTTTCTCACTAAGCTTAAGTTAATTTAATATTCCTTTTTTTTTGTTATCTGCATCTCTATGTTGGGAAATGCAAATACAGAAATTCTATCATATAAATTTAATTTTGATAAACAGTTTTCCCATATCAAATACAAGCATTATTTTCTGCCTCCTCAATAAAACATCCATCTATCAACATTTGGTTTCTATTTTGAACAAAAACCTATTAAATGTTTGCAGGATCGACAGATAACATAAAATTGAAAATTAATGACTGAAAATAACGTATCATCATCATAAATGAGTATGTATTTATATGTGTACATATACATATTTGTATTTATATTTATATACGTGTCATGTATACCCATCAATAATGAGATAAAATTAATTTTTTCATTTCAACATTCAAAATATTGGGGGGTCATTCGGTAATTCAATCTAAACTGAAATTATTCAATATTTGCACGTTTCATTTTTTATTTTTAAATTTAAATGTTGTATTGTTTGTATATAAAAATGTATTTACGTAAACTAAAAAAAATACATTTATTTTAAATGAAACGAATTTATCAGCCGTTAAAACTTATTTTGTTTGCCACATTTCTTTGCTTTATTATGTCTGTTTGCTTTTTCCAAGCGAGCACATTTGTTTAGTTTTATAGTTTATGTCTTGCGTGTAAATTTCTTGTCAAAAATGCATTTGTTTTATGATAGCATTATTTCAGCTAAGATGAATGTTGTTTATTTAAACGCAATAATAAAAAAAAAAACAAGTAAGAAAATTGTATTCGGCTATGACGAATCTTTTATACCCACCACCTTAATCTAAAATCGAAAATCTAAAAAAACTGTAATTTAAATACGGATGGTGGTATAAAATTAATTTTTTAAAGAAAATGACAGAGTCATGCTACAATTATCCAGGACTGGTCGCAGGATCGCTATGTGATGATAGTGATTAAAATATAAAGAGTGGATTATAGACGCGCGTTTATTCCACATCTCAACAGAGTATAAAATGAATAACTCTATCTAGTAGAATGTGGTATCTTTTACTACTAGTCAGGCGTAGCCATCTCGTCTCTGTTGAGTATATAATCAACCTATACTGCTCGGCTGTTCCCGCCAAGTCTGCCACTTCTATTGCGAAGAGCGTTCCTAATTAATTTAAATTGTTATAGGAATTGTCTAACGTCAAGACAAACTCAGCCACAATTGTTCATAGCAACTGAATTTATTGCAACAATCGGCCTATTTATGTACTAAATTTCTTGAGCTAAATCAATTCAGAATTCACTTTGATCATGCTATTGCCACTCATTATTCTTCCAGTTTCCAATTGTGGACTAAGTTTAAATATACACTTTGTGTGCCAAAGTCGTTCAAAGATTCATATTCGGATTCATAAAGGACTAAACCATCTCTTAGAGCCGATAGTCTTAGTAGGTTAGTTGCTCATCCTGCTTCTTTTTTTTTAATCCAAGACATTATTTGATTTACATAAATAATAATAACACATTCCTTCGACCTCCGCAGATAAAAATAAACAAAATTTCAAAAGTACAAGACATAAGTTAACAAGGAAAACATCCTAAGAAAATTTGATTTGTTTTCGAAGTTTGTTCACTTGAAAACTTTTCCAAATTCATCTGCGTAATTTTATCAACACTAAATGATCGAACCTTGTATTATTTTGATACCAGTTTTAGGTGCGTTGAGAATTCAAGATAACAGGAAGAAAAATAGAAGGGTTTAAAATACATAAATTATGTTATATTTCTGTTGCATATTTTGCAAGAGGTGACAAGCGAAAACTTAAATTTCAAATGGTACGAAATTTGAATTTGGAACTTTTTAAAGTTTATCGCAAAAGTTCTTAAATACTTTGCTGCTTTAGTATAATTAATATTAAATTCGATTTGTTTGGAATATTTCAACAAAATAAATAAACAAAAACAGAAAATCAATGTTGATTGAATTTTTAATGATATTTACAAAGTATTGATTACAGTGAAAATACAAAAATGTAAAACCTAAACAAAAAACCATATTCAGTTTAGACTGAGTTTTTTAATACGCAGTGCGCGTTTGTATTTTTATATCAATCATTAAAGGTATAGTTTTAAAGCAGATTTATCCTTCGATTTGTAACATCAAAGTATATTATAGATCATATATTATGTTTATAAATATGAAACTGGAATTTTTTGTACAAAAAATATACGCTTCTTTTATGAGAATAATAACAAATATTTGATTCGAAATGTAGGCCATTGCAATTTTTTTTGGCCAGCTATCTGTCAATTTGTACACGCTACGCCAAGAAAACTGTTGCTCCCTTGAGGCGAACCACTCATCGATTTACTTTTTCACAATTACATGTGAAACAAAGAGCTGTTCAATGAATGCGTGACCCATCGATGCAAGCAATTTGTGGTCGGAAGCATCCGAATCTGATAAGTAAGGCGCATGGGCTGGTACTTCCTGATTGAGTGCTTCCAAAGTGCCGTGTACCAGTTTTGTCGTATCGATGAATGGACATGTAAAAAAATTACTGCTTGTTATCCGTTTTGATATTTTGAGCATTTTTTGAACAGCGAAGGTTTTGAATCGATTAACTGCTATTGGTAGAGTTTAGTAAAACGATTCGGTCTTATGGCCGATAAGAAGAGTAGACCTGGGTCTGCCCACGAATTTTCGGTCCTAGTATTACTTCAAACAAATCTATCTATTTGAGTGGCGATATGAGTGGCTATTGCAACTGGCAGATATCCAAGCTATAAAAAAAGACAGCATGTACGTCCTCTAAGCGTGGTGTTTATACAGGTTTTTCTTACCTCCGCAGTTCATACTTATACACCTGATATAATAGATCGTCTTAAGGGTATTCAAACGTATGCCTTAAAGCGAATAAAATTTTACCATTTGATTTCGCAACTTTTGCTGACCATTTACTAAACTGTGCTTTTCCTTACGTCTAAGCAAAAATGTTAACTATCGTACTGAAGTAGAAATAGCACAGTTTTTTGGAGATTTGAGTATGACGAGTTTTACCAATCAGACGGAGTACTATTTTTCATTTTTAAATTAAAAAAAAACGCTGCTAAGTTATTACTGACGATACAATGGCGGAAGCGAAAAAAGTCATGCTGTAGGTCAGAGGGGGCTGTTAAAATCGAAAACAAAGTTGAATATAGTCGTCGAACCCACTTAGGGTGATTAGATGAGCACAGTGTGTTATGAGCTGAGTAAATTTAACGAAATCCCCACTAAAGTACGTTACCAATACGAACACTCAAAGAAAAAGCGTTGAAATATATGAAAAGACATTTTAAGTTGATTTTTGCGGCATATCTTCAGACTTTTGTGGTAAACCCTATTCAAGAAACGCAAAAAGCACTGATGGTACTTTTCTCCCTTCGCCTTAAGCTTTTTCAATTGATTACTTATTTTCCGCTACATTAGCGCTGTACCTAAAGGATGGGTACCTATATAAACAAACTCGAAGGCCCTTTGATACGCTTTGACTAGAATTGTGTTCTACACAAATATTCCTGTAAATTGATGTCGAAATATAAACTGTAATAAAAGTTATTTATTTCAGATTTTTAGCTGGTTCTCAAATTTAAGTTGACTAAGGAACGCATTTATTAGGTTCAATCTTTCATTTTTCGAGGACCAAACGTAAACAAACCTTCAACCAAAGAGAGAAATAAGGCGGACCTATTTCCGGACGCCCTTGACTTTGTGGAGTTTGATCGCGGTATCTCCTCAGCAATATGTTTCAAAGAAGAATTCCTTGAGAGATTGTGACGTCTACAGGACGCTTGAAATGGTTTCGTATACATTTCTATACATTTTCGTTTAGTATTCATAATGATTAGTATTCGATATCATTTGCAAGCAGTTATGAGAAATATCAAGAAACTTACAATTTCTTTTAAAGATGCGACAAAAGCTCTTAATAAAAACATATCTCAATATTTGTCGCCTAATACGTGTAGAACTTTTGCGAACTACATATGAAAATGTTCCCCGTTGATTTAAAAATTATTTTATTAGGAACGAATAAATTAAAATTTCAACTCGTATATGTGTATGTGGTAACAAAATCAATAAATCTTTTTATTGTTTCGGATTATTTGTACGTGATTTTGCAACGAAATGTGTTGAGGCGAGCAGTTCGTACGTCATGTTTGCATCCATAAAGTGCAATGAATGAAGAATTTTTTTTTCGTAAATCGTTTGTTTCATTCTTTTCATTTTTAAATTTTTTATACTGTTTTGTTCTTTTCATTAATTTACCACAAATTGTAATATATTTTATGTTGCGGCCTGAAACCGTCATGTAAACAGTAATTAATAAATTCACGTCTCAGTAATTATAATTTAATTTGTATACACGCGTTTATGTATGTGAATATGAAACCGAAACCAAAGCAAAAATAAAATAAAAAATAAAATTTAAGCAGTTGCTCACAACAGACGATATATTAAATTTGTGAAATTAAATACGCAGAACGAAGAACTCATAAAGTGCCTTTTGACGATCAGAGCGTATCAGCACATCGTCCATCGCAGGAATGACTAAACTATCAAATCTATTCAGAAATGTTTTGTTTTTTGCTTCTGTCAGATTAGGAACCATAGTAACATACAATGTGCTCTTGTGTTTACTCTAAACCCTTTCGAAATGTTATGTTTCATGGGAGCATGTATCTATGTCTTCCATTTATTCAATAAGATCTTTAGGTTTACATAGGCTTTTAGTGCACGCAGTTCCCTCTAATAGAATTTGTTAAATATCGATTATAAAATATCTAAACTGAACCAAACTAATTTCTTTTGGCTTGAGAGTGTTGATTAGTAAGAGATTAGAAATTCCACTTGAACCGAACATAATTTTTTCTGTGTATTTTTTCCAGTACCTGTTAGAGCTAATTTATTATAAATTCGTGTTCTACTTAATTTAATAGAAGTTAAAGGTTTAAAATTTTAATTAAAGCAAACCGATATCAATAAATTAAACATTTGCATATTTTTCCTATTTACAATATATTGGAAAAAGAAGGAAAGTATTATAAACAACTGCTATTGAGCATGGGCATCCATTAAATACTCTGCCCTACCACGCCGTTTAAAACTATTTTTCATTTACATTTACGATAAATTACCAGAAACTATACCGCAGTCATGTGGGTTAGTTTCCATGACGACCTTTTATGGGCCCATACATGATCCACATCTAATACAGTTAGTAATGCTGACGATGATTATTTAATAAATTGTTAAAACAAATCTACTATCATTATTCGCGGCGATATAATGCATATCTTCTAAACAGTATTTTATACGTGAGCCACATTGAAGTTTGATATACTTTTCATTCAGCGTATATTGCAACGATCTTCCTGACTCTTGGACCTTTTTCATGATGACATTTAAACGTCCATTGATATTCCTGTTGTTTTTGCTTGTCTTCCTCCTATATTGACTGAAACTACAAGCATCGACAAATTTTTTCGGTGCTTCTGGACATCGAACTGCAATCCCTACTTCAAAACCTCGGAAATTGTGTTGCACGTGGTTTTTTAATACGACGATCACCGTTCGTTATTATAAACGAATTCACTTATTTTCAACAGTAAAATAACGCACGATGTTATTACTTTTCGATTTTCTATTATGCAGGGTTTTGAACCTTGATAATGGTGCAAAGAAACACCATTCATACCGTTGTTGCTAACTTCTCGGAGATGAGTAATCCCATTTCTCAGAAATATCGATAATGACTTTGGTTTGGTATAGTTTTTCATTTATGACTATAAGTTCAGGAACTGTGTTTAATATTTCGTAGATTAATGATATTTTCAACAATTGTTTTAAAATTAAATGGTGGACTATCATAGCCAATCTTTGACGAGAAAAAGGATTTTATGTCCGGTTTAGCTGTAGGATATTTGATCTCGCGAGAAATAGCCAAAATCTATTCACTCGATCCTATCGATCATATATCGTGTAAATTTGAGATCATATTTTGACAGGTTTTAGTAGCGCTCCATAAGTGATTGTCGGCAGTAAAAATCATATTTGCTTTAGCCTTATTTATATATACTACCGTTTGATAATTTGGTTGGATTATTGAACTTCCGAGCTTTACAACTAGTTCGAAATTTTATTAGGCAAAATTTTAAAATCTAATCTTTTGCTCCGAAACGAACGGCTTTTTGAAATCATTATTGTGGAAAAAGGAGAGCGATGTCGTTTTTTTTGCCCGAAATCATAATGAGATCATTGAAGATTCCATTGCTTTTCTTGAGATCTAGAATTCTGACTTTAAGAAAAAAAAAAAAAAAGGCACAAACCGATTTCGCTGTCCATGCTAATCAGTCATGCAGTCTCAAAAATATGTATCCTTCCTATGGAGAAAATTGTCCATAATAATCGATCACTAGTAGCGGCTGCAAAAGGGAAAAAGCTTCTAATGCTACACACCATATTTACAATGTGGTAAAATTTATCCCTCATACTCTATTCAAAACGAAATTGATATCAAGTTTAATAGAAGAATTGAAAGCAAATGAAATTCAAAGGGAAAATGAAACGAAATTTAATCATTGAATTTGAAATTGATTTCGATACTGAGTCCGAAAAAAATATAACAGAAATTAAAATTAAATTCTATTCACATCGAATTCAAGTTCAAATGGAAATCATTTATTGATTGAAACGAACATAGATGTGAAGCATTCACGCGTCATAACCGTAAGCTGTTCTTCTTTATGATTTTTGTTTTACCAAAAAAGTGAAATGTTTCTCTTCTTTCTGTTCTTTGCTAATCAAACGACTAAAAAACCAATTAAAAGTTCTATTTCCAACAAAGAAAGCTAAACAAATTCAATGCTGCGAGCGTAATTATAAGCCAAAATTTGAATTTTTATTTTTTTGTTAATCATAACTTTCACTAACCTTTCAAATATTGCTCGTTGCGTGCTATCACCCTTTCAGCATTTTTGCGTGCTTGAAAAAACCATTCTGAAGTATTGCCCAGATAATGATATTCCATCGCTAAGTCTTTGGCTAGAATTGCACCCAAATTAGGTGGCGGTAAACGATAGGCAAAAGGACAAAATAAACCCGGCTGTGCTGGATGTTCATTCCAATCGAAACAATTCCCAGCAGCAAATATGTCATCATCGAATTCCACCATTGATAGAACGGAAGCGTGCAATAGATTTATATCTGCTTGGGCGGCTGGTGAAGTCATTTTAAAAATCCTAAAAAAAAAAACAATTAAAAGTAAAAAAGAATTAAATTAATATTTAAATATCGATGATAAGGGTTTTCGCTTCTGGAAGCGTTGGTTTCGTAAGTTTAAATTTCCACGAATCCATTTAATGTTATAATTTCTTTATGGTTTTAAAAAAACGCAGAACAAAATTTCAATTCTTCAACACTTTACAGAGTCAAGCTTGAGCCTGCTCTATCACAGTGTAGTGTACGAGTTGAAAACTCTTTTGATTTAAAATTTCAGAAAAATTCTTACCGTACTCCGCAGCTACAGCAAACAGAAAACAATTCCAACGAACTTCCTGTACGCATAATTATTTTGAATTTAAGCTTTAAATTTAATTGAAATTACTTAAGTAAACATTGTCCAGATGCTACAGACGGAATAAACAATTGAACATACTCTTTACAGTCTTCTTTGGTGAACGTTTATGAAAAAAAAACTATTTTCTTTTTATTTTTTTGCTTTACACAGGCACACATCGTCACCACCTTTGTTCTCTACTTTATCTTTGTACATACAACGTATGCGAATACAGCTACAGGCCGACATGCTTACATATAACAATGTAAGGATAACTGTTGTAAAAATCATTACCAGCAACTAACTACTGCACTTATATTTGATGGCCATGAAGTGTTTCAAACCGCTGCATGAGTATAAAATGAAAATAAAAATAAAACCATCGAATACAATGTTCTGTGCTATAAATACAAAGCCGGATATGTATGTGTGTGATGTATGTGGGTGGGTGTTTGGGTGTGTTAAAGTTGCAAGCGATTATCTCGGTATATATTATGTGTGAATGTTTGTCTATACGTTTACTTGGTTTACGTGGCTATCTTCTGTGTATGTGCGTCAGTTTGTCCCCGGTGTAGCATCCGTTACGTGACCAAGTACTAAGCTAGAGATAATAGAAATTCATTCTGTTGTGTATAGATAGATTCCAAATGAAAAAAGAATCAAAAACTAAACATCACAATAAGCTGTTTGACCAACATATACAAACTCACCCGACCAACTATTAAACCGCCCAACATACAGTTGTCTTCACAATTGCGGTATACCATCGCCTCTTTATCTATCTATAAAGCAGATATCAAGCTCTAAACCTGTTGCTTATAATGAACGATGTCGATAACACGGAATGAATGATGTTTTCGTTCATGATGTTGATTATTACTTTCTTTTTTTTTACCTCCTCTTGTTTTTCTTTTTTCCTCTCAACAAGACTTATGAGAAAATCTTCATGTTATTGACATAAAAAATTATTGCATATTTTTTTAAGTGCGAACGCTTACGGTGTGCTAATGTTAACTTCCGTTTTGTAACACCTCAACAAAGGTTTACAGTTCAATAAAATAAATTTCAATTGTAGGCGTGATTTCTAACAACAACCCTCAAAATTTGGAATAGTTCGTCAAGCTCACATTTGTATAACGCTTTCCTTAATCAGTACCTTAGGGACAAGACGAAATAGTTTTGCTTTGAGATAATTCTATATACATAAGGAAGAGGAGAGAGGGAGAGAGAGAGAGAGAGAGAGAAAGAGAGAGAGAACGATATAGATAGAGAGATATATGTATACATATATATATGTATAGAGAGAGAGAGAGAGAGGGAGAGAGAGGGAGAGAGAGATATAGATAGAGAGAGATATAGAGAGAGAAAGAGAGGGAAAAAGAGGGAGAGAAGAAGATAGAGAAAGAGAGAGAGAGAGAGAAAGAAAGAGAGGGAAAGAATTTTTACTATGACTATGAAGGAATCACTTCTAATCATGGGAATGCCATGAAATGCATTATTGTGGTAGATGAGACTTGGTTCTATATATATGACCAATCGAGCGAATATCGTGCAAAAGGATTACCAAGATCGAAAATATTTCGGCAAAATCTTTCAAAAATCAAGGTCATGTCTATACTTTCCTTCAACTATCGCAGTATTGTGCATTACGAATGTCTTCTGCCATTTCACACTACTAATAAGGAATATTATTTAAGTGTTAGAATGAAAGCGATGAAATTTCTTTCGAAGAACGTCGAAACAATTCTTATAAATTCATTTAATTTTTTGATCACAATACTGTGCGTACATTTATCTATATATGTTGTAATGATTAATTAACGACATAATCGAAAAGTGACGAAAAATTTTGGTGGAACGCGCTGGTCTGTGATTTACTAAGAAGGGAAATAAAATACAACGAAAAAAGTTACAAGCAAGCGAGGTCGAAGTTTGGAAAAAGTACGATTTGGAAGGGTTCCAATACGTAAACCGACTTGTTCTATATTTCGTCAAACAACGTCGTAAAAGATTTTGTTTCTACATAATATATTATGTTTATATTTTCATAAAGATCTTTATTTGGCACAGATTATTTTTTTACTAAGCATCAGGATTCTAGACTGGCTTTTATTAGAAAAGGCCAAAAAATAGACTTTAATATCATATAAAAACCTCTTTTTAAAAACGTTTTCATGGAAGGGTTTTCAAAAATCGCCAGCTCAAAATATATTCTACTCTTTATAAGTTGCTTCATGCTACCCTTCGTACTACGCTATGTACTACCATTCGTACTACCCTTTGGACTACCCTTCGGACTACCCCTTTGCACCCTTCGTACTATCTTTCGTACCACCCTTCGTATTACCCTTCATACTACCCTTTGTACTACCGTTCGTACTATCCTTCGCACTATCTTTCGTACTACAATTCGTACCAACCTTCGTACTACCCTTCATGCTACACTGCGTACTACTCTACGTACTGCACTTCGTACTACCCTTCGTTCTACCCTTTGTTGTACCGTTCGTTGTACCCTTCGTTGTAACCTTTGTAGTACCCTTCGCACTACACTTCGTACTACCCTTCGTACTACCCTTCGTACCTTCGTACATGCATTTCCACTTCCATATTGTTGTTCATTATAAATTGAATAGCAAACATCTTTACAAATATATAAAACCATACGAATTGTTAAAGTTTACCAACGTATTACCCGGAGAATCTGTTTCTTTTCCTCTCACTACTTTTTGTCTATTATCTGGGTCATATGAAAAGTCTCTGCGATTATTTCCACTAGATCGTGTTGATGCCAATATATCTGACAAAATTCATCTGATTGTCTCAAAGGAACATGTGCGAGAAGTTGACATTTCAATTTACTTTTTTGTGTGAAGATAGTTTTCTAATTTTTTGCAAAATTTGCCAAAAAAATCCTTTGTAAAATTTATATTGATTTGAAAGTGAAATATCTGAAGAAATATGGGTTTTTTAACCATAAAAGTAGCAAAAAAAAAATTCGCGAAGTGCACGGTGAAAATGCTGTGAGTTAATGAAGGACCCAGAATTTGTTCCGGAATTTTTATGTTAAAGATGCAGCTCGCTCTTCTCGGCTAGTTATCGTAAAAGTTGACGAAATTTTGCAACTGGTGGAGCAGGACTGGCACGCAAGTTGTCAGGAAACAGCGGACGCACTAACCATCGGCCTTATTACAGTTTGGAATCATTTAAAAAGAGTGGAGTACAAAAAGAAGACCAAGAATGTATAAAAAAACTGAGCAGAAATAAAATATCACTCAATATTATTTTTCTCGTTGTTAGTTCTCAGAGCAGTCAGAAACAATCGCACGGAAAGTAAGTGCACGTAGTGTGCGGTATAAGCTACTGAAGAGGCTGTAACATTTAAGCTGAACACATAAACACTTTGGACACTTTCGACTATGATGTCCCCTAATTAGAGTGATGGTCTTTGATTTTTCTGGTAGCTTTTAGAGCCCTTTGCCTTATATCGGAAAACTTTACGTGTATTATTTCTTTAACATTTTTTATAATGCTGTTTGTACATTAAAGTTTTTGTCTAACTAGTAGCGCACTGCTAATGATGAATAGTAACAATAATTTTTTTTTTAGTATTTTTTATACAATAAGAAATGATTACGTTTTTCATTTATATTTGCATTTTTAATATTTTTTTAGTTTTTGCAAGCATTTTGTTTATTTTTCCATGCCACTTTATTATCAGTTGACTTAGCAAAGACACGTACCAACTGTAAAGTTAGCCCATATTCTGGCAAACATAAAAATCTGGACCAGAGAAGTACGGGCTAACTTCACACCAATAAAATTTTATCTGCAAAAATACATTTCGCCTTAAATTGATTTTTATAATTCTGGTTAATTTAAATTTGAATTAATACCAAATGCCGGAATAAATAATGATTTTACCTCGTTTCCATGTAGTTTAGAGTCTCATTGCATAAACCTCAAATAGTACAATTTTCATCAAGTCATGTGTATTTGACATAAAATAACCAAAACCAAAAAATATTTTCCAATTACTTTTAATAATATAAAGAGCAAGAAAATTGTGTACTCTGTACCCACCGTCTTTATGTTAAAAAAAAGCCAAAAAAGGCAAGAAATAAGTTTGAATAAGTAGGCGTGGTAGATTTGTTACATTTTTATGGATTATCATCGAAACCTCTATTGTGTGGTCTAGTGAACAAAACAGCCAGAAAACAAAGGTGTTTTTGGCTTGTTTTATCTTGTAGGCGCGGCCTGTCGCCGATTTGGCCCATTTTCAATACCAATTCAGGTGCGAGAACTTTCAATGTTTCTTCCAGGTATGTTTCTACAGGTATTTTAATTTTTGCAACCGGGTAAATAGTTATCGCAAAGATTATACAGATAAGCAAAGAGGCAGATGAACAGAATGACGGATGGATACGTTTAGCCGGATTCCAAATTTGATACTGATCAATAATAAATTCACTTTATGGAGTCTTTAAAGCTTATTTTTTTTAATGTTACAAATATTTTCACAAAAATATTAAATTCCAATACTCTATTACACTGAGTGAATGTGGTCGACCCTTTTAATTTTTGTGCCGATACTGGAGGTCATTTAGCTCAATAATATTGGAAATTTTTCTAGATTTGCCGGTTATGGTACGGTTTGTAACAAGTATAAAAATCCACTTTTTTCCCAAAAGCAGAGGTCCTCTCAGTTTACACCGTACTGTGGGCGTGTCCTCTGACCCATTTTTAATACCAACCTACCTGGAAGAACTTGCAAAATTTCTGTTAAATTTGAAATCGATATCTTTACTTTTGCGGCGAGGAAAATGTTTACCGCAGATATTACACAGACGGACATATTTAAATTAATTCTAAATTAGATGCTGATCAGAAATAAGTAATATACTTTGTGGCGTCTATGAACTTTCCTTCCGGTTGTTGCAAAAAAATCATAAAATGAGTATACCTTCCATCCTTCGGCGGTGAGTATAAAAAATTGAGAGAAACCAGTTGTTAGCAAACAGATAATAAAAACTCATCGACTGCTGTACATTTTCTAATTCCATAGTAAAAATTCAATTAAAAGTTTAAATGTTTGTTTCTCTTAAAAATGGCCTTTAAACACACACACAAACACATGAAATTAAAGTAAAACAGAAAAGTGAAGGAAGACAACAAATATAGAAATTAAGGCTACGCAGTAATAAATTTATCTCTTAGTGCAGACAGCATGTAAAAGAAGATAAATACATACATAAATATTTATATACAAAAGTTAAGTGCATAAGTGCGATGTGGTTTTATTGTTATAACATAAAATGTAGAATTCATGCAAAAATTGCACTTTTGTTCTTTTCAATTAACTGTGTTTTATAGCCAGCAACTAAAAGATAGAATGCACTCAGTTCCTTATTCGTTTTGCAGCACTTGCAAGGACTTGACAAAAAATATACTATCGGAGAAATCGGAGAAATCAATACACAATGTGTAATAAATAAGATTTACTTTTTTATTATTTTTAAGTCATCATTTGCTTCTATCAACACACGGTGTTGGGTCCCCTCTCTATACATAAGAGTCTCTATTTTAAAAAAAAAACAAATAAAACAAAACATCAGATTTCAAATATTTTTCGAAAAAACCAAAGAAAGGAAGGAAACTTTTGTTTTTCGCAAAAGTTCCATTAATTTCCATAATAGATGGAAAAATGTATGGAAAAGTAAGTGAAACTTAGGCAAGGCTGCACAAAACTTTGCAAAATGTTATGCTGGGGTTTTCAATAATCGATTAAGTAGATTCAACGATTCTCATAACAAGTAGTGCGCGACAATCTATCCATTCAATCTTTTAAAATTTAGTGCAAAATTTTATTAATTAGTAAGCGTAGCAGCAACTCTTCAACGACTGAGAGACTACAACAAACTCGAAATATATATCAACAAAGAGCAATCAAAAAAAGCAACTTACGAAAAATTAAAACTCAATTGATTTTCATGTATTTTACCACATGAAAAATATGTTGAGCAAAAACATTCCTCCCTAGGGTGCTGTACTGCTTTTTTATTTGTTCAAATTAAAAGTGTGTGTGCGCTAAAGTATATTTCATTCAATTATAACAATAAATTTCAAGTTGGGTGAAAAAACAAACGTTTAAAATATGATCTAACATCGGTTTCATATAAATTTTATTAAATATTTTATTATAAATTTCCTTAACTCTACAAAAAAAGAAAATAAACCTAAATTAAATGCTCTCTACTGCAATATCTAAGAAAAAAATTGCTGCTTGCTTTTTTTTCAAGAGAGGATGTAACTAACACTAAATAAAAACAAGGCTTTCGTGGCAGAACAGTATTTTTAAGTTTTAATTAGAACTGTAAACTATCCCATCTATTTCAATCGAGTTCTGTGCCAAAAATATTACATTTCTCGGGAAACACCGCTGTTCTATTTTAATTCCAAGTAGTCATAATTGAAGCCGAACAATGAATACAATCTCTAATGATCCTTTAGGTCGAGTGTAGTGCTTGCAAAAGTTTTTATCAGTAACTTCTACAGGTAAAAGTGTTAAAGTAATGGAAAATACCACTGTAAACAAAAATCTTTACCCCTACGAGTTCGAGTTCAATTTTCATTTAATATTTAATGTTGAATAACGATATTTGCTTCAAAACATAAGTATATAGCCAGGAAATTCTAATTTACCTTGGACAAGCCATAGGCTTATCAATTTTGTGGTCTTGACTTGGCAAACTTGTTTCCGTAACACATGTGAAACACAACTACCATCCAAGTCATCATATGTTTAGTATAATGTCTGCCATTTTAGGGTATAGACCGTTTAATAACAGCTGAACGCGTTAAAAGAGCTACGCATAGAAAATACACTGATGAACCATAGCCTTCTAATGACGATTTTCCCATCGAATTTTCTTCCATGATGAGGTTTATTTTTTGTTTGTTGGACATTTGTTAAGATGCAAAATGGTCACATTTAAGTAGTTGTCAACAAAGTGTTGCATTTCTAAAAAGTCACTGCATGGTCCGGTATTTGGTCTGAAGGTATGAGAGGGCCGTACTTTTTTGAGAATGATGAGACAATTCTGATCGGTGTGGCTATATAATTAGCATTTTTTTTCATCGCGAAATTAAAATTATTATGAATATATCTGCGGTATGTGGTTGCAATAGGACAAGCCACACAACACGTTCCGGTTTGATACTGTTGTATGAGAAAATTCCCGGACGCGTAATTGTTGACGATGTTTGGTGATGTGAATTGGCCACCAAGATCTCGAACGATTTCTCATCGCTGTACTTTTTTTGGCGGGCTAATTTATGCGAACAACCCCAAAATTCTTAATCCAAATCTCAATTAAAAGTATGTTTTATTGCGGAATTACAACATGGGTAATCCTGTATATATCCGCTTATTACGTCTCACTGAAGGCAGTGAAAAAGTCATAATATTTCAAATGCAATGAACTCTATGACACTCATTCAAATCACATAAAATTTGAGAAGCGATTAGCGGCCTTAGTTTAAATATAAAGGCCAACACCAATTTCCGCGTGTGGTGCAACGTGTCAAAGCGATTGTTTCATTAACTTTTTATAGTTATGAGGCACTTCAGCCTGCTAGGTGTGATTTTGTTTAAAAGTTTAAAATAAAATCAGGATATTTTTTAACATTTATAACATTAAAAAAATACTAAAGCTAATTACCGTAAAATCGTAATTTCAATAAAATTATCTTTTAATATATGAATTTATGTGTTTTTGGGGCTTTTCTGTTTTAAATTCGAAAAATAATGTGCAGCCGATACGATTGTAATATATTTGCTTATTGACATTGTGTTATGTTTTTATTTTCTTGTAGTTTACTTTATGTTTGAATACAGATTTTTGGAAACATATATATTGTATTTACATAAAAACCAAAAAAGCTCAGAATGCAATAGAATCATTTGTTTTTTCAATTGAAATCATTTGTCGAAATCGTTGAAATTATCGTTCGTGTGAACGCACTTTTAATCACATAACACCAGTTTTTTAAACTCTTTTTCTCAGTGTAAGAATCCTACCCTGGATAAACATTTCTATACTTGGTATATCCACCACACCCAGGAAAGGGTATAACCATTTTATTCTTGGTTTGCAACATCCAGAAGAAAGCTTCAGAGCCGCCACAAAGTGTACATATATTCTTGATCAGTACCAGGAGGATGGCTATACTTATGTCCGTCTTTTCATATGTCTGTCTGCCTGTCTGTCTGTGTAATTCCTGTACTAAACACTCTCCTCACCGCAAAAACTACGATATCGGCTTCAATTTTAACGAAAACATTCAAAGTTTTTGCACGCAGGCTGGTAAATGACAGGAATATGGGGCAAAACGGTCGAAGAACATACCTACAGTAGAACGTAAATCGAGAATAACTTTGCTTTTAAGATATCTGTATGAAGTTTACAAGAACTTTGACAATTCTTGCACCCGTGCTGCTTTTGAAAATGAGCCAAATCGGTCGTAGGGCACGCCAGTATAATATTATATAAGCTGAAAACACCTTTGCTTTCTGTTTGAGTCTTTTGTTCACTTATAGTTTACATAATACAAATTTTCAAGGTATTTTATAAAATTGGAAAAAATCCACCACACCTACTTAATATGATAGAATATCGGAATTTAATTTTTTCGAGACTTTTCTTAAGATAAGTTGGTTAGTATGAAAGATTCGGAATAACCGCACGTGATTTTCTTACTTATTGTTATTTCTTTTGTTTTTTATAAATCAATTTAATTGTAATTTTATTTACAAGTTTATATAAAGCAAATGAACTTAATTTCATAAAAAATTGTTCAATAATTTTATGAGGAAAGACCACTAATCTTTATGAAGAGCATTCTGAATTTAACAATTTACTCTTGGTGTTCGGAATTAAATTAATATCAAATCTACAAATTTCTTTCAAACGGGCATGAGTAAATCGTACTCTTTGTTTCTGCTAATCAAGGTTATCTAATGTATTCCCGGTAATATGAATGAAGAAATCGCAAAATGTAAAGGCAAACAATTTAATTAAATTAATTGTACAGTATTATATGAAGCATTGTGAATCACTTCAACACTGGAATTGTTAAACTTTTGAACACAGGTATTTGTATCAGAATACGCCCATTTTTAAGCGTTTTCTATGAAGTTGCTTAAATGGGCAATACGCGAGAGTACAAATTGGAAAATATGATGTACTTTTGAAACAATAGAGAAGACCGATTAAAATGTCGAAGAGGTGACCGAACCAAAAACAACTCTGCAATACGAAACAAGTAAGAAAGTTTTATTCGGCTAGGTCCGAATTTTGTATACTCACCTATGGATGTTAGCTTAATGTTCGATTAATTGAAAAGAGAATCACCGTTTCCCCATTTATAAGAATTAATGACGTATTCTGTATTAAATATAAATATCACCTGATCATTCGTTGTCAATGGATGGTAAAGAAATTTGATTACAACACAAATCTTACGATACGCGATACATGATATTTGAAGTAACGATTTTTGCCATTTTTTTTTTTTTTGCTGTACTTTAAAAAGTTATACTAAACTTGTCTTTTGTATGGATCAGGTGTACAAGTATAAAATACGGATTTGAGACGCAGACGGCGCACGAATAGATTGTTTAGTATAAAGATTTGGCATATTTGCCACTTAATTGTACCATCAGCAAGTATCAAATGCGCTTAAACGACATATGAAGCCCGAAGGTAAGTCATGAGGCAACTATAGCGGGTGGAAAGAGATAGCATACACCAAACAAGAATGTAGGCATGGCAAATGGCAAATAGGAGAACTCCAAGAGACAATTCTCCCGACGTAATACTTAACGGTAGTTCCGGCAGGATTATCTGCAGAAGTAGAGCGGGTTTTAGTGCATTGAAAGTCCCACACTCACTTTAAACTGCTGATGCTTTCGCCCGAAAAAAGAAAAATGCGCTTAAGACGTAGATTGAAACATAATATCAGATACAGCGCGCTTTAAATAAACTGCATTTTGTAAGTCTTTTGAATTTTTCAAAAAAATCTACATTTCATTCCAGTAGAAGAAGAAAAAATCAGAAAAAAATTATCATTTTATCATCCGTATTGCAATAGATCAGAAATGAAGTCTGAGTTTTTTAAGCTTAAATTTCTGGCAAAACAGCAGTCTGCTCCTCAAGAAAATATTATGCTTTTTTTTACAGAGAAATTTGACATTGAAAGTATTTTCAAGCGGCGCACTTGAAGGCACCAAAAGTTGCCTGTGGTTGAAACAGCCGCATTCAATCGCTTTGTGAATCAATCAATTATTATTGTTTTTATGTTTTGCAAACATTTGGTAATTTTCAGATACCTCCTGTGGGGTTGGTAGACGTATAATACTTACAGCTTAACATAAATTTTAATGATGTATGAAATGCATTAGCAAAAATGGAACACCAAATAGTTTAAATTTATCGTTATAAATAAATTGATATAATTAAAAATTTAATGTGCAAAATATAATTATGGAATGTTACGGCACAAACATATGCGTTTAATTTATAATATTTGGAGGCACAATTGAAGGCAATAATTGTTCATATGCATTAAATAACGCGCAACTGATAAGCATAAAAGCATTCCATAATCATGATAATTTATTTATTTCTAAAAAAAAATGGTAAAATATTAAATAAAAGTAACTTTAACATATGTAGCAGAGAAATCGAAGCAAATTTGTAGTTAAGCTGTAAAAAACTGAACTTAATTATACTACGACAGGGGCACATGGACTGTTCGCAAGCGTTATATCAGCTTTTTGCGCTGATCATCACAAGAGAAATTGATAGTAAATTTGCTTTTGAAGAACGCATGCATTATATGCGGTATGTCCTCAATAAATGTAAATTATCAAATAAAAATATTGAATCTCCCATATTAACATTCCAAAATGAAAACGAAAAGTTTTGCGAATTTTCAATCTACACTTGGTATTGTGATTTTTCTAGAGTCTCTCTTAGCACATTACGCCTTTTTGACTTGCACTTCATAATTTACATGTAAGTGGTGTTCTTGACAATTTTCTCTCATTTTTTATGTCTTTTAATTCTTATTTTCTTAAATCTCTTTTCTCTACCTTAGTGACCGCGAGAACGACAGATTAATTGCCTTTAATTTACTTTTACCACCTTAATCAAGGGCGGTATTTAAATTTGGCTTTAATTCTTTCAGTGTCACTTCCTCTTTAACAGCATTTCAAAATATTTCAACATTTTATATATTTAATCAGATTTCATTAAGTTCTAAGAAAATTATTTAAAAAAAAATTATTTAAAGAAAATCCCTTTTATTCAAAAAAACGTACGCTTCTATTTTATAAACGAAAATCTTTTAATGACGCTTAAACACTTTTTAAACTTTTGCAGTTGATTTACTTTTAAAAACTTTTATAAACAATATTTCTAAGAAAATATTCAATGAAAAATTTTGACTGAGAAACAATTCTGTTTAGTTTAGAACGAATTCGAAAACATTTCTCTAGAATGGAAAGTATTTAGGATATTTTTTTTACTTTCCAATAGTTTAAATCACATGTCATTTAAAAGCAATCTAACCGTGCGCCGACATCAAGCATTACAGATCTGCTTCTTTGTGTTTTCGATTGTGTTTTCGACGTAAGCCCGAAAACGCAATCAAACCGAAATCACATCGAAATTAAACAAATATATACAATACGAAATGACTAAAACTATACAATATATATTTGTTTAGTTTAGTCATTTTGTAAATGCAATCCAAATAAAAGTAAATTTAATCCAATAAACTAAACCCTTTTCGTTAGAAAATGCTTTAAAATTGTCCTTTCTGTTCATGTGCGTTTATATTTATATTTATCAGTAGAAGTTATGAAATTCCAAAAATTGTCTTGCTAATTTTTAATTTCATAGTCAGATTTAATATTGCGACATCATTCAAAACTTTTATTTAGTTTTATTGATTTTTTGGAAACTTGAAAATATTACTCTTTAAAATAACGCCCCGCACACAATGCGCACAATGCAAATTTGATGGCTGACATCAGTATCAGTATCTATTGATCGCATGAACATGCTTATAGAATAGTAAATAAGTTACAAACAGTGATACAAATATATCTAATTATCTAAAATAAATGGAAAATTAACTTAAATGTAGAGAAAATGCAAATAATCTTTCTTATGTGTGACAAAAGGAAATTCTTACATTCTCGCTTCATCTGATTCAATTGATCATGAAATTCCTTTTTCCTACACTAGACAAATTCACTTTCTATTACCGTAAATATGCTTTAGCCATTGTTAAAGAGAAATAAAATTATTTTTTATAAAGTTCATGTGTTTGATCAATTAATATATGCCTGTCCACAGTATGAAGTAACTCTACATCAAATTATATTAAAAATTTGTAACATGCCAATGTAAACTATGAAAAACAAGCCAAAATATTACAGTCCGGTAAAACCAACTATTACTTATCCTACTCCACTTTGCCTAATAAAATTCTTCATTTAGTTTCGCGAGAAAATACCAAACGTTATAGCTCGTTTTCGTATAAAGTAATTCCGTTCATTGGAACTCTTATAAGAGAAGGGACCTAAACCTTGCACTGACATTGATTCAGATTTAATAAAATCGAACCTTTCTCTTTCGAAAATCTTCTTATTCTTCTACTATTTCTACCATAAAGCATAAAAAATTAAGCTTTGTTGCCATATAAAGAATAAATAAGGAATCCCTCTATGCGGTGTGGTCCAATTTATAGACCTACTTGATCCAAATTTTGTGCAGTTAATTTTGATGCGAAATTTCTACTAAGGGCTAATTTGTATCATAAAATATTATAAATTAAACCTTAGGTTACAAGTGGGTAGTAGTTCAAAGAATGATCTCATCCAATCCAAATTTTTCACCTTTATTTTATATACCAAAACATAAAATTTTACTAATGTTCATTAAAAATATACTAGAAGTTTAATTTTTTTTTTCAAATGGGACCTGGTCGTAAAAATGGTTCGATCGAATCTATTTATAAGGCGTTTGTCCTAAGGCCAAATTTCCTCAAAGTATTGCGAATTATAGATTGAGCACAATAAACATGGGCAGGCATCAGACAAACAAACAAGCTTAGATCGATTCTGAGGAGAATTATTTATCGATCGGTATAATAAGTGATGAATCTATCTTCTGTTTGTTACATACGTCCGTACAAACTTAATATACAAAGCCGTGCAAGGTATAACAATGCGACTACGAACTTTTCTAATGAAATGTTATACAAACTAACGAATATGGACCCTTTAGAAAGGAAAATTTTCAAATTACAAAAGAAATTCATAGTAATATGTCATTTATCTGACAACGTTCTTATAAATTAATTCTTTGTAAACTCTAACTAATCGTAACTAATCCGTTTTATATGCCAAGAAATACGAAAGATATAACTTCTAATTTTCTTTTTCTTTCTAGTTATAATGATACAGAATTAAGCAAATATGTAAAAGCATTAAATGAGTATGTAAATAACTCATGTCAATTTTCTTTCTTTATATCCGACACCGAAGGATGGTCTTCAACTTTGTCAATTTGTTTGCAACACCGAGAAGAAAGATCCAATAAAGTAATATTTACTCTTGACCGGCACCAAATTTAGAATCGATTTAAGCGTGTCCGCCTGTCCGAGATGCATGCCTGTCTGCCTGTCTGTCTGTTTGTGCGCTCTCAGCTAGAATGAAGATATCTGGATTAAATTTGGCAAAACCTTTTGTAAGTTCTTGCAAGTACACTGGTATGGAAAGTGATCCAAATCAGTCAAAATACAACGTCAACTGGGAACGCTTTGCTTTTAAGAGAAAAAAAGTAGATTTTTTTGATCATTACTGTGTTTCTGTATATACAACACCAATTGAAAACTTGGCTGCTTTCAGGGTTTTTGCCCGCTATTCATGAACTACAATAGATACACAATAAAAATATCCACGTTATTCCATAAATATAAAAAAATCTGCCGCACTCATCCAATATTAGAGAGTAACGAAATTTAATTTTTTCCGAGCTTTCCGAGCTTTTTTCAAAAACAAATTATGGCGAACTTAAGATATTCGATCACAGTCGAATATAATTTTCTTACCTGTTACTTATAACTTTTACAAGAACCGGCTAACAGTTCAGTGCAAATCAACAAAATACTACAGAAATTTTTATCTCACTACCGAAGAAAAGACCCGTCTAAGGTTCACTTACGAAATCGGTTATCAGCTTAAGATTTTGATTCATGTATCATGTCATGTATTATTATAATCTTACGCGTTTTAGGAATTATAGAAATAGTCACATAAAGCTTTGCGTTTATACTTTCGATTGATGGCCATAGAGCAAGTTTAAAAAGAAAGGCGTTCCGCTTACCCACGCTAGGCCGAAAACTGTAACTTTTAATGTAAAACAGATGTTTATTCAAAAGTAAATCCACGTAAAATTTCTTTAGGTTTTAAGTTCTAGAACAGATATTGTTTTGAAATTTGAGGAAAATATTCCTCAAACCATTTAAATTGTTCCAATAAAAAAACTATTCTCAGCGCCCAACAGGGTTACAGTTAAGAAAATATTTTATAAATTCAGTTTAAATGATATATTATTATTATTATTATACTCTAAACTAATGAAAGTAATTCTTAGACTAGAGAGATGAGAACACTAGTAGCTTAGGTTATCGGGTCGTTGGTGTTTTTTTATTTATGAAAAACTTTACCACAATGAGATTTGAACCCACGTGTATTGACTTGCTAGAGGCGCTTCTTAACGCTTCAGGAACACTTGCGGCTTAAGTGATATCAGTGATAGCGCGCGTGCAAAGATTCAATCCGCTAAGAAAGTCGAACTTTTTTTATTTGTTGTAATTTTCATCCTGTGGATTAATTGTTGTTCCCTTTGTTGTTCGTAAATCATTCCTTGTTAACGTGAAAATATTTGATTTGTAAATTTTAAATGCGAAAACTTTAAGAAAACTTACGAAAATTACTTGTAGCTTTCTTTTGGTTAAGTGCAAGCTGAGTAGGCACGTACTCACTACATACTTTTACTGTTCACCTAATGTGTAAACAAGCAATTCTAACAAGAATTGCTTGCCATGTTATTTATATGAATTTCATTCTTACTTGTCAGGAGAACACATTCTTAAATTTGTAGATGTAATCTAAGTAAAGACACGTTCTGCATAGATATTTAGAAATTGTTCAAAAATGCCAATCACTCACGAAAGGAAAATATCACGTATAACTTAAAGTTTATTTTCTTCGAAAACAATAGACTCTTAAACGTCTCATTTACAGCGCAGCAGCACTGTGAGTACGATAAGTAGGTAACATATCATAAGCGTGACACGTAATGTATGGTGTAATTGGACCGGAAATAATTGATATGAAGACAAGATAGGCTCCTTTTTTTGAGATTTGCTGAAGTACATTTCAATGCGAAATCGAGAAACAATTATAGAAAATACAAATAAACTTAGAAAACATATTCGTATGCAAATTGTAGCATTATAAGGTACTATGTACTAGTAAAGCTCAGCTGACATTGCAAAAAAAAAAAAGAGACAAAAGAAGAGTTGAGAAAGAGGCGTTTACTAGCTTTATATTATGCACGCAAGTTCTAGTCAGGCGATGCGATTTCAGGTAAATTAGCTCTATCAGCTCTAACGTAGAATTTCGAATGTTTTGCTACACCAATGTGGTTGTCAAACGGAGTGACTAAGCTACAAATGTTCATAGTCAATATTTGTCAAATGGTAACCATCACATTTTGTAATCATTTCATACAACAGGAGCTTATACTTGCACAGCTCTCTTAGTGACATGTGAACTCCACTCACTGTTATATAGATATAATCAACAATACAAGCAACAATTCAGGATTTGTCATCTCCATTCCAACTGTGGTTAGCACATTGACGATCATCTAACATAATTCTCTTTTAAACAAATTTTCGCTTAAGTCTGTTTGTAAGACAAATAACTAAGGAAATTATATTCGGTTTTTACCGAAACTTCTATACTCAACTAGCCAAGTTTATGAGAACTCAGCTTTATGTTCTCTTAAAAACAGAGTGTTTTCTCAATTATCTAAACTAAAGTTTAATAGGTGAGCGTGGCAGATTATTTTTATTTTTATGGAATACCGTGGAACACAGCCATAGTAGTTTACCGCAGACAACAGTCAAATCAACACTAGGCTAGGCAATAGACATGCTTCCAATTTACACTGTAGGCGATTTGGGCCATTTTCAATACCAGCCTGCTTGTAAGCACTTCCATAGTTTCTGCCAAAATTGAAGGCGATATCCTCATTTTTACATCCAAAAGAATGTTAACTACAAGTTTTACGCTGACTGACTTACGCATATGTCTAAATCGATTCTAAATTTGATGTATATACACTGCGTGGGGCCTCTAAAATTTCCTTTTCAGCGTAACAACGAAGTGAATATAATTCCGTCCTCCAGGATGAGTACAAAATCAATCTCATTTATTTGTTTTTAGCTTTCTTTAGTATTTAAAAATAATTTTTGAGCCTTCAAGTTTATTTATTATTACAAATTATCATACGACTATTATGTTCAAAGCAAAACAAAAAAATTATTCTTCATTTATGCCTGTCGTATATACAGTACATTCCAAACAATTTAAGTACTTCAGATTTTTAATAAGTTGTGGAAGAAATGAAAAGTTATTGTGTAAAAATATAATTTTATTAGAATATCATAAAACCCTTGCATCTTGTGCATCTTGTTATAAATGAGCGAAATTAATTTTAAAAAATTGTGTAGACTCCACGTACAATTTTGCAGTTTCTTCAGGCGTGATAAATTATAGAAGAGATCTCAGAAGGGAGTGATTAAATAACATTCTCTGACACTCTCTAAGTTAAGCATTCTCTATGCAGTTTTTTACCTGTATGGGTGGGGTCCTTACTCCGAAACTGTTTTCAATTCGTTTAATTTAATAACCAATATCAAGATGTTTCGTGTAACCATAAACCCAGTAAATGTGAACTTAATCCATTTTTTTTAGAAAAATAAAAATTCGACTCTTCTACGATGGCCTAATTTCATGTCATTAATAATTAAAAAGTAGTTAACATTTAAAACATTTCTTCATTTATTTTAAATTCAGTAGCAATTTCGCTTTCTCTCTTTATTACTCTCGATACTTTAACCTATAATTACCTTCTCGTATAGATTACTTAATACTGCTTTCTCTTGAGCTTGTACACTCGGCATATTATGCGGGATACTCAATTACATAATTAGTCCATTCAAAATTTCTTTTATTTGGTGCTCCGTCAAGATGAAATGTTAACTTCGTTAGCCCATGTATCATTACTATTTTAACGTCGTCAAAACCGCTTCTCAACAAATATACACAGCTTGACTCTCACCGAAAAACGTGTATACAAAAAAATTCTTAATTTACAAAAATTTTCAGATCTTTCTTAATGATCTCTTAGTGATTTTTTGGACTCACTAGAACAATCCTTAAAAAACTATTAATTTGGAACGATCGATCTTGAAAAAGCTGATATTATTTATTTTACAATAAAAGGAAAATGAAGTTAAAAATACACTAAGTGTGTTAGTTAAGCATAACTTTCCAACGTGCAAAACTCTATAGTCATATCAGAAAAATTCGATTTTTTTTCTGCTTAATGAATTCACTTTCCTATCTCCTTTGAAAGTTATAGTTTTGGATAAACCTATACTATATGCTCTACGGTTTAACTTACCTGGTTAACATATTAGCACGATTTACTGCGACCTCCGCTTCAATTCGAAAACGATCTTGAGCATAACGATCGACAACGCCTTCACCGAGATTTAATGACGTACCCGCTTCACAATTCGAACCGAGGGAATGTTGTGTTTCGACAATTTGTAAAAATTTCGTGACTACGTCCCGACCCCGCATTAAATTACGTCGATTACTACGCGATATTTCATCCCAATCATAAATTTCGTCAGAATTCGCGGCATCGACGACACCTTCAAGAAAATGATTTGTTTCATCATCTTCGCTATTTAAACTGAAATTATTAATATCTTCTGCTTCTGATTCACTTGAAGAAAATTCGAGATTATTGTTATTATTATTATCGAGGAGAGCATCATCCATAACGCTGTTGTTGTTGATATTGTCATTATTATCGTTCGGACTATTCGTAGCACTATCGTTGTCATCGGAAGTATCAATAAAATTAATTTCTTGCAATTTATATATACGCGTTGTATCTAGACCTTTACCACCGACACTAGTGCTTGCTGAAACTCGAGGTGGATTCATGAAATTCTGATTTTCTAGAGACCACAATCGTGAATCTTCAGTTCTGTCCAGATTTTGAGAGTATTGATGAAATTTACTTTGATTAACCGCATCAGACAATTGATCAGTAACTAAATCATCAAAATTTAATGGTAACGAAGTCGTTTGCTCGACGGTCAAATCATTTTCAATTTCATCCAAATGTAAGTCATGATATACCCGAGACAAATTCAAAACATTCACAACTGGCTGGGTACTATAACTAGCATCAACTGGTAAATCATTTTCAATTTCTTTTAGAATAATTTCAGAAGGATTTTTTAATTTTGTACTGATATCTTCTTCAAAATGTTTATCATCGTATATTATAGATTGCGCCGTAGAAGCGGTCATATCATATTCATCGTTTTCGGTTATGTCAACATCTGCCATTTGTTCCTCATCATTTTGATAGGAAAAATCGTAATTCATTAAATTATCATTTTGTAAAGAAGTTTTCAACTGTTGAACAACATTTTTCTCATCATCCTCCTCATCATTATTATTATCGTTATTATTATTATTATTATTATTATTATGATTGTTGGTTAACAAACGATATTGTAGTTCTTCGGCCTCAGCTAAACTGCGACGATGGCTACCACCATACTTATCTGTAATACCACCGCCATTATTAACTCTTCGACTTCCGCCAGAACTATTCTGACGTAAACTTTCCATAATTTCTTTTTTATGCAATTTTCGTATTCTATGTGTTACTACTGCTGGCACCACGGTTTCCGCGGTCGTTAAGTATGATGGTTTGTCTGTCGCATAGTATGCATTTACTTGACCGTTGAATTGACTGAGCTCAACGAGATTTCTCTTTATCGCTTTTATCCCGACACCAGGATGCGCTAAAGTTGTTGTAAAATTCTCATTATTACGATGACGTTGTGTTATCGCTATCGTGGTATTACTTTCATTATCATAATCACGTTGTAATGTGATGGCTGCCATATTATGTTGTTTTTCTGTTAAATTGTTCGCTTTGCCAAAACCTTCATTACCATTCATATCCGACGAGACAAGCAATTTTTTTATCATGTTTTTTTGTTTATACTGTTGCTGTTGCTGTTGCTGCTCTTTTTCTGCGGTATGCCTCACTTTAGAACGTTCATGACGTATATTGATGTTCTCGCCAACAGGCAAATTTGCATTTACCATCGCATTCTGTTCATTAGCTTGAGTTGAAAGGCAAGTAATAATCAGCATAAGCATTGTAGATGCCGTGATTGTTACAAAAAATGTTGTTACCTTATGTATCGTTAGCATTTTCAATTACTTAGTTGTTGCTATCAAAATGAAATTTTCAATTTCTTTTTTTACGGGAAATCTTATTTTCTCCTTGTGCTTCTTCTTCTTTCAATTCATTCCTATAATTTTTCGCGTCCATTTAAATACCTTTTGCTTCTGATTCGTACTTTCCTAACACAATTTGCGTGACAGTGAGTGCACAACACTAAATGATGACGAACGTTTAAGGTTTCATTTGCAACATACAAACTGCTCGACAACATGATCAACATTTCCTCGACACATGAGTATGAAAGATGGCTAACAATACATTGAGACGGAAATTTAATTAATTAGGTTTTAATTAAACGCATCCATCATTCTATTCTGTGTTTTTTTTTCTTTTTTATTCTTTTTTTGTATTTAATTTTATATCAAAGCGTTGGAAACTGCAAAAGATAACAAAAAGAAAAACAGAAATGCTTTTAATAATGGAATGAATTTTTTACGTCTTAAAATACTTTAAAAATGTGAGAAATAAAAGCATTTTTATCTTTCCAAGAAACACACAAACACAAACTTATTTCATTAAATTAAGCAGCCTTTCAAGATTATATTGAATGATAGGATAACTATAAAGAAAAAGTAAAATTGAGCAAAAAGGATCCTAGAACATTGACAAGACGTTAAACAAATGATTACTTTTGCATTAGTTAGGTATGGTGTTTGCGTACTACATTTCAGCTGAACAAAATATTGCACTCAAGCAATTAGGATATAATAAAGTAAATTCAAAATAAAACAGTGCAACTGCAAAACAAATAATGGACTTAATGACGTAACAATTTTATTAGTCGCTATAAGCCATGCATGTTACTTATATTTCCGAGATAGAAAGTGAAAAGTTAAACAAAATGTTCGCTAAGCTATTACTTAGATCATGCTAGATCCAAAATAGTTAAACGGACCAAAGTGAAAGTCCTTATCATATGCGCTGGTATTTAAAAAAAACTAATTTTCATGTGAAATTCCTATCACGGGCTGCATTTCCATTATAAAATAGTAAAAACTAAAAATTATAAAATAATAATTATATGAGTTTCGAAAAATTTATTTTTCGTAGGAACGTAGATTAATAGACACATTATATTTTGCTGCCCATATAATTACTGCATATTCAAGGATGAGTTTAGTTAGTGTAACATACGAATCCACAAATTCTTTAGCCCCACGCTTAACAAAACCCAAAACAGATTTAGATGTATTAACCACCACAACAATTTGCAAATGGAAGCTCGTTTTCGCATTAATAATCACGTCCAAATCGTTAAGACAACATTGTCAAGCATATGACCATCTAAACATTAATTGACACATATTGGGTTGGACCTAGATATTGATAACTTCTTACATTTATCACGGTTTAAAGTCATAATATTATGCATGCACCAATTACATAACTCAAAGAGATGATCTTAAAACATTAGAATTCTTAATACAGAAGATTAGATCATTAATAAACAATAAAACGAGAAGAGGATCAAGATAACTTCATCAGTTCAACAAAGTTAATGGCGCTTTAGTTTATAAAGAAGACGAGAGTGTGAGACTCTATTGAAGGGCTTAGAATTATGTGTATTATAATAGTCTCCTTTCTTACTGAAAAAGCACATGATACACTACCAACCAATTTCAAGAGATCAGTCGTCATAGAGCTTGTACCTCTCCCTTATATAGGTAACTTATTGAGGCATTTATAGTCTTTTTTTTAAATCCATGGAAGAACCTTTGCTTTCTCATTTGCGATTCATAATGACTCAATTTTTTTAGTTTTTCATCTAATATCTCCTTTCAAGCAACCTCTGTGTTTTTTCCTCAACCGATAATCTGCAATGCGGACACGATTAAATTGTACTTTGTATAATATTTAACTGAACACTATTTTTTTACGTAGTTTATCATTCAAATGTTCAAGTAGTATGCCGTTCAAGAATAGATTACCACAACGCATCTTAGCAGTACTTCTGCTTACACTTACCTAACGGTTCGGCTTACTAATGTTATTTCAACCCATATACAATACAACTTTACTTGCAAATCGGCCCTAATGTAAGGTAACTAAGCTGTTTTTCTGTCCATACGAACTTTAATTGTTTGGGTTATTTATCCAAACGACTGTAATCGATTTCCAACTACTTACCAGACTTACTTATATCAATTTTCCACATTAAATGCCCCATATAATCATAATATTTAATAATAAATTTAATTTGCAAAACTATAAACTTTTTACATTTTCTGAAAATTAAATTCTCTAAACAAGTATTGACAATGTAGGCGAGAGATTTGCAAGTTTTTGCTTCAAAAGCATGCAAGTCTTCTTAAGTTAATTTTATTAAAAAGTTCCTGCACTTAGTAAAAGAAGTAAAAAACGAAATCAAGAAGAAATAGAAATTACAAAATACTTATAAAAAAGCTGTTGTCTTTAATTTTATATTATACTTCGTCCTACGAAAAAAAAAGTTCATTGTACTTACGACACAGCTACGTGTACAGAAGATTTAGTTTTTATAACAACTAATTTATCTAACGTCTTATATAATTTTCTTGAACACTAAGTCAAGACTGAACTTATTCCCAATATACCCTGGCTTAAAAAGGAAAAAAAGAAGAGAAGCTAAAAATCTCTTCATAGGAAATACTACAATAGAAGACTGCAACTACGAACACAGAAGAAGAAAAAAAAACTAAAATATAATAACTTTGAAAATTTAAGCAAAAGTAATGCAACAGAGGTAAAAGATCAAAATAAGTTTCATTTCATTTTATATTATTTGTCCAAATAGAAAATATTTTACTTCTTAGTTTAGAAATTTAAGTTTCCTGCGAAGTTTGTGAAGACTTAAAACTTACACACGAATGTACGAATTCTGAACTGATGAAAATAAACAAAATCATGTCTGTTGAAAGAAGCATTCGTTGTTTTACTATTACTTCTAACTGAACGCAAGAAAGCAAAACTTTTCTTTGACAACAACGTAACTAAAATATAAGTAAGAAAATTATATTCGGCGATGACGAATCTTTTATACCCATCATCTCTATCTTCAAAAGAAAAAAGAAAAAGAAAGGCGAAGAAAAAAATTAAATTTCGATACTGTATAATATGGGATGGGCGCAATAGATTTTTTTTATCGTTTAAACATTGATGTCAACTTTACCTGCATATGTCAGGAATCAACGATTTCTCTATACGCTTTTCTTATAGAAACTAATGCGTCATGCTTGCTGTTTGACTTAAACGATTGCTTTGCTTTAGTAAAATTAATTTGTTTTTTAATTAGAATTTTCGAACTATGCCCCAAAGAGCAGAAAGGTTGCAGCCTATATTTTTCGAGTTTAATTCTATACTAATTACGTTTATTAAAAATATGATGGCATCACTGGCAAAGAGAGACGAGTTTATAAGTAATGAGCAGAGAACTCTATTTTCTCTTAAAAATAGAGGTGTTCTCAGTTACGTTTTACTGTGGGTGTGTCGTTTGACCGGTTTTACCTATTTTCTATACCAACTTAGCGTCAAGAACTTTCAATGTTTTGCCCAAAATGGCGTCCGAGATATCTCAATTTTTGCAACCGGGAAAAATATTTATCGCAGATATCACACAGATAAGCAGATAGACAGATACAAAGGCGGACGCACGGGTACCTCCAGATGGATTTCGGATTTGATACTTATCAAGAATATGTACACTCTACGGAGAGTCTCTTAACTTTCATCTTGAAGCTGCAAACGTTATTTCAAAAATAATCAATAATAATAATAATAAGTCTGTCTGCTATGATTTACGAGTAGCACCTCTCTTAAAAAGAGGCGTGCCCTTCAACCGACTTGACCCATTTTCAATATCAGCATGCGTGCAAGAACTTCTGTTTAAATTTTTATCACAAAGACAAACACACGAAAAGGCAGAGAGTCTTAAATCTAAATTCAAAATTTGATGCTGATCAAGAAAATACGCAACTTTATTAGATCTCTGAAGCTTACTTCTGGGGGTTGCAAACAAAATGACGAAATAAATATGCCCGCATACCACGATGTAGGATATAAAAATGATAGGAGTCTATAGTTATTTTAAGGCTAAAGCCGAATGCGTATCATCTTATTCTCCTAGATATACACCTAGATATACAAGACTGTTTTTTACAAAATCTTTTTTTTTCGGCTGCGAACCTGCTTTGATTTTTCGGCTTCAGATGATCTTAATAGTCACTAATGCGAAATTGACGCGTTTGGTGAACAAACCCAATAATGTTTTAAAATTTGTTTTTTCGATTCAGTTTCTTTTTACCAGGTGTTAGCAATTTCATCAAGATCAGATATACTAGTCGGGTCCGGGTCTTACGAGTGCATATGATTGCTATACAAATAATGTATACGAAAGTATTTCGAAAAAAAAAAAAACAAATGAAAGTTTCTCTATATATATATAAGCTATATCTCGTTTTGCACAACCCTAAAGTGCCAGTTGTCTATCCCTTACGAAATATATATTTTATCTAAAAGTCTAAGGAAGTAGCAGCCAACATTGTCCAATATTTTGATTAATTTGTTTCAAATTAAGAAAAAAAAGTACCGAGTTAATTTATACTGCCAATACTTCGCGCTAATAGTAAAATTGGAAAAATACGCGGACAGACAGACTTCGTTAAATTTCCGTTCAGCTATACCGAATGAGTGTCTCAAATTGTTCTTCCTGGATGAATCTAGATAATACAAAACGAATGCAGAAATTAATTCACTCGCATATATTGTTGGTAGCTACAAGTCCGTGCTTTTTTTATAGAGCAATACATTGTGAATTGAATCATATGAGAATGAAAATAAAATGATTTCTTTTACCGAGCTTATATCGTTTGTATGTAATAAATGTGTTAAAGTCCAGTCATATCGTCAAAAACCAAAAACCTCTGTATTTTAATTAATTAATTTTTAATTACAATTGTCCAGGAAGAAGGAAAAAATTCATCAGGTCTAGTCGAGTTAAGTCCCATTTGAAAAATAAGAAAAATTTCTATCATTTAAATATTTTAAGCTTTATTTAAGCTTATTATGCACTCACTACGCACGAGAAAGAACATTAAACAACACGACGTGGAAATGTTTGAAATTTAATTAACACGTAGCGTGAGGAAATTGCATTCATGTTCCTATGCACGTAACATAGATGCAGACAGACATATATAGAATATTTAAGTGAGGCCATACCGAAATTTATGCTAAAACAGAAACCAAAGCGCAAAACATAAACAAACATGACACGGTTAGTAGAACTGAAAGTTTAATTAGATTCCTCTCTACACACATTCGCATGAGGGGAGACATTGATAGCAGATATAGCATAAAGGACGATCAGTAACATATATATGTATGTATGTATAAAGAGGATATTAAGCAAAAGAATGTGAAAATGTGTGAAATTCTTAAAAATCTTTTACTCAGGCCATTAACAAACGACAACGTTTCTACACTTTTTATGATTTTATTGATAAAAACATGTACTGAGGGGTAAATCTCTCAGTGAATCCGTTCTTGTGTGCTCTATTTAATGTTTACTTTTCTCCGTACATTCTTTATACTGATATTAAAGTTTGTCTATTGCAGTTTTCCTATTTATTCAATGGCGGTTTTCATACGCATTGCATATCAGATATAATATAATATGAAAGCTTTTCTTTATATTTATAAATATTTTTTTTATTAGCTTCCTTATACTTGTTTTAACTGAAAGTTGATTAACAATTAGATTTTGTAACTGCAGCTCTTAATTTGCAAGTTAAATTATACACTTTTCACAGTCAGATTTTTTAACTGCAACTCTTAACTTAGAAGTTCCATTATTCACTTTTCACCAAAATATATGTTTTACTAATTGCTTATTAGATTATTGTGACTGAGTTTTTACTTAGTGTGATTGACTTTTTCGCGTACGATTACTCTTCTATCTCTTTACTGTTTTCTCTTACTATTCTACTAGTTAATAGTTAACTGCAAGGAATCTTACGTTTAAATTTAGAGTATCAGTATCAGTTAACTGAAAATTAAATTTATTCAGTTTTTGATTGAATTTTTCATTGAAATCAATCCTAAGCATGTCAAGTGTCCTTAGTTTCCAAACAATTGCGGTAAACATTCTAGGCCATTGACCTGGTTATTCTAAACGAAACGTATAAACTACTTTTTTGTAGAGTCCAGGTTAGGTTGAAAATAGATTCCTGTGCTGAAACCAAAAATTTTTAAATTTATCACCCCTCTGCCTGGTTAATAAACTGAACCTATCTTGAATACATAAAGAAGAATTTGACATAGTTTTGAAAGGATCTATAAAACTAGATCGATTATGTGCACGCTTTGCACGGGCTATAAAGTTTTAAACGGACAAAGATACTAGTAAGAAAGTTATATTCGGCTGTGAGCGAATCTCTCCACCCCACCTTCATCTTAAAAACCAAAATACTCTATACTCAAAAGTACTGAATTCGCATGGTTTTTTTCATTTTCACTACATTATTATTGCAGTTTATCAGTAATAAGCAAAACACTTCGAGAAAGGAGGGGTACGAGTCCTTTGACCGCTTTAGTACATTTTCAATACCAACCTGCTCCAAATGTTTTTTTCCAAATTTGAGCTTCTTACTTCAATTTAGGCGGCCAGGAAAACATTTACAACCCGTATTATGCAGATAGATGAGCGAATAGATGGTCAGACTCGTTACTTATGACTGACATGCCTAAATGGATTCGGGACTTTATATAGCTCATAAAGTTTCTGAAGTACAATACTGGATGTTACACATATTTTGAAAAAAAAATGATATTATTTAAGATTCTATGAAAATGGGTGGGCTTAGCCGATTTTTTACAGAATATACATTTATTAATAAATATTTTGTAATTATATTTGTTGGAGTTTATGAATAATCAGAAACGAAGCTAATTCTTTTTATTTGTGAAAGCAGACGCATTCGTAGGTTATATTGAACGGTAGGCACAACCTTTACCTAATTTGATCCATTTTTAATGCCAACCTGCGTACAAAAATTTCAAATGTTTTGGCCAAATTTAAAGCCGATATCTTCACTTTTGCGGCCAGAACTGTATACCTTACGCAGAGGGGTAGACAGACGAACATGCTTAAATCGATTTAACATAAGATTTTTTTGTTTGTTTATGTTTAAAGTACGGAAAGTGAACGAAATTCTCCTTTGTTTTGTAAAAAATTAATGCTATAAAATATTTTAAACAACTGCCTTGAAGCTAAACAATCGAATTCGAGTTCTCTCGCAATCTCTGAATATCGTTTATAGATCCACTATCGATCGTTAACAAATTATCGATCAAAAGCAATAACAGAATCTGAAATCATTGCCACCTAAATGAAACATATGGTAACTCTTTGGTTATTAGAGATATGTTCATAAGCAGATTGAATTTCAAACTTTCACTTTCACACCTGGTTTAAGAAATAAAATGAAACTTGTATACATATGCAACAGAATTTGTCTTTCAATCATATATACTTTACCTGTCAAAACTAACTAACTAATTGTTGACGTTTTTCCGAGTGTTGCAAACAAAATAACAACATTAGTTTAACTTTAGTTTTGACAGACAAAAACATCAAATAAATATTAGGAGTTTTTATGTTAACTCACGCGCTAACGGCCTTTAGAGAAAGAACTAAAATTGCTCTCTATGAACACAAAAAACAAAAAACAAAAAATTAACAACAACAAGCTAAAACTTATAAAATAATACAAATGAAATTTATTATGTGCTGTAAAGAATTGTTTTTCTGACTTTTAGTTGGATTATATTGTGTATTTTCAAATGTTTTATGAGCCATAAAATAACGTTAGTTATTGATGCGACTTCATGTCCATTCACTCGACATAGAAGAGAGAGCAGAGAGAGATATGGTTAAATTATTCAAACAGTTACGATACGACATAACACAAAATTTGGATTAGGCTGACATTAATGCTACGAAAAGATTTATATTTGTTGTAATTTCTATTAAGGCATATGAACAGAGGATTTATTAAACATTTTAAAAAAAAGCTTTCATATAAACTTTAGACACATAATCCTGAAAAAATATTTGGTTTGAATATTTTTTTTTTAATTAAAAACTAACTTTATATCCAGAATTAAGTGGAATTTAATTGATTATATTGCGTTTATTTAAAGCTGTAAAGCTCTTCTCTAAGCCGTTCTCTTTAAAAAAGAAATGAATTCATTGTTATTACCACAAATAAACGTTTAAAAATGTTCTTCTACGTAATTGTTTAATGTGGCCAAAATGGATTTTCGAGTTTAAATAACTAATGCTTGCATTGCATGTAAAAGCCTGCCCGAATATAGTCTGGCGTTTACACTTGACTGCAAAATGAGGCGAAGAGCAAGCATGCATGACATGTGATTGCAAATTTGTAATAATTGCGTGTTAATTATGTGTTTTTGCCTACATGTCCCATAACGGCTGATATAACCGAATGCTTACCGTATTATTACTATACAATGTCAGTTGCATAACACTGAACAAATGAGTGTGAGCAATAGAGTGTGCAAGCAAGTATGTGAATGTGCATGAGCGATATAAAAGTCAAATTGTCATCAACTTTCGAAAAGCAACATGAATTATACATCAGTTTGAAACCGAACTCGCGCAAAGACTCTTATCAATGCTTGACCATAATGCATTAGACTAAAGTATAATTTAAGTACTGATTAATGGCATAATAAAAAGAATTTTTAGGAATTATTAAAAGTTATAGTGAAGCATTTCAAACAATTGCGAAATATCATAACCTCAAATATTCAAAATAATTAGAATCCAAAGCGTAATAAAAGAAAATTCTTGAACATCATGGATGTGGAACTCAAGACTTATTACAATGACAACCTTAATGACTACAATGGCCGCCAGAAGTAATAAACGGGCTAAATACATTTGGATTCAAAACTTTAGGTTATGCAGATGAATTAATAGTTTCCGTTGTGGATTGGCATGAGCGAATTTTAACTGAGCAACAACGTCTTTTTAAAAGACATTGAACTCAATAGTTAGTTTTAAAGAACCTTTTTCTGTATACTGAATATTGAACTTTTTTGTTAAATTATTTATTTATAAGGAAAAGTATAAAATTTCTTTATTATGTCTAATGCTGCACTGCACTGTACCGTTTGTTGTCAATGCTCAAGAAAATAATGAATTTAATTATATCAAACAAGATTATGAAAAGGAGGGGCAAAAAATAAATAAAAACATGATGAAGCTTTTGACCGAAAAAGCGACTAAAGCCCCTTTTGCGTGCAAACACCTTTTCGTTAAAACATGAGATAGGAACCCAAAAATTATTTACTGTACTTATACTACCATAATCCTTCTAATGCTATGCTATGCGTTAATCTAGTCGCCTAAGTTTAAGCAAACAATAGCAGCATTGGTGGTGAACAAGGTCCAGCGTTTCGCATACATTGGCATCACTGAGTCCATGAGGTCATGTTTTAGAAGCGCTCTCTCTGTAACCATAGAGAGAAAGACAGGGCTGTGTAAGCGTACATTATCGAACATCGACAGACTAAAGCCGGGAAATCTCAAGGGTCGGCTAGAAATATTGAAGGAGTTCATAAACGAACCTTATGCCAAGACTCCGGTCAAATGACCGCAAGGCCGGTGTTGTCTCACCCTTTCAAAGCATCCATTTTGGAAAGATACGGAAAGATCTATGAGTGGTGAGTAACAGCACAAAAATGATACTCTGATGGCTCAAAACTGGTAAATGACGAAACAGGGATTGCCGTTTTCGTCCCTGGATTTCTTTTAGACATACTTCCTATATAAATACTTTCCTTTGGGATATTGTTACGAAATCATATGTTTTAGTTTCAACAAAACCATTCGCACACAACGTGCAGATTGGAATTCGCAAAAATCGAGGAATACTAGGTAATGTTGAAAGATCTTTAAAATAAAAGAACAAAGCTGTTCCTTCGATGACTGTTCTCTTATTAGTCTCTCCTTTACGTTCGATGTCTGTTGCATATAGCTAAGAAAATGATGAAATGCCTCCGAATGTCTAAGGAAACATCGCAAAGAAGAACTGATCCGCATTCACTTCGACAGTAAAAGCCTCAGGAAAAGCCCTGAAAGGCTAAACTATAACATCTAGATTTGTGAAGGAGTGCTAAACGAGCTGGGCAAGCACAATGAATCGCAAATTTATATATGTGTCTGCACACTCGTACACAGACAGCAACGAGAGGGATGTCTGTTTAGTAAACACGGGATCGCGTATCAACAGGCTGGTATCGAAATGCGCAGAACATAGACAAGCTAAAAGATTTATAAATTCTCTCATTGCATGGAAAGGCGACCTACGTTAGGCCTACGCGAAGCGCCACCTGAAAAATATGCGTATCTCGGTTACCGATTTTTATAGAGTTTGCGAATGGGCGATAGAAATCTCTCATCACATTTTGTGTAAATCCGCGGCCATCTGCAAAATCAGACACAGTTGGTTTAACAAACATTTCATAACGCCAGACAGAGAAGAACTTCGCAAAATTCATAAGAATCCTAAAACTGGAAGATTAGGGGCAAGGACGAGTACAATAGATCTTATAGGAAATGAAAGAGCAATAGCAAACGTAACTTTTCTAATTGTTTTGGACTTGGTTTTTAATCTCTTTATCTGTCGTTTTGTGTTTTTTTGGGTTTCTTTCTATTATAGTATGTGTGTTGTGATTTATTATATTAAACTTTCTCTAGACTATCGATAAAAAACGATTATGAGGAGAGAACTATTTAAATGATCTAAGAAGTTACTATTCCAAACTTAGTCGCAGCGTCGAATTGTAATTATTTTGATTATGCTGGCGAACCTAAAAAATATAAAAAGCGATTGGTGACAAAAAAATTTAAAAAAACATTCTGCTTCGTCATACCAGCTGCAAAAGCCATCTACCTAAATGTATGGCGCTTGCCTTACAAGTTAGAAGTAAAACAAAAGTTTTTTCATAATAGAAACTTGGAAAAGAGTTTTTTTCCGAAACTATGTACTTCAAGAAGTTTCTGTAACGCTGGCTCCTTCGATTTTCATCCAATTACAATTTTACCTGCAGCTTCAAAATTCTCTTATGAAAATTATGGAATTTTTTCGATATATTAAAATTTGTCCGTTCTGTAGCTGAGTCTCATTTGTTTTTTTTTTTTTTTCGTTAAAAAAAATTTAATTCGATGATTTTTTTCAAACCAATTATTTTCGAAAAAAATCTCACTTGGGACTGAGCTTTTCATTTTTTTTTATGCCAAAACACGGCAAATTATCTGCTGTTATTTGCTGAATACTTTAAGAAGAAGGAGAAAAATCTCACTTCATTGAGTTTCAAATTTTATTTTACTTGTTTTTTTCACGCACATTCTCGTTTCCTGTAGTGGTAGGAGAAGAATTTTTTTTGCGACAACTGTGTAAAAAAACCAAATTAATGCTTTTTTAATATGAATTTTGTTTAAAAATCGAACGTTGCTCATTGAATTTTCATTTATGTTTTATTTGGTTTTTATTTTTTTTAATATGAACTATTTTTTCTGCTGTAGCAGAGGCCAAAAAAGGCGAAAATGGGCTTTTGTTTAAAGAGTTGTCTAAAAAAAAATAAAAGAACACAAAAAAAATCAAACCAATGTTTTTTTTAATATCAATCTTTTTACAAAAATCCCTCGATGCTTAAAAATATTTTTTCAGATCATTCTTTCAGCCCTTTTTGTTATTAAAAAGTCCAAAAAAGATAGTATGTACCTTAAGACTTGGATTAAATATGAATAAATTTTTTCATATATCTTTTTTTGCTTTTCATGAACAAATAAATAAAAAAAAATGAATTTTAGGTAACAAAAGAACAATCTCAACTTTATGTTTTACTTTGTACAGGGCTAGGCAGGCATCGTTTTGTTAAAAATATTGAATATATTAAATTTATTCATTTATATTTAAAGAAATCAATTTCTTAATAACTTTTGTTCATGAATTTATTATCGCACGTTCATTACCCGTACCCGTGAAAGCCAGACACAAAGTTTAACCCATTTTAAGACAACTATAATTTGAACTATTTATACTTATTGTTAAAAACTTTTCTAATAAGTCTTTGAAATCCTTTTACTCTGTACTCTTTCTTATCGCAAACTTTTAGTGGATTCTTTTCTGTTTTCTGTTTTCTTGTTTGTTTTGGCGTCTTTTTTTCCAATTTTCTTATTATAAAATTCTTATTTTTAACCTTGAAGTGTAACGAAACGTTAAAGTATAAACATTTAATAAGAAAAACCCCAATTATTTTTATTTGCAATTAAAACTTTACACATTTTACACCTTTTCAACGGGGTTTTCTTTCTGATTTCCTTTTCAGATGCTCATTTATTTATACCCGTGTACCTATGTAGCACTTACTTACTTACATACGTAGACAAATGTGCAACCGAACACCATTGCGTATACACAAAGAATTTCTTTAACAATTGTTTTCCGTTCCAAGTTTGCTTGTTTGCTTTAATTTTTTTCTGTTTTTTTTTTCTTTGCGTTTCATGTTTTCATAGCGATGCTTAGTTCTTTGTTGTTTGTTCTTTTTTCTTTTAAAACATAAAGAAGTTTTTGCGGGGGCAACGTTTGTTTTATATTTGTGGTCAGACTGTTGAATTCTCTGCCTTTCATATTGGAAGAATGAGAAATTATTTTAAAGGCAATTTATTAGATTTCCACAAAAAAAAACAAATAAAAAACTGAAAGAAAAATAATAAAAATTTAAGTCTGAATGAAAAATTAATAAAAGTTCGAAAACCGAATTAGTTCTTGTTTAATTTAGGAAAGTTTTCAATAAATTTCAATTTCATCTTTAATATTTTTGTTGGTGCAATATTTAATGGAAAATTTAAGAAAAAATGTACTTTCTTAAAAAACATCATATTCCCTATCAGCCTACATGAAGAGTTATCAGCATTTTATAGGTAATTACACGGACTGCTATACACTTGTGATCAAAAAGTAATAACACTAAGCTTCCATAGGTTATCCTATTGCGCATTATTGCAAATATTTTTCGCGAGCACAGACTGTTAAGAAATATTATTATTTGGATATTTTGCGTTAAGTTATACACTAAAATGATAGATGGACAAATACCCTTAATATTAGAAATTCAATTGAGCTATGATCATAAATCTACTTATTGGTAAATTTTCGTATATATAATGGCCCTTTGGCGTAATGCTTAATTAAGTTTCTTTTTGTAACTTCACTATCATAGTTACTAAAAAGTTTTAATTCATCATAATATTATGCATTCAAAACTCAATACAGGTTTTCCATATAATTTAAGGTTTTGTTCAAAGTGGTGTTGTCGTTGTCAATTTGGTATTATGGTTCACAGCATGGATTTATTTTTTTCTGACACAGCTGAATATATAATTGATTCACCAATAATTCGGTTTAAATAATTTTTTGCATTCTGCACAATGCATACACCGTACGTATCTTACATTAGGGCATGTTGAGTCTATGCGAATGTTTGTAACGTTCAGAAGGGCTTGGGATAAAACTATCATATTTTTATTGATTTTGAATCGAATTTATCGATCTATCGATTTAAATATATCTGTCCCTCTATCCGTTTGCCTGTTTGCACTACTCAATTTGGTATCGATTCTATTCTTATTTGAATTAAGCACATATGTCTCTCCGTCCGTCCGCTTCTCCGCCTGTTCGTCTGACCGCCTGTCTGTCCGTCAGTCCATTTGTTTGTCCGTCCACCTGCTCATCTGTTGAACTGTCCGTCTTTTCATCTGTCCGTCTGTCAATCTGTGTGCCTGTTCGTCTGACCGCCTGTCCGTCTGACAGCATGTCAGTCAGCCCATTTGTTTGTCCGTCTACCTGCTCATCTGTTCAACTGTCCGTCTTTCCATCTGTCCGTCTGTCCATCTGTGCGCCTGTTCGTCTGACCGCCTGTCCGTCTGACCGCCTGTTCCTCCGACACAATTTTCGAGATACTTTTTTTTTGAAATATAGTACACTACCATGTTTTATTTGCAGAATGAACCATTTTTACGACCTTTCCTCTTATAATAGGATAAATGAAAAAAGTTTACACGAAAAAGAATAAAAATTTAATTTTTAATATTTCCTGACAGAAACCGCTTAGAAAATATTATTTTGACTGAATTCTATCAAATAAATATGGAAAATATGGATTGGATGGAACTCGCTCTCATATATAAACACGTTTTTGTAAAAAACAAGCCCTTATATGACTAAATCTTGCTATTTTTGACCAAAATAAGTGGAGAATAATAATTTCCATGACAAGAACTTTATTAAATATGAGCAAAGTCGATACAGCTTTTGGGCACACCAGCGCGTTTTTCTCACTTCATGGAACGTAAGCCTTTACTTGACAACCAGCTATAATTTTTGGTATTTTATAATGACAGAACATTGGTGAAAAAGTGCAGGTTTATTTAATGGCGACATTGCCCGACTATCAAATTTGAACATGTTTTTCTTATTTAATTTTATGTAGATTTAAAATGAAATATTTTATTGTAAAAATTTTTATGAAAAAAAAAAAAAAATATTCTGAACGTTCACCTTAAACTATCACTGATATACACTGTGCAATAAAAGTTTTCGCATGTTATGTTGTCCCTAACATTGCAAAGTTATTTTGAAAAATGTTCCCTGCACTACATTTGCTACTTTTTCTATTTTTGTTTTTTATTTTTATTATTATGTACAGCACAATGCAGAGTTAATATAATAGAAGATAAACTTCAATGCAACTGTCAAATCGTTCGGAACTTTGTATTTTGCATTTCCATTGAGAAGCAGATGAATAATATTTATTATTATTATAATTAAATAAAATGCGTGAATTTTCTCGCGAAATGTACATCTCCAATTCTTCACGCTCTGGACTAATGTTAAGTATAAAAAACCATAGGGATTGTAACCATTGGAAGCTCTTTTTACGATTAAACTCTTCTGAATTCTTAATTTTTCTGAAACTCTCTGCACATTTTGCTTATAAGGGGTCATCCATTTCATGGTCCAGATTTGGCAACATTTTTGTTCAGTAACATATATACAAAAAATGTCATCCAGTGGACCATATATTTAGTATAATATTTGTCATTTTATAATGTGGGTCGTTTAATGACTGTTGAATGCTGATTTTGTACTAGATGCGTTTCGTGAATGGTTATGGTTAAGAAAATAATAAGCAAAAATGTGAAGAAGTTTTCGAAAACTTCATCTGTAACAGATTTTCTCGAGTCCACATATCATTGAAGATGTGGATATTGAAGATATGTGAAATTTCCCGGGCATAAAATTTCACATATTGATGATGTGAACTGATCACCAAGATCGTGCGATTTCTCATCCTCATCTTATCTTTTTTTTTGTGGAAATATGCGAACAATCCTCAAGCTGTTGACGTTTGAAAACCTGCCCGAAAATTACTTTCAGAGGATCCAGCTCTGCAAGATGTGCTGAGAAGGACATTTGACTGTTGTTCCATTCCACAAATAATATCGAAATCCAAACGATATATTGAAGAAAACTTTAATCCAAATTTCAATCGGAAGTGTGTTTTATTTACGTTTATTACAAAATGTATGGCTGCCACATCTAGAGTTTTCGATAAAATTGAAGTTTCTACAGTACAGTTCCTGAGATGTTCTTCGTCGCATCAATTTGTGGAAATCGTTTAATGAAAACATACATTTCTCTTAGATTTTTTGGTCGGAGTAATTGTTACTGTTAGCGCTGGACATTGTTTGATGCCAGATGATATAAATCAACGACTTTATCACTATTTTCAGCGTGCGGTATAGACAATTTGTGTGCGGAAAATTACAATTCAATAATGATTACTTGTTGCTAGCTTCACTAAATATAGCAAATGACCATATTATCCAAAATTCTAAAATTGAAATGAAAATTAAGTCTGAGAATAATTTTGCGATGAATATTTTCATCATCTCCTGCGTGATAATCACTTGGTTCCATTTCCTAATCTATCGTAACTTCATATTTATATTCGCTTAAGGCTTCACAAATTAACTCATTGGCATTAGCCAACGAAAAGTTCATGTTTTGAAAACGAAGATTGATTATAATTTTGAATCATTCGTAAATGTTACTCCAAATGATTAGATACGAGGCTTTGAAAGAGTAAAGAGTAAAATAAATTTGTCAAAATAAAAGCAGAACTCTATTTATTATTTTTGCAAATTGTTAAATGCATGCAATTTAGTCGCATGCAGCTTAAGTACAGAAAGTTTGTAAGACACAATGTATAAAGAATTTTGGGGGTCTACAGTATGTGTTATTAAATAAAATATTTTTGTTTTGAAAAAACGTCTTTCAAAGAGAACTAAACCTCATTTATTTATATCGCTTTTCCGAGTTTCCATTAAATGATTCTCATTCATTATATAGATGATTCTCATTCATTATATATTCACATATTTGTCAGTTTATGTGTTTTCAAAATTAAAATGTTTGCAAAACGTACACATCGAATAATTCATAAGCCGTCATTATTGACAGTCACTGGTACATTTTATTATCTTTAATAAATTAAACAAAAATAAAATATATCGCTTCTGTGTGATGCTACACTATAAAATAGAGTGAAGATCTATACGCTTAATGTATCGATCGTGCATTCTAGCATGCGCATTAGAGACCACAATATAGATATTTTCTTACGACGAGCCGGCGCCATCTAGCTAAAGTTATAAATTAAAGATTATATTTACAGGGCAGAGCTCTATAAGTACTAAAATTAGGGAGACTCGTAACCTGAGTTTACTGACTCTCAAACTTACTGAAGAGGTGTTGTTCAGAAAAAATTAGCAACAAATTTAAAGCTCTAGCATTGTAAAGGTATAATTTACGAAAAAGCAGAAGTTAAAAACATTTTGGTAAAGAAGAAATGATTATCAATCAATTTTGTTAATTTTCAAATGTAACCTGATGAGAAAAGTAAGAAAAAAATATAATGATGAGGTTTCTTCTAGACGTAGGCTTGAACTCGGAGAAAGAGAACTGAATTGTTTCTATGATCCATGCATATGACCCTTATGGAGATGCTCAAGAGTATCGAAAGTTTTGCATACGCTCAAATTGCCCACGAGCATTTGTGCTTTTCGCTTATACCAAGTCGGGAATCTGCAGGCAAGATCTATGAGCCCCGGCCAACAAAGGCGATTTGTACCCTATTTTTGGCCGAATGTAGGCAGTATATATGGTGCAGATATCGACTGCGGTAAACTCATTTGTTTACGACTTTTGAAAAAATATTTCTGTCGTGTCCAAGGAACATCATTTTGTACTTTCGTGGTCAACTATGTCAGGAATTGTCGATCCTTCTTCTTCTTCTTGGCACCTCTTAAGAAGAGGATTGGTTATCAATTTTCCTGAACCTTAAGAGACAATATTGAGTTTTGTGACGTTAAAGTTTACCCTACTTATTCTACGCTGTATTGATACTTTTATATCTATGAAATGAGTCTCTCGTCATGCGGTTGTCGATGTAAACATTGCATTGCAAACATACTTTCATGGGTATAAATGTAATAACTTAATAATAAGGAGAATAAGAAGCAGGAAATGATAAGAAAATACGACATTTATTCAATTGAATAAAATTTTATATTCAAGTCCGCTTACAATATAGTTTTCATGATTATTGCGTGCACATCTTATCTGTTAAATGTTTGCAGCTTTTAAACTATATTTATATATCCTCCAAGCATTGCATGCAATTATCGTAATGCAAAGTTTTTGTGTTTGTCTTTCAATTCATTGGTTGCTTAGCCACACATAACTAAAGCCAAGTCTATATATTTCACATGCATTAGGCCCCATTCACATACATAAATATTAGCCTAACTTTTGAATCTGTTGACAAAATCAATGCAAACATCAATCACTTAATTGTTTTCCTATAATTGCTAAGAATAACTTTCAATAATATGCCAGTAGTAGTTTAGTGAATTGGTACTAAATATACGTTTGTGTGATTAGAAACGTACTTTGATTATTATCTTTGCTAAGTTCTGTCGTTGCATTCAAAAGTTTGGATTACATTTTGAAATTTCTTTACTGCCCAGAGATATTCTATGCATTTGCATTTTAATTAATTTTAATTAATTTGTACGATTTTGCTTATGAAACAATTTCAAATATTTAATAAAAGAGAACACAACATCGACACACACATGGCAAATTCCATAGTTTGTTTTTTAAAGTATTAAATATGTAAGATCAATAGCAAGCGTGTTGGTGACAGCGTACCATATTTTGCACGAAAGCATCATATTTTGTAGATATCCGGGATATTTTCGAGGCAATTTTAAATAATATTTATAAATAGTATCCTTCTTTAAAAGAAATCTAGTGTATCTGGAAAATCTGTAGCTTTTAGTATTACATTCTTTTGATGGTTTATGCCATAAATAAGCCTAATACTGGGTTACATTTTACGCTCGCTATCGAATGTGAGGGATATATTTCATTTTGTCGACTTGTTTGTAACTCCCAAAAGTAAACCCCGCAGATCGCACAAAGTATATATATTCATCATTCGGCATCAAATTTAGAATCGATTTAAGCATGTCCGTCCGTCTGACTGTTCGTGTGTGCAGTGCCCGTAAAAATGAAGATTTCGCCTTCAAATGTGCCAAAAATATTGGAAGCTCTTGCACGCAGGTTGGTGTTGAAAATGGGCCAAATCGACCGCAGGCCACGCCTGCAGTATAAGCGGAAAGCACGTCTGTTTTCTAACTATTTTGGTCTGGCTGTATTCCATGGCTAGCTGTATTCCATAAAAATAAAAATTATCTGCCACGCCCACCTATTAAAATTTAAAATGTAGTTTTGATTCTGCGCAGCCGAATATAATTTTCTTGTTTTATTTGATGTCTAATAACCATTTATTTGCAAGCAACAGTTAAGGAGATTCATTCGAGCCAAGCCATCTATTCTTCACTCTATGTATATGAAGTTATGGCTAATTATGGATGAACTCACATAGTTTAGGATTTAACTGATTTTCGAACTCCAAATGGAAATTTTATTAAAGACTAAATCTATACCTAATTTAATATTCTAAACAAAAAGGCTAAAATGTTAGGGAAATTATGACTTCGCTGCTAGTTGTGCTCAGATCCACATATATTCAAGTTGTAGATTTTCCAAGTCTACAGAAAAAAGAATTTCAGGATCATGTTGGCCCTACTAACTTAGTTTTTTAAAGGTGGTGTCAGCAAACCGATCTAATTCTTTTATTGTTATTCAAAGTTTTAGGATCGAACTTGGTGTCCAAATTAAAATTCAATAATTGTGATCAGAGCTATGGGCCAAGAGTAAGAGTAAGTCTAGTACAAGTTTTCAAATTGACTTGCAAAGGAAAGTTACTTAATAATATTTGTAGGATTGTGTAGACCTCCGCAGAAATGCTAATAAACAGTGCCTGTCGCAAACTCCAATATTGGGTCTCAAGAAAGTTCTTGTACTTTCTAACGAGCTACGCAGCTTCTGCATAACTTTTTTTTTCTTTTGGTACAGGACAAACAGTTTGCAAATCAGAATAACTTAGTGGCATTCAGAGAGTTTTCTAGACTTCTGCAGAAAATGAAAACTTGTTGGAAGAATCTTGTCGAATTTTGCCTCTCAGTCGAATTCTTTCACACTTTCTAGCGAGCAATAAGCACATGTTGGTGGCCGAAGGGTTTCGTTTTAAGCTTAATGTAATTCCTAATAACATAGGTAGGTGCATATGCCGTCTCGATGCTTCGCTTTTTTTGATATCATAAGTTTTGAGAAAACCTTCTCATTCAGATTTCAAGTTCTTTCATACACTCCTGCATTTGATAATTAATTTTTCGTCAAATCATGATGCGGACAAAAATTGTAAAATTAATTTCCAATATTAGTATAGGTTTTCGAGCCAATCTGAGCATACGGCATACAGCTGTGATATACAGCGGCGAACAAAAACGTTGGGACTTTACAAAGATTTAATCCTAAGATAATTCATAACACAGTAAAGACAACTCTATCACATTTTGGAAATACCGTATTTTCACCGTTGAAAAAAAATTCCATTTTGTGTATTACAAAGTCTTAGCATCGTATTATACCTTTAAGTAACAAAAATTCTTTAAGCTACTTTAGCGAATGACTGATAGATAATACAGTGTAGAGTCAAATTGAATGCAAAGCGGTTTAATGAATTAAAATGAAAAAAGTTAAATTTCTAATATTTCTCGTTGATACTCGGAAGAAAGTACTTTTTTTGCCATCTAAAACAAATATGAAACACTTAGATTGGATTAGACAATTTTTTATACCACCTCCCATCTGTTCAAGTAATCCTATAAAAAATAAAGCTTCATATGGCAAAACGAAAAGTCTAATTTTTAATGTTTTATAATCAAAATTAATCCAATGAATTAATTTGATATAAAAATTAACCGCAATAATAAATTTGGACCATGTGAGTCTATTTTTTGGACACCGCCTCTTATTAGAGTTCCCAAGAAAAGCAGGCCTTTCTGTGATAGAAGTATCTAATTTTAATAATTGATCCATAATAAGAATTTGACATCAAAATTAAATGTAATATATACGGCCAACATCCATTCGTGTTTTCAGACGCGTATCCCGTATAAAAGCTCCAACGAACGGGATATGCCTTTATCACCAAAATAAATGAGGAATTGTATTAGATGAAGTAGTGGGGTATTTAAAAGGCGACCTTGCCGGACTGTAATATTTTTTCTTATTGAAAGTTATTAAACTTACTGAAGTAAATTAATTCTAGATACAAAAAATTGCATTGAGGAAGAGTAGTAAAATGCTTGCTTCTTTAAATTAAGTGATAGCTCAGCAATTTATATATGTATTTATTAATTTTATTTGTTTATTCGTTTATTTATTTATCTTTTTTATTTATTTTCGAGTGTCTGAACAAATTTATTACTTAAGTTCGTCGTAGTTTTCTAGATTGTTAGCTGTTAACATTTCATTGAAATACATTTTTGTATTCCTCTCCTTTTGCGCATATAATGCCACTGCCGATATGCTTAACATTGTTGCAAAGTCAAAACAATTTTGAAAACTTTAATATTGTGACATAAGCATGCATACATTTGCACACACATTCTTACAGAAACCACTACAAGGAGTAATTTGCACATTTAAACTTGTGTATACGATATAAATTTGTATCAAGGTTGATATCTGCGACGACTTTTATGTCAAGTTTTATATCCTGTAGTGTCAGTCATATGCCAGCAGACTCAACACTAACAACTAAATCTATGTATATATTTTTTTCTTTTACGACAATGTATTTGTATCTGTTATGCATATTTCGTAAACAAAACAATAAATAAATGGCGAATGAATGCGTACAGAGAATATTTGAAAAAAAAAAAAAAATACAAAAATATATACCAAAAAAGTTAGAAAATAAAATAAGAGAATGAAAACAAACTGAATGACTTTGACATCCCTCTAGAGCTTATGAATAAAAACGTTACCCATATAAATACATGCACATATCTGTACAGAGGACCCAACTGCAACATTTTCTCAAATAAAAATTATTCAATATGGGAAACGTTTAGTGGATTTTCACTACAAACTCATGAATACACTTGACTTGAAGAAGGATTTGTTAATATGTACGCAAATGTACTTGAAATTTGATTATACCGTTCACGTCAATGTCAATTGAGAGGACCTTCTATCGGTATGTGCATACGTTTTGCTCGCTTGTGCTTGTGCCTGTGTTTTTGTGTGCATCAAAATCAACCGTTCTTACACAGGTGTGTATGCTGAGTTTTAATGATTTACAATTTGAAATCATTCGATCTTAATAGTCTAATGACTTTCGTGTTGGAAAATTTCATTCAACTAAATGCGAACAATTTGCCGTTGATTTAACACTAAACGATTTCAATTGTTGCGAATATTTACATAGAGAAGGAAAACATTGAAGAAAGTTCGACGTGAATTTAATTGATTGAAAAATTAGTTTAGTTGATAAACTTGATAGAATTCTCTCTTCGCTACTTATTAAATAAAACGGTGCTCAAATACTATACAAACATAGAAAAGAATCAATCAATCGCTTAATAATTAATAGGGTATAAAAACGCAATTTTCTAGAAATTAAAAAAGATTTTTTTTTTCTTATATTTATTCTCTGTTGATTTTTATATATTTTACATATAGAGCGAAATATTTATTTGTGTTGCAAAAAATACTTATAAAAAATATTAATATTCCATATTCGAAAATATTTTAAATTTCAATTTATGTTCGAAAATATGATTTTACTTGATTACGACGATTTTCTTGTAAAATACTTTTAATTACGTGCTGGGACCAAATAATATTTCGTTCAACAACTTGGAAAAAGCCATCGAAAAATTCAATATAAACATAATGATAATAACGAAATCTTGTGTAAGCGTTCAGTTTAATTGAACTGCAATAATTTTTTATGTAAACTTTTATTCTCGTTAAGAGCCCAACTAAAGTCGAAAGACTTTTTTTACATCCATGCGATATTCATAAGATTATATAATAGTAGTAGTAGTAGTAGTAGTAATAGTACCAGTAGTACTAGTAGTAATAGTAGTAGTAGTAGTAGTAGTAGCAGTAGTAGTAGTAGTAGTAGCAGTAGTAGCAGTAGTAGTATTAGCAGTAGTAGTAGTAGCAACAGTAATAGTTGTAGTATACATTCAAATATTAGAAGATTATCTCTTCTGGAGATTTGAAAATTAGTTTTAAACGACAACGTCAGTCTCGAATTAGGGGATAAGTGTTGTTCTGTTCGTTCAGAAACAGAATCATAGGTTGGTGTGATATCGAAATGTTTATATCGTCTGCGAATAAGTATAATAAGTATAAAATATTATAGTCTGAATAACAAGAAGACACGCTGTAGGAACCAATGGAATGTCGACTGTCCGTCTATAGATGCGTTCAAATCGAGTATTACAATTTTTAATGTAGAGATAAGACTTCGAAAAATCGGATAAATTACTTTCTTTGTAGAAACAAAAAAACAATAGTTCGAAACCTTAATAGAAAATGTAAATGAATGATAAATGATAGTGTGAACTGCCAAGCGGGAAGATCTTAAGAAATATAGGCTTTCTTAACTTAGTTGTGTAAGAGTTTGGCAAATAAATTACTTTTATTACATTAATATAAAATAAAATATATATTATCGAGAAGAGACAAATCTTCGGCTAAATGGAAAGAAGAATAGGATGTTAGCCTCGAACAACGGAAATTCGTGTACATTATTGTTAACTTACGATTCGCGATTTTCTCATCGTGATTAAATTAGGGTAGCAGGGGGAGGAGGAGCAGGTTCCGCCCAGCAGATCTGCTTGAAATAGAAATATGTAGAAATGTACTGATTGTCAAGCAAGCAAGTTAAGAAACATTTGGTTTTTCATGTAAGAAACATCTGCGGCACCACTTTTGGATCCAATAGTGAAACTTTACTGTTAAGTACAGTGCAAGATTTATTTTCCTTTTTCAATTTGTGCGCCTAATAACGTGTACGAACACTCTACGTTTCGCTAAATGTTTTCATTCCTCTTTTCCTCTTAAATAGAAAAAGTCGCGTCCTCTGCATCTTAGGTAGGACCGCAAAGAAAATTATATTCGTTTTGCGAATATTTAACATCGAACTCTTTCGATTTGCCCAAAAGAAAATATCACACCTTTTTATGAACGATGGGTTTTTTTGATTTAAATCAAATTTATTTTTGTATGTGAGATATCAATAAGAATTTGCAGATTTTGTAGCAACGATAGAAAGTGAAACATATTGTGGCCTGAGAACATATCTTTCCAAGATAGCAATTAACCTAGGAGGCATATATTCTTCTTATTGAATTTAAGTATAACATGTTAGTAATTAGAGAGCTTTTTTTTTGCATTTAAATTCATATAGAAACTTCAATGAATATTATAAGAAAAAATGTGAATATCACGAGTTATAGTTATGAACTCGGAATTAGTTCATTAGTCATAGTGCAGTTTATATCTGATTTTATTTCTAATTATATATATTGTGTGCTTGTAAATCTCACACACACAGCTTTAGCGTTTCTCTTCTAACGTTCCTTTCCATTGCGATTTCTTTATTTAGAATTCTTTTTTTTAAATTCTGAAATGCAGCGATCATTGTCAACATGCCTGTACAGGCCATGAATTGTAATTAAAAAAAAAAAAAGCAGAAACCTGCAGCAAATAACTTCAATGTTTAGGTTTATCTGTTATTTCTTCTTCAATTTGTTTCTTTACTACTTTCTCAAGCAACATATTAATCTTCTTAATCTTACAGCAGGATAAACAAGAATCCTATATTGCTATAAGGAGTAATCTTTGGTACCTAATGCTTCAGGCAAGTAGATTAACTTTTTACTAACAGTTTACTAAACTAGTAAAAGTTATGAACGCACTCAGAAGTGTTTTTTTTCTTCAAATATTGCTAGCAAAGTAAAGAAAGTATGCAGCTGTGAATGGACAGACCAATAAGCGGATGAGCAAATGGAAAGAGATATTAACTAACGGATGAATGTTTAGGTAGGTGAACATAAGAATGAAGGGTTGAATAAGTTGAAAGACAATAGGATGGACACGTAAACTGCACTATAGCTGAAAAAACGTCAGATGAACTTAATAAAAACTATTCGAATTTTGTTTTTACTTTTTCGTTGGTGATGATGATGATGATGATGAATAACAAAAAGTCTAAAATAGCATCTGGCTGTTAAGCTAACGAGAGTTCCTAGCAGGCAACTACAATGTACTGTTCTCATTTTTAACGAACAAAAGCTTAAATCTTATTGGATTTTTCCTTTTTCTTTCTAAGTTACTCTTAAGATATTGTGTTACTTTATTTAAATCCAATTTTATGGAATTGTAGGAGAAATTAAAAGATTTATATGAATTTTATATAATTCTTGATGCTCTATTACCGCTAACGACCCTTTCATTAATGTAACCACTTTATAAAAAGTCCAATCATAGAATAACATTTTTTGTAAATACTTTTATGAAATCGAAATGAATTTTTTTATATTTTTGTAATACAAAATTTAGCAAAAAGTTCCATTAAATACGTCAACGTGAAATTGGATGATACAGAATTGCGCTTTGATTTGGTTAAGAAAATGAAATTTTTTGTGCATGTTTGTGTGTGTCTACGTTTAAAAACGTACCTTTTTCCCTTATATTATTCATAAAACGCATCTGACATTCATATTTTAATACTTTCAATAAACTGTAATGGGAAGCAAAACGATCTGGCGAATACAACAATTGGATGACAATCACCCTCCAAGGCTTGAAGTCCTAGATTCAAAAACTACTCTTACTTACTCGCAAGCTTAACTTTTGCCTCGAACGCAAGTTTTCTCGCAAATCTTTGTGTTCGATGTTCATGAACCAACAATAGTTTCATAGTCCATAGCAGAGCTTAGAAAACATCTCTGCAGGATACTTGCTATGGTATCAAGCTGACGTCAAAAGTGATCGGTGAAAATCGAAATATTCTACTGTGACGACATTATGGTTTTAACAGATGTGCGACGAAAGGTTCACGGTCAAAATGACTGATATTTAGTTTAATAAAATTCTTGAAAAGAATAAAAGAAAAATATGTTGGAACTTTGGTAAAGGCGCCACGAATTTTTTCTTTAACGTATAAAGTTTTTCTTAACTGCAATAAAGTAAAGTAAGTGAAAATAATTCTAGTTTCTGTATACTCAACGCTTCGCCTATAGGAAAATGGAAAAGATACACAAGCTATTTACTAATCTGCCACCTTTTACTTCGCCTTCACCGAAACTATGTTGGAATTTTCTTATAAAAGTAATAAAAAATAAAACTTGTCTTTTTTTTTCTTTTGTAAACCCGTAATGTAAATTAAAGGGCAATGGAGCACAACTTTTAAATGTATATGTTTGTGTAGATTTGCGATGCTTCTTAATTGCTTGCTTCGTACAAGATTTTAATTTATTTATTAAAAACAATAAAATTTATAGCTCCCGGTGGCAGCGTTAGTAACTTCAGAGTGTAAATCATTTTTATTTGCACTTAAAGGAAAATATATCAAAAAATGACGCTGCTTTCGCTACGTGGATGCAGTAGAAAACCGGCTAATTTTTCTTCTCCAGTGGAAGCATTTGAAGAGCGAAATTAGAAGATACTTTTTCCTAAATTTTCAACGTCTGCAAGTTATTAATGAGAATATTTTGAAAGTTATATTTTAACATCTTCAAATCTTACCCATACTTTTACTTATAAGGATCTCTAGGAGAAAGTGTTCCTGCATTTGATTTTGGTGAGAGTCTCTCGATGGTCCATCTAAGCACTGAATTATTTTTGCGAACAAAAATAGAAAGAAAGAATGTAACAATTCGCATTGAGGGCACTCGACTATTTCGAGCTAACTGAATAAATCTCACTAGGTATAGCCTCGACGGGCCGTACCCATCAATACCCTAGCGTACTCACTGTACTCAATACTTACAAAAAGCCATCGTTTTTTAGCCAACCTGATCCCTATGGATTTGTTTAGATCTTTGAGTACGCTATACATCTCGGAAGGCCAATCCTACCATCTTATCTTTTGAATTAAACGTATTTGTAAAGTCCTCGATGTAGTTTATAAGAGAAGATATAACAAAATTCATTATTCATTCTCATGTTAAGAATTCTAAGAGTACGTGAACGTGAGCAAATGTCGTTAAATCGTTTAACAACTGCTCGCTTATAAATAATATAAAATATAAAATACCAAACCGAGGTTTATTTCTTAATATTAAAAACGTAATGTGACGGATTAATTTTATCCATATTTCTGCAAGAGTGTGCAGAATGGAAAGTTTGATCAGTAATTACGAGAAAATTTTTATTAAAAATTTTTAAATTTTTATTACAAAAGTCAGCAAACTTTTGTCTGAATTTAATAAAAATATAAAATAAATATTTAATTTAAAATTTTCAAATCAACATTAATTAGTTGACGTGACGACACATATTTACAATGTTTACTCATTTAGTGCAACGAGATGCTTCATATGTATATTTTGCTTACATAAGAGATACTGCAAGAGAAGTTAAGTGCAAATTCTCAGTATAAGGGCAAATGTTAGATTCTATTTTGTTTCGTTTTTTTTATACTAAAAAGCATTTTGCCCTACTTTTAAGTATTAATTACATAAAACTCTTTGCCTATTTTCGGGCACAAAACGCAAGCATTTTCAGATGAGGCATTTCAGGAACAAAGAAAGGAATTTCTTTACAACTTTATTAGTGTAATAATTTGTAAATTCTTGAGAGAAAGCAGAGATGTACCAAACAATATTTAATTACCAAAATATTTTATCTAATTGTAAAAAAATTTTAAAATAATATTGAGTAATAGAAGAGCTTAACATTTTAAAGAGAGTATTAGGTTCGCAAGAAAAATGATTCTAACTATGTGCCAGATAAATGCAAAACCTTCGCTTCGTGGTTTGAATTCACTTTTGAATTCAATTTATGATCATATTAGTTAGGGTAAGCTTAGACTCACTAGAATGTGAAGTATCTGTATTGTGTCTGTGGTCCCTGTAACGTAATGTGGATGTGCGATTCACAAAGTCATTAAGTCCTGAGGCTGAGTCTGATGGTATGGCGCAATATAAGAAAGCAACCATGAAAACATAAGAAGATAGTTTGACAGCTATGGTCTTGTTTTCTAACGAAAAATTCTCTGACTATTAACGCTCTCTCACGATATTAATAAATATTCTAATAACGAAAGTTAGAATCGCCAACTCAACCAAGCAATTCAAATAAATGCTCAATAATGACTGGTATTAAGTTTTAATTATGTAAGTGTCCTCTTAGTATCCCATCATTTCCTTCCAAAATTTACAGGGTCAATAGTATATTTAGAATATCTGTCATTAGAATATTTTATAAAATAATTAAAATTTTTTTAATTAAGAAAAGCATTTTGTTTTAGATGATATTGCGGTAAACTTTTTCATAACCAATAAATAAAAAAAAAAATTACCAACGAGCCGGTAGCCTATGCTGATAGTCTAAGAATTAATTTCATTAGTTTAGAATATAAAAATAATAATAATAGATGTCATAGAAAATCAATTATGTTAAGTTGTCGTTCGAGAGCAAAAAAATAAAAACTATGCCCAAAATCCTCAAAGTATCAGAAAAACTTTAAAAAGCTAAAAGTACGAAGAACATGAGTTTAGTACGTATTAATTGAGAATTATTCACACATATTAAGCAGCTTGTCTATTACAGGGAACAGTTAATTAAATCTATACACAAAATCGAAATTTGCAAAAGAGTTCATTAATACTTTGCAAATGCCCTAAAGTACGTACAGATTTTTGCATGTGTTTCTCAAAGAAAAGTAAAGTATTTTAGCAAAAGTACATGTACATGAGAACATTTTTACTTTTAAATTAAAAACTTTCACATGTGAACACATGTAAGAGCGAATTCTTTATATTATTGAATCCTCTCATATCGTTAAACTATCAGGAAACTATACCATTAATTACTCTTAAGCTGAGCAATAAAGAAAATCGTATATCAGACTGAGGATAATATTTTGCGCGAAACTTTTACTTCCGTTTCATTCTACATGGAAATTTTTGTATTATTTTTAAATCCCTATTAAATAACATTTAAATGTAAAAATGGTAAAATGATTTCTCTTTATATTTCTCTGTGAATATTTTATATATAAATATTTTACGTTTCCAAAGTATTTGCACAGAAAAGTGAATAAATGAAAGTATTAAACGTGATTACATTTAATCCAGTGGACTCTAATTAATTAAAAACTGAAACTGAAGCGTCATGTTCAAGTTGGCCAAATGAACTAAAAAATTTAGTGCACATAAATATTCTGTCTGCCGGTGGATTAAATGAACCAACCAATGCATTAAATAGTATTTGTAAACATATATTTTACATTAATCCACTTAAGCAAAAGCATTAGATGTCTGGGACACATGGTTAAATTAGAAAGTTGAACTGAGTCTCCGTTCGTTTCTTTATTATTATTGTTTATCTTTTCGACTTAATATTCTCTCATATTATCTCGTAGTTTTACTTTAAGAAACTTTTATTTGTGTTCTACCTTGCAAAACTCATTATTGTAATTTAACCGAAAAATGAAAAAAGTTTTTGTTACTATGATATCTATTTTCAGATGCATAACTACTCTAACATGCTGACAACAATTTTCCAACAATGAGGAGAAACTTTACTAGAATTTTTGAGAAATATTTCTTGAATATGTTTTCAATTTTTTTTTTTTTTTTCATTTTCCTAATAGTCATGCACCGGATACGTCGCACTTATCATCGTATGGCAAATTAGCACAATAGCAACAAAGTGCAAAGTATTTCAAATATGACAGACAGTTACTTTTTAGAAATCTCTTATTTAATGATGCAATGAACCCAATCTAAAGTATAATTGAATTCAATCTCGTTTATGTAAAAGCTATGAAGAAAAGAAAGACAAAAGCAAGTAAGAATAAAATATTCGCCTGTGACAAATTTTTTACACCCATTATCTTTATCTTAGCAAAAAAAAAAAAGATAAAAAGAAACTACATTTTAATCGATAGGCGTGGCAGTTTTTTTATCTTTATACTGTATACTGGAGGAAAGCTAGCTCAATAAATCTGAATATTTTTATAGATCTTTCTGCTTTGATTTATGAGTAAATTAAACCTTCTTTTTCTTAAAAGCAGAGTTGTTCTCAAGTTGTCATTTTCAATACCAACCTGCGTGCAAGACCTCCAATGTTTCTGACAAATTTGATGGCGTTATCTTCATTTTTGCGGCCAGCAGAATGTTTATCACAGTCTTTATACAGGCGAACAGACGGATAGACGAAAATGCTTAAATCGATTCTAAATTTGATGCCGATCTCGAATATATATATTTTGTTGAATCCCTGAAGCTTCCTTCTGGGCATTACAATTGAAATGAACTCAGCTTCGGTGGTGGGCACAAAAAGGAAGAAATTAGGTAATTTCCTGGCAGGACAATGTTAGGTCAGGTTTTGTTAAAAAAAGCTTTCGTCGCTTGAATGAGAACTTTTCCTTCCTATTATTATTATTATTAAAACCACCACCGACGAATGGAAGTGTATTGATTTTATCACTTTGTTCGCAACGCCCAGAAGGAAGTTTCGGAAACCCGACAAAGTATATATATAATCTCGTTCAGCACTAAATTTAGTACGATTAAAGCATGTCCGTTTGGCCATCTGTCCTTTTGACCGTCTAAACCGTCTAAACATTCTGCAGAGAAGAAGATATCGGCTTCAAATTTGGCAGAAACATTGAAATTTCTCGCAGGCAGGTTGGCAAACCGATCAATGAACACACCCGTAGTAAAATGTAAATTGAGGAAACGCCTATTTTGGTGAAAAAAATATTGGGTTTTTTGTTCATTACTCATAGACTATATAGCAGACAGATCTAAAAAATTTCCATATTTATTGAGCCAGCTATCCTCTGGTATAGGTACAACAATGAAAAGGGTAGGCCATGCCCACTCGATATGAAAGAATATAAATATTTGCGAAAATGTTTGTAACATCAAAAAAAGAAGCTTCAGAGACGATCAGTACCAAATTCATGGTCCATCTAAAGACATCCATTCATCCCCTGCCCAAGAGTTCTTCTGCTTATCTGTGTGATGTCTGCGGTAGCCAACGTCTCGGTCTCAAAAATTAAGATATCAAAAATAAATTTGGCACAAACATCGAAAGTTCTTGCATCATTGTAGTGAAAGCGAACCAAGTTGGTCCCAGAACACGTCAACTCTGGATGTTTTGATCGCTACTACATAATAAATATTTCCGCGGTATTCCATGCAGACGGAAAAATTCTGTGACGCCTGTACAGTATTGCACAATATCGAAATTTGGTATTTTTTTTTTTTTTTGCCTTTTTTTAAGACACAGATGGTGAGTATTAAAAATTTGAGATAGCCGAGCAAACTTTTCGTATTTTTTTTTTGAATGTTCTTGAATTTAAAGTTAAAAAAAAGTTAAAGTTCAAAATTTATTTGAGCCGTTTCAATGTCCAGCATAAAATTGATTAAGACAATAATGTTTTAAGCTTAATACATTATATATATAAGTTATTGAATGTCAAGAAATCGCCTTAAGGCTTAAGGATTTTAATTATATCAAAAACTTTTTCCGGCTTAATGAACAAAATAACGCTTGTAGAAAAAAATAAAAGTAGAAAAGCTCTCTAATTACCGGAATAGGTTTAACAAAAAAAGTTAATTAAGACAAAGAAAATAATTTTAAAATATTTAAATAAAAACTGTCTTAAAGATTAAGCGTACGCTTCATTAAATTTATGCAATTCTTTAATAAATTTCGGCACAGTGTGTACTTTCACTATAAATTAAGGTTGAATTAAGTATGAAATATAAATACAGCACATACGTATAATTATATACGAATAAATGAACAAAAAACTTTTGAAACTTAATATTCGCTTCAGGACGATTCTTGGAATCGTATTGCGTTTGTTATACGAAGTGATATCAAATGAGCAGAAAAAAAATTTGTTTTTTTTTTTTTTTGTTTTTGCATTGCAAGCATCAGAAGCATTGCAAGCATTTTTAATATCAAACTTGTTCCTATGGCCTGGAGAGCGTCATTTTGGATAATTGCGTTGTGAGTAAATGCACTTTTTTGCACAGAAAGTGCACATAACTGTTTTTAAAATATTATAATTTAATGAAATATTTTAAATTTTGATTTTTTGTCAATTTTAAGTTAGTATTTCGTATCGTATCCAATATTACTTGTTTATCAAAATTTTCAAAATCGAGTCAGTAAAAAGTGTACATGAAAGTCACTAACGAAGTAAAAAAGTTATTACATCCTGATCTCCTAGTAATGGTTTGCGGAAGGAAGACTTCCAAAAATACACATATGCTACGCGTTGATTAATTCATTCACAATATTCATAACAGCATAATTTTCACTTTGCAATGCAACATATGCGTGCGAATAAAGTTCTGGTAGCGCTTTTTCAAAAGTTTCACACAATATAAAAGAATTTATTTTCTGTTTTGCTTCGTTTCATTGTGTTGCTTTTCTCTGTTTTAATTTGGAAACTATTCAGAATTATTTTAATATAAATTATTCTGTTGCTCTCATGACTATGAAAATATGGCTTTCGTAGATGACTGTGCGTATGTGAAAAGGAGGAAAAAAGTTAAATAAATGTTTGCAACATTTTTCGACATTTAAAGTATGCGATGTAAACTGTTGTTTACAAGCATTCAACCAGTTTTTACATGAAAGTAATAAAATATCAAAGAAAAATCACGAAAATATGAAAAACATTTTTTCATGCTTAATATTTTTAATTCTTATTTTTAATATAGAGGTGGAATCACAGTAAATAAATACAGTAAATGAATTTTATTTGTGATTACATGTGAAAAAAGTTAAACAGAAGAAATTATACGTATTGTCAAAAGAATTTCTTGGTATCGATTGAATATAATCAAGTTGAAATAAAATATTGAGTACTTAGCTTAGTAATACGGTCGACAGTTATTATATCCTTCACCACTTTTAGTGCAGGATATTACAAGTCTGTGCGGATGTGTTGAATATTCAGAACAGTTTAAGATAGGTTTTTTGTTATGCCTCTTAAGGCCTGCCAGCTTGCGTGTCTGTCTGTCTGTCCAGTCATTTTTGTGGTCAATCTCCAGGTCGCAATTTTTGAAATCTTTGGCATAGTGACATCTCTTGATATACTGACGTCTTTTGGTATACTTCTCTCTTTTGGTCCGAGGACGAATGAAACCGGATTCGATGGGATCAATTATACGACCATGCCCTATATACCGCTCTATTTGAAAAGAGCATTTATATAACTAACATCAGAGGAGGCTATTATGCATTAAATTAATGTATAAAATTTGGATCGAAAGAGACCATTTTTTGAACCAATTGCCATATAATCTTTCTTTTGAAAAGTAAGGCTTTATATGACAAAAAGGTCCAATTTTAATAGATTTTGAAGAAAATAAGTCTCTAACAGTAATTTAACGTAAAAATTAACTGAAACCAATTTGAACCACGTAGGTCTATTTTTTAAACACAACACTATAATATATTTATAATTTTCCTTCTTTCTCAGGAAAGTAAGTGAAAAATTGTATTAGACAAACTAGTGTAGAGTGTTCTAAAGGTTTTTATAGCATTTCTCAATTAAAAATAAAGTCTTTTGCATTCAATAGTTCCCCTTTTTGAACGCTGGAAATTGTTGTGTATATATAAGGAATATATCTCCAGTAGTTTGACTTCATCATACATGTTACATCAAGTTCATCAGTTTTTCTTTTTTGAAAAGTTTCGGCCGTCCTATAATATACAGATCATCCTGAAGACAGCGCAAGAAAAAAATAATTTGGGACTGTCTGTCTACTTTCGATCTTTTAAAATCACATGTCGCATTCGAAAACAAATTGCTGTGTTGCCCCACCATGCAGTAGTAAATCACTTAAAATCCATATATGCGCTACTGGTTTTATTCTGTTAACAATAATAATTGAAAATTATCAGTTTGTCTTTTTAAGTTTTTAATTAACGCGAAATTGTTTGTGTGTTAGTCTTTTATTTCGAATTTTGTAAATCCGAGAATTGCGCGGCGAGAACACAGCTACTTGGCTAAATAAAGATACACAAAGAGGATGTGGCCAGTAAAAACTAATTCCACTTTATTCTTTCGGTTGGAATGACCTTTTCCTAAGCTTTGTTTAATTCGGCACCACAATTTCCTTACCGCTGCAGCCTGGTGATAATGAACTCTCATACACTACGTTAAATTTGGCGGTAAGTTGTTCTAACACATCGCAAGTTCCTTATCCAAATACTCGGTGAGGATACTGCTTTATGAATCCCGCTTAATGCGACTAAGGTTTGCCTCTCCAAACAGTAATTTACTTTCCTAAACAGTCGGCGAGAATTTCGTGCGATCTATTGAATTCGACGATGAGTTGTTTCAAAAAATCATGATTTTCGCAACGCGTATACACAGTGAAGATAATTTGTCATGTGTTCTGTTCAGTTTAACGATGGAAAAACCTATGTAAAGTGATTCTCCCCGCCGTGCCTTTCAAGTCGAACGTACACCTATATTACTCCTTTTTCCTTCCGCCTCTTCGCAAAATTCGTCTTAATAACCAAACTGGTGAGTTTGGATGGCTGGTCAAATATAAAACATGATGAATTGCTTTAATAGTTTCCCGTACTCATGAAATCCGTTCAATTTGATAGATTGTCATGTGATAAGTTCACCTCGATGAGTTTCTCAAACAATGTCCACATACTTCCTAAGAATTACATTTCATCTCATTTGTTCACTGAAAATGCTTTTGCGCGTGTTATTGATTTCTTTTCCATTTTTTTTGAACTTTGCTTCAAGATGGACATGAGACGGTTCTACCATTTAAATCGTCATATTTTTAATCAGTTTTCTGTTATTAAAATCTGAAGGCTATGCCGCCTCTTAACGGCTTGGTTTGTTCACATATTTGCGTTTCCTTCTAACTACTATTGCATCCGTTATATCTGCACGAGAGTTGGTTTTAAAAAAACTTTTATGCCTCTTAAAATGATCTTAGGATTAACCAAAGTTTTCCCATCGACAAATAAAAGAATTTATTGCATCTGTTTTTCTTATCTTATCATATCCAAGGAAAATCGCTAAATTTACATTGTTATCCATTTTTTCCTCTTTTTTTAATTATACAATGTGAGATTGTATAAGATTTGGAGTCAACGACACTGACGAATAATTTAAATTTCCCAACCACTCTCGTCACAGAAAAAAATATCCAATCAGAAAAATCATTGAAGAGAAAAAAATTATAATTCCGCCAATCAATCTTTAATGTCAATATGTCAGTAGCACTTTTTTATCTGTGTGTGTGGGCCGCGTCAAACAGTTGATAAATTATAAAGATTTTTATAGACGAATTTTATCTCTATTGTAATTAAAAATTCTTTAACTCAGCGTACACTTCATTTACAGTGAATTGATTACCTCTCGCATACAGGTTTTGGTTTTTTTTTTTCTTTCTTATTCACTAGAAGCATGAATGACTTTTGGTTTAGTAATTTTAGTGGGAATTTGGCTAATGATAACAATGCATGCATTTCAATCACAACAAAAAAAAGTAAAAACTAGTCTCTTGATCATGAATTCCTGGATAGTGTGATAGACTCTAGCATCCTCTTAGGTAATAACCAGTAACGTCATAATGACGTTGTGTAGTAGGTTCTGAATAATTAGTGAGTAATAGTGATGGCTACGAATAACTACTGAATGCATACATATTTGAATTCTCGTTTTGAGTAAACAGTAGGAATGGTTGTTGCTAATAGTTGCCCCAAGCTTCGTAGCAGGCATTGCAATGAAACGGCTTCATGTTCATGATATCATCACTTGAGAAATGTGAAACTGATTGACCGCAAAATTTGCAGAAAACGAATTGTAAAAAAAGCAGAGGAACTTCACTACCCCTCAAAAAATTAAAGTCGTTAGCCGCCAATTAGAGGGAGAAAAGGAGTTTGAAAAAAAACACAGATTATTCTCATTTCAAAAGTGAATATTTTTCTAATTTCTAAAAATTTTGTAATTTGGCTTCGCTTGCTTTGTACTTTTATCTGAGCCGCAAAAACATTCATCTCTTTTCAATATGCGGGTTTGTGCAATATCCAAAGTATACGCAGTATACGTTTCCGAAGTATTGGAATTACGTCCTTAGGACTAACACTTGCGTCTGCTCGCTACTCTAGTTTTATACGAAAGTTTGTAGGAAAGTGAAAGTCGGATTACGAACAAAAAATTACAAATTTTTCCGAATTTCAACACATTGAAGAATTGCTCTAAAGAAGAGCATCATTCAAGTTCATACAAGTTCATTGTAACAAAGCTTCCCCTTTTATGAAGCGGGAATCACAATCGATATTTTGATTTCAAATGGAGTGTAGTAAGATGCTATCACGTTTATATTAAATGTGTAGGTATTATAGGACAAAATTTTGTCAAGAAAAATACTCAAGATTTAATCTCATTATTGTAATTAGAAAGTACCTGCATTCGTGAAGAGAGTTTTTCTATAGTAAAACTACATATGCAACGAGCTCACTAAACATCACAACTTCTTTCGACTTATACGCATTAGTTTCTCAAAAGCGTTTTTTCTTATTCTATAAATATTTTAATTTTCAATTAATTAAAACTACGTTATATTTACCAACTTTTATATTTAGAAACTTTTGAAAACTTTTCTAATCAAAAACTTATGGACCAATAAAGTATAAATTAATTTCAGTCATGTTAAAGAATGCATTTTAAAAAAAATATTTTCTGAGCTGTTATTTTTTAAATTTCGTTTTAAAAGTCAATCTTAAGTATCCTTTCGTTTTTCTAATGTTTTCTAATGTTTTCTAATATTCTGAAATTAACTTAAAGGTTCTTATAAATATTTTGCACGGCCATCCAAATACTGAATGATTGCGATCTTCGAAATGATCTATCAATACCGACTTATCGCTCTCCAATGAATTTAACTTTCCTTCTTGTCCTCTTCTTCTCTTTTCTTCTCTTCTTTCTTATCTTTTTTCTTATCCACCTTCTCATCTTACGTTCTCTTCTCACCTTCTTTTCCTTTCTTTTTTCTCCTCATTTTTACTCACTATCTTATCTTATCGTATCTTGTTTTATTTTGCTTATCTTAGTTTATTTTATTGTACTTTGTTTTATTTTATTTTACATTATTTTTTATTTTATATAATTTTATATTATTTCATATATTATATTACTTCATCTCTCCATACCTTCTTTTCGTTGTATTTCTTTTCTTTTTATTTCTTTTCTTTTCTTCTCTTCTTTTCTCTTCTCTTTTCTGTTCTTTTCTTTTTGTCTTTTCTTTTCTTTTCTTTTCCCTTCTTTCCTTTTCTTTCTTTTCTTTCTTTTCTTTTCCGTTCATTCTTTTCTTTTCCTTTCTTTTCATTTCTATTTTTCTTTTCTTTTCTGCTTTTCTTGTCCTTTCGATTCTTCTCCTCTCCTATTCTTGCTTCTTTTCTTTTCCCTTTTTTCGTCCCCTCTGCCCTCTCTTGCTTTCGTGTTTTCTACGCTCCTTTCTTCATTTTACTGCATTTCATTTCCTCTCTCTTTTGTTTCTCTAGTCTTATTGTAATTTTTGTTTTTTTTATCATTCCGACGTATTATTATATAAAACTGTTTTTCTTCTCTTTTAATCAATAGAAAATATTTTCTTTCAAAGGAAATCATTCATACGCCAGTAAACATGCATTCGTTCAAAAAACTTCTTTTTTCCATTTTCCAAACTGCTTGAGAAGGTTTTTTGTGGTTTTCTTAAGTTCAACAAAACAATCTTATGTTTGTTTCAGACCGACACTTTTAGTACCCATCTTTTATAATATATAATATATTCGACAAGTGGTATAAGTCGTGTTATAATTAGCTAATAACGATATATAGTCGAATATCGAACCGCTCATCGTACATCAATAATTAGTTTTTTGATAATAGCGTGAGTTTTAACTTGCGAGAGAAGACAAAATTTTGACTGTGTCTACCATGTCTGATAAAGAAAACATTTACTTTACGTCACGTTGCATTACAAAGTTGGTAAGTTGGTAAAGCTCATACAAATACCAAACTTGGACTTTAAGAGTAACTGCTTCACATACGTCATCTGAAGAAAATTGAGAAAATTTTGTTCAGCTTAAGATCAATATTCTGATCGCTACCACATATTTCCACAACCAGTATTTACGTTTGGACTTTCAGATACGTGCGTGTATTATACAATCATTGATAATATGTTTGCTGTGAAAGAAAAAAGGAGTTTTCTTAGCAAAATAAAAAGACCTAAAAACCAGACTGTGTGTCAAGTGATTTTTATTAAAGTATGGAAACATAATTTTCCAACATATTATGTGCAGCATATATGTAACTATGTTTGTTCCGCAATGTCGTATATGTATAGGCTCTAGACATCTTGATCTCCCACTTGACTTTCGCTCACATTTATAGGAACAGTTCAAAATTTTGAAAACTAGTAGCACCTAAGAACAGCTGGTATGATTTCTTAATTTCCAAAACATGTATGAGGCCATAAAGAAAATCCTCGCGATTACGAATGCCAGAACGCCTTAAAAAAACCATACCGGATGCGCTTCATTTTATTCGCCAAGATGTAAAATAGTCCATTTTATTACTTCGTACAAATCAAAGGGTAGACTTCAAATTCTGTTTAGTCCGTCTTGTATATGAAAAAAATTAGATTAAATTTAATAATTAAAAATTAAATGATTCAATTCAATACTTTCCAATGTCTCTCGAACTGTATATTAACGCTTCACATCTACGAGACGTGCTTTCGAAAAGCTTTTGACATGCCGCCATAGGTTAGGAAGCTAACTTGTTTCATGTTAATTTTTAAATATTTTTGCCTAGCAGCTACTTTAACGGTATTTTATAAAGGATATAAAATTGGTTTTTATACCGATAAGCCCAAAGCCGATTATTTGCTGTCCTTGTTGAATGCTTTGTGCCGTTATTCTGGACAATAAATCCATCGAGCGATTAAGACTCCAGTGCATTCTTTCAAATGCGTATTTATTGAAACCTGTCCATTTTTCTCTCCTTGCAGAACCCCTCTTCTCTTTCCTTCTCACCTTTTCCTAATTTTTCCTATTACCATTAAGAGATTTTCTGTATGCTCTACATATTGTACGCTCGCCCTTAGTTTATCCTTCTAAAAAGCCACTTACCATTCAAAATTTCTTATCAATTTGCTCGAGGCTTCTAGGAAAATTTCTTAGTTTTCGGATCTTACATCTTTCAATTTATGTTATTAAGTACAAAGTCAGGTACCATTTCCTCTTACGAATTAGATGGCATTATAAAATATTTTTCTGAAGCATGTAGACATTTTAATTGTTGTTTTCTCTACACGATGTAAAACAGCAAGTAAAATATTCTTTTTTTCCGGAATGCAATGTAATTTTCTAACCATTGCAGCTTTTAAGAAACCAACATATACAACAATAACAAAACAATAAAAACCAAACAGAATTTTACTTAAAAATTATTACATTTATAGCCAACATTAGCACAGCCTTTGTGCACATAAATCAAGGAGATAGAAAGAACAAGAAAATAATAATAATTTCTCAGTGGAATATTTCTTATGTACCAGCGCGTTTAACAACGTTATCATCTCTAGGTTTAAAAAATTTTTATTAAGGTAATGTTTCAAATTCGTACTAATTATGTTACTACATTTGTTCATAAATAATTTACAAAATAGTTGATGTCTTCTGTCTTCTGATTCAAAAATTTAATTAATTCCGACAGATATTGTTACGTCGTAAGTTCTTTTTAATGTTTCTCTTACAAATTTGCTGTTGTCAATTAACTCTTACTTACAAAAATTTTTTTTATTATTTTTATTTTATTTATATATATTTTATTTTTTCATATTCTTGCATGGTCACGTATACCATTCTAGTCTAGAAATTTTGTTCCATCGAACCTCTTATTTAATTCCATTAACCGATTTTGGCTCTTCTACAGCCACTGTGATTACAGGATAAAATAATGTGCAAAATTCTTTTTATTTCTCATCGGCAACGATAACGTGAGTTAAACTCTCAACATCATCCTTTAGTAACGGCTTATTGCAGGCTGTGGTGAATCTTGTGTATATACCGCACAAGTCTTCAACAGAGACAAATATAGGAGTACTCTAGTGTTAGTTAGTGGAAGTGTCCAAGTACCGCATGACACGCTACCGCAACTCGTTGTGGAACTGTCTACCAGTAGTGATCTTTCCCATGATTCAAAATGTTTCCGCTTTCAAGTCGAACATGCATGAATACTCCTCACTTTTCTCCTCTTTCTCTCTATCTATCTCTCTATCTTGCATCATGCTCGCACGTGTAGATGACATTCCCCTGAGTGACTGCTCACGTAAAAAAGAAAAAATTCTTGAAATCTGAGATAAATCTTTCTTAAGAAGTACGAAATTTGGAAACCATTTAGTTGTATTGTACTTTGCCCTTCAACATGAATTTTTTTATTTACTAAGAAAATGCAAACGATTAACTAACAGATAATCACCCAATGAATGAGATGAAATGAAACCAGCATAACTTAAACTTAATTGTTTTCTCTTTATTTTTATTCGTTCGCGTACTTACAAAGAATTTATTTACCGTCTATTTAGCGAATGGTTAAGAAAACTTTTAGAAAAAGTTCTACGATATTGTTTACCACACACAAAAATTAATGGTTTTTAATAGTGGAAGTAAAAAATATTTAAAAAAAAATGTCTTCTTTTTTATCTTAAATCTACACGAGACTCACCCAACACTGTAAAATCCTTAGGTTATATATTCAGATTAATTTTACATAAAAATTCTGTCACAAAACATTTAAACTTTCGAACAAATTTCATTGTTATTGATATATTTTTTGACTCATCACCGCGCTGTTAATCGAAAATGTTTAAAATTTGGAATGAACGTTATGCGCACACACGCACCCACACCAAACCTAAAATTGAATAATATTTTTGTTTTTGTTAATTCAAAGAAAACATTTTTAGAACACTTTCATACCCGGGACTATTTGTTCTGTTTATATAACACTAAGATTCATTAAACGTAGACTAGTTTGTTATCGCCGTATTATATGAAATTAAACTGTTTTTATTTCTATTCAAGTCTCCACGTCTTCATTTTAGCTGTACATGGATCTATTTATGCATTCTTTCATCTCCATTTGCACCTTATACATAATCTAAGATCTTACTTATATAATAGAATGAACTCTTAAGACTATTTAACTGCCCCAGGAAACCTCTGAAAAAATTGCAGTGAAACACTTTTGTTTTCCTGTTTGTAAGGTAATACTCAGAAATTTATATCAACCACTTAGAAAGATTCGCATGATATTGATCAGTATAAAAGGCCATTTCAGTCAAAGGAAAATTTAAAACTTAACATTAACGCTTTTAGTTTATATTTTCAATAGAAAGCCGATCCTCCCACAAAAGTACTCACATTGATGGAAATGGAGAAAGAAGAAGAATTTTTAAAAATTTAAATATCACTTAATAACAAAAATTTACGTAAAATATTTATATCAGAGCTTTTGTAAGCAAATAATCCTGATCGGCCAAAAGTAATGCTAATAACTTTAAAAAAAAGGTCCACGATTTGCATATTTTTTCCCCTTAGATAGTAAATATCCTTTACTAGATACACGCAACGCGTTTCTTATTAACTTCCATTTAAATTTTATTTCATTACCATCGTTTAAATTTTAATGTCTATTCGTTTGATTATTTTTTATTTTCAAATTTATTTATTTTTTTTGTTTTGTTTTTAATCCTTTGTTTTATTTTTTTTTTTTTAGTTTATTTTTTTTTTAATTTAATTATTTCTTAATTTATTCCATTAAACTATTATAAATAAATGAACTATTTTTTGTAAAGTTTTTTTTTATTCATTTATTAAAGTTTTATTAAAGAATTTTTTCTTTTTCATTTTGAAATTCATTCATAATAAATTATTAATTTATTTTTGACTATATTTAATTTTAAATCCTTTTTAGAATTTATTATTTTGAAATTCAATTAATTTATTTATTAATTTAAAGCAAGTAAATCAAAAAATATTGTAATAATTTTTTCATTATTCATTCACGTATCGGATTTTTTAGCGCGTTCAACAACCGTAACACATTACGTTTATTAACAAACTAAAATTAAAAATCACACATAATCACTATTTGCCAGAGTCTAGTTTATCACTAGCAAACAGAATCAGTAAATTTACACGAATCACACGAAGAACTCGGGTTTTTTTTTAACTTAAAACATCGCAATTTCTTGTCCAAGGAAGTGAACGAGAGAGAGAAACAGAGAGAAAAGATGTGAGAGGGTTCTGTTCTAGTGGTGGATTGCAAATAATTTATCATGAGAGAGTGTGATTAATCATAATAATCAGAGTAATAATGATGATTATATTGAAAGGACGATAAGTTAAAGGCAAATTTTGTATTCTTTAGGTTAGCAGAGTGATGTAAAGTGAAAGTAAAATTACATATAAGTTCAAAGAATTTAGCTTAAATGTAATATGTACGTTCGGAACCGAAATAAGGTATTTAAGTTGAACTGGTTAGAATTTTATATATCACTCATAAAGAAAATTTAGAATATCAATTAACTAAGAGCTTCTGAAATATTTTTACACATTTGAAGAGGAAAATTGTGAACATATTTTGTGTTTTCCAAAAACTTTTGCTGCTTTTCGGATATGCAAAATTCATAGTATTTGGATAAAGAATTATAACACGAAGTGCGTGCTAAACAAGGTTACTACCAAATTCTTCTAATTGTTAATGGAAAAACGTTCCATGCGATAGTCTTTTCAAACATTCCTTTTGAATTGCCGAATGCTATCGCTACGGTGCTATCCAGCTTTCCGGTACTATCACCAAGCTTCTCATTATCGGTGAGATGTTTTGTGAAAAGTTATTCGCTTTTCATTTCCTCTTATTAACCGCTTGAGAAAAAGCTAGAATTCATTACATTTCCATAAATATTCAGGGTTATTAATTCAAACGCGCATATTTCTTCTACGTTAAATATTTTTCCATAATCCACTCGTTTCTCATTTAGATTGTTTGCTATTTCAATTTATATCGGATTTTGTCGCTTTTCTTCTTTTTTTTCTGGCAACTTGTTTAAAATGGACGAAACCATTTAATAGCGTATTTGGGAACTAATTAAGCCATTCCGTGGCCTTCACTTTCGTAATTTATCTTAATTTCAGTACTCGGTTCTTTTATTAAAAAAAAAATGTACGGATAAAGGCGGATATTTCACAAAAATATCACTGATCACTGATTCACGATGACATATGTTAGATTTAAGAATAAAAATTCGTGTATGCTTATGTTTAACGGAAGGCCATGAAATATCTTTCGACATTATCTGTTAAAAGTTATGTAAATTTGACCTCCTGAGTTAGACAACTTGTCCTTAGATTAGCGACACCATAAGGTTACTCATGGCGAACCTTTAAAACTTTCTATAAATCGATCGATTAATATTTATCTATCGCTATCAGTAGTTATTAAATTTAATAAAAAAGTTGTTCTTTTTATTTACATCCTCCTACAATTTATATTGGTAAGCCTCTTTGTTGGAACCTAGCCTAACAGTAACGGGTGTGAATCAAATCTAAAAAACTAAAGCTTATCTAAGATTTTCCAATTTTTATATTGAAGCAAAAACTAGGAAAATCGAGTTTTGCGCTAATAATTATGAAATTTTTCTTTGCAAATAACATATAATTTACAAAAAAGTTCGCGTAAAAATTTAAAACGAATACGTTCAATTTTTAATCTAATAAAAAAATATTAATTTTAATTTTTGTGTAATATTTTTGAAAATTTCAAATATTTATAACATTTTTTTGAGAAAAATCGAAAAAACATCGCGTAGTTAAAAGCATGCGCCTAAACTCTCGCTACATATTAATTTTTTTCTTCTTTTCTATCTCAATTTGCTCTCTTACTCTCATGTTTTTTAATGCTTGAGAACTTACCACTTCACTGCTGATAAGCACTGATAACACTTTACGTTTATAGTTATGTTTAAGGAGATGTAAACAACACGTGCACCTAACTACATGAGTATAGAGCTCTTCGCAAGCACAATTAAGCACAATTATTTTAAACAATCATTAACATTTTTTTTTGTTTACTTATTGTGTTGTTGTGTTGTATGCACTTAATACATTAAAAAAAAATTTAATAACGAATCATAAAAAGAGAATAAAAATAATGAAAAACATTGCAAGTGTGTGCGTGGGTGCATTGTTTATCATTTATCACAACAACAATGCCAACAACAAAAACATAAATAATTAGTCATTAAATGCGATTATGTTGTGACTGGCCCTTCTTTACATCTTTATAAAATCACTTGGAAATGTTGTTTTCTGCAAACGTTATTTATTTATTTTCCTTTTTATGACGACTAATTATTATTTTTTTTTTTTTTTTTTTTGCTGTTGTTTGTCACATGCTCTTGTGCCAGTTTTTGTGATTATTTATTTAATGAGTGGCTCATTAAATAATCAGGTTAGCAATTAATTTAGGACAGTTTTTGAAGTCATTTATTTACTAAAGAAACAGAAGGGCATGGGAAAAGTGATTATTGGATTATATATAGTAATCGACTTTAACTCAGCTTAAACTTAAGGACTTAAGTATTACTATTTGCCGCATATTATTAAAATCCTTACACTATACAGATATATGTAGCAAAATGAAACTACAGTTTCTCATGCGAGATAAGTAATAATTCGCATCCATTTTATAAAATGTTCGAATTGGACAAATGAGTAAACGTAGTCATGATGTAACTTTAATGTAAGGTCCGATATATTCACCCAAAAAGTGAGTCAAGAAACCACACTTTTGGGACATGATTGCGGAAAAAACGCTAACGAGTAGATTTCTAATTTGCGAACTATGAACGGAAAGAAAAAGAGAATAATTTGGAATTAACAAAAAAAAGAAAAATCGCTAAACAAAATCTTAAAACTTAATTATAATTTCCGCTGACGCTGCAAGCAGAAACGTAAGTGGAAACTGGAATACTGATCACACTCCATTTTTATTCTATTTTCCATTTTTAATAGTATTTTATAAACGTTTTGACAAGTCAAATGTACTCTTACAATCACAGTCTTCAGCCAGTGAAAGCAGATCTTTAGATATAATCTTGAAATCGCTGACGAGAGTTACAGAAATCTAATATTTCGTCATAATCGGATGTTAGTTTACGTTGACAGACGTGTTTATTTGTACCTTACAGGGCATTACGGTCACTCCTTTGATGTTAATTTGAATTCTAAATATTACGTAGGCCTTATGGTACAAACAAAAAAGGACTTCCTCAAGAAATTCGCGCCTGATAAATACATGAATCTTGATTTGCACTTAATCCGATGTCTATTTATTGTATATATTACTCCTCATTTATCAACCGGACAAGTTTCGGCGAAGCTTTTCTTCAAAAGACGATAAACGAAATTACAGGAAAGGAGGTCGATCCATTTTGGGTAAGAAATCGAGAAGAGACTCGTAATTTTCCTGGAAGTTGTAATTGTTAAAAACATAGGTACAGTGCTTTATGATGTCCGAATACATATATGTCACATTGTATTAAGGTATTGCAACAAATCTAGAAACGCTTAGATCCAATTTAGGTTGACAATATTCCATACGATGATTCTACCAATCACAAATTTGAGAACGAACATAATATTGTTGTACAGTTCCCGCCGATGAATACTGGAACATAGGGATCCGCAAAACGACCTTGCATGTGATAAGATGCCGAAGAAGGTTTGGTCCAAGAAGAAGACACCTCTGAGGCAAACCCCCACGCCAATCAGCTGGGCCACGTCAACCTCCTCAGTATTATGTTGTTTCTAAGCATTAGGTACTCTTAGCAGCAGAAAATTATAAATTATTCATATAGATAAGCAAAATTACAAAATCTATTTGCAATAGCTATGCTTCTCTTCTACGAAAGAATTATGGAATAGAGCAGCTCTAAAGTAAGCTTAACACATCGGCACTAACCTAAAACTTTTTTAATAACTGTACTAATATTGCAAAAATATGATTAAAATTGTTTTGCATTAATGAATTATATGTAGTCCATGGACTAATTAAAAATAAGCAAATTTGACATTAAGACGAATGTTTAGATAGAAAAATCTTATATCTAGAAAAAGTTTAAAATAAAATAACCAGAGTCAGGCCTTTTAATTTCAATAATAATTTCAATAATATTAATATTTCAATAATAATAGTCCACCATTGTACTAAGTATTCTGCACTGATCAATAATACGTTTGGTTAACTTTAAATAATCTTTTTACAACTGGTTTCATTAATGTTTCATACTTTGGAGGTAGAAACTCACGAGAATTGTTCCATTTACATCGAATTTGTCAAAATTTAATTACGTTAAAATATATACTTCAATAACATATGAAAATCAAGGAATATTTTGAGAAGCATTGCCGATCAGTCATCGCTATTTAAACGGAATCAACACAATTAACACAACTTCGATAGAACATATATACTTTGTAACGAATACAATTTTCTAATTACATAATTGTCTAATTATTCTTTTGTGTTTATCAGATGATGGTATAGAGATTCTTTTCACATTTCTTCAGTACAGTTTTCAGATCCAGAACACAAACAAAAGTGTAGTTACTTAATTTTTCATATAAAAATTGTCTACAAGCTTATCATGCCAATGTACATATTTTTTACCTTCTCTGCATGGCTACCTTATATGCTCGCCACACACACGAATACGTTATTTACGCCCATTTTCTACATGACCATTTCATTGTATTATAGACTTATATCAAATCACTTTTCTGAATCACCTCAACGTAGATAAGGAAGCAATATCTGTATTAAAAGATATTGTATTAGAAGAATAAATATTAATAATAACTTTTGTATATATTTAAAAAGTGGAATCAAAAAAGACCACAGACTATAGCACAATTTATTAACTGAATTTTGTATAATATAAATCGATATTAGTCATTAAAGTTGTTTTCAGGCTTTAATCTTCGATTAAGAAAACTTTAATTATTTTTGTCCCTGCTAAGTGGAAGAAACTTATTTGGGCATTGAAAACCATTAGTACTCACCATCAGTGAACGCTAGTAATCGTATGTACGCATCTTCTAAGTCAGTTAAGAGAGAGCAACATTAGCAGACGAACCATAGAGCAATTCAATCGGGTATGCGATCAGTTAGACAAAGGTAGTTTCTCGTTAGTAATCGTACGTACTTTTTCGACACTTGAGGCATGCGCGATATTCTAGTTTGCGCTTGTCGACTCACCGCAATAGTGGCAAGAGTTAGAATTAGGGCCTGACAAAAAGAGGACGAGACAGAAAGCGAAAGAGAGAATAAGATCATATCACGCGAAGTTGTGTATAGCAACTAATCAGGGAAATGGCTGTGTAAGGGAAAGTGCCGCTTACGGTGACACTCTGCATTTACCAGTAAATATACATTTTCTACTGACACCTGAAACATCGTAAAATTAAAAGCTCAGCTCTATATGAATGGAATTGAGTGGATAAAAATTTGTTGTGCGGTTCACCATACTCTGTATTTGAAAAGCATTTGCACTAAACGCATTCATCATTTCTTAAGTATCAAGTCTAAATAGAGAACATTTCGAAAACGTAAATTCCCGTATACGGCTCTCATGAGTTTTGGTACACAAACATAAAGGGATGGTGTTTTGCGTACGCAGTCTACCTTTAGTTATGTATCAAAGATTCCATAAAGCTTAAAAATTTTTGTAGTACACATCATCTTCTTGCTTGAATTTAAAAGTCTAATTTAGGCAAAAATCGATATAAAAATTTGGTATCAATTTTGCAGGAATAATGCAGGATCGTCCATTTCGTAATCTGATTGAGATTTAGGTCCAATTACTTTTCCAATACATTGCGTGGTCCTTGCATTATTTTTGGAACATCAACGTCATCATTCAAATATGCTACTCGGGACATCTTACAGAACTGAATCATTTTGAGGTAATTTTCGATCCTATAATATTATTTGATCAAATATTTTTAACGTCATCCCATGTCATACTTTCTTTTTGAAAAACAATTTTCTAAAATAGTTTCTTTCAAATATTTTTTAATGTTCTTAACACGTAAAAAAATTTAATAAAAGAGCTTTCATCGAAAAATTTATATCAAAATATGTTTGTACGCATTCAGATTTACATATCGAATAAATTTGCCATTGAATCCTATTCATGAGCACATAATTCTCAATATAATGCTCTGCCTGTATGCCTTATACTAAAGCACAAATACAGTTTACGATACGTAAGAACAATCGCAATACAATGCAGCAGACGCATACAAACAAATAGGAAATGTTCAAATACTGCCTATACAATCTCTCAATGAATATATATATATATAAATAAATATATAAATAACTGTATAATAATTCAAGCAAAAAAAAAGGAGAAGAAGAAGAATCTACAGCCGATGCAAAATTGCGATTGAATAAATTTAGTAAGATATCTTGGTTTCAATGCTTAAATGCTTATATAAAAGACATATTTATGAGTATACGCATGCATTTAATGCATCGTATTGAATTGCTTATACTAAACCATCAGACCTACAAATATACTAATTAAAGTTAAAAAATTAAGGTTAAAAAAAATTGCTTTGAAGAGTGCTAATGCTTCTCAGTTCAAAATTTCGCAGTTAACATTATACGAATACAACGAATATGCAATCCTGTGCACGAAAAACCTTTGTCGGCTTTTTTATGTATTGTTGTACCATAACTCCAAGAACTTAGCTTTACATCTACAACCGGTTCTAGATCTAGAAGAAATGAGGCTGCAAATGAAATTGGACTGTTTTTCAATTTCTAATGGGCCCTTGACGACGTATGTGGTGCGTTATAAATATGCAAATAAATATAGTTGACGTTTTCGATCTGTCTAATTGCTAGATAAAATCGCTAATCAGACACTATTGTGCTATCTGACCACAACAACAACATGTAATGCATGATTCCATTCTAATGGTAGCAACGCATAACTTAAATTTTGAAGCGTGTGTGGATTAATATCAAATGTCTTCGTTCGCACTTTATTTCCCCGGTGAACAATTTTTGTATTACTTGTTAAAAATTTCCTTAAAAATGCCTCAAATGAATTGCACTTCTCAGAAGTTTCGACGATATAAATGTGAGCGAATACAAGTCAGGTTTCTTTGTTCCTAAGTTTTTTCGAAATAGCTTAAGAATATCGGATTACCTTTTAGCTCCCTTGGCTATGGCTTGATTGTCGATATAAGGGTTTTGTTTTACTCTTTTTATAGAAATTTATCTGCTTTCTCTGTCTAAGTGTGAGAAGTGTCGTCAACTTCAAAATTTTCAAAAATGGAAAAACCCCTATTGATTAGTATTGGTACGACATTCTTCCATTGTGTCGATTGTAAGGAAAAAATTTGCTGCATAAGCCTCGGGTTTCCAGTGGTTCTGCCAAAAATTATTTACTTTTCAATTCATTCTCGCTAGGCAATAAAGTAACCATCAAATAGACCTTTCATTGTCGATTACGTTACAATAGAACTTTATTCAAAATGAACAAAGGCTGAAGGCTTGAAGGTCTTAGTTATGAAAGCATTTTTTGTTTTTATTTCTCGCTTCAGGAGCTTTTTCTTTTCATATTGTTCCTGAGATTATCTTATTAGAGAGATACAATTATACACAACTTCTTCTACAGTATTCTTTTGGGTGACACTTAAGCTGAATCGATTCGGCTTTGCCAAAGTTTTGTCCCCTAAATCGAATTAGAAACAGCTAATTTTGAACGAGGCTCACATACTCCCACGAGTATTCGCTTGTGGTCCTCTATTGTAATTAACCGTGATGTAGGATATAGAATGCATACCCGTGCAGAGGGAAATTCATTTTGTAGTTTTGTAGCAAACGCAAATGAAACAGACGACGGATGGAGATTTGGATCAATTTTTTTTTTCCAATATTGCTGCTTGCTATTATTTGTGGAATATACATGAACATTTCAATGTGCTCCATGGAACATATCACAAGACTGAGTCCTTTTGAAGAGAGAACTTGTGGATTTTTCGCATGAATTGAATCCTTCGCTTAACCCCACAAGAAAAAACCCAGCGGTAAGAAATCGCACGATTTTGGTGGCCAGTTATTATCATCGAAACCAGACATTACACGTCGACAAAGATTCTCTCGTAACTATGTTAAAACGTAGTGTATCTTCAATTTCGCGACAAAAAGAATTGCTAATTATGTGACTATAGTGATCAGAACGGTGTGCGCACCTTGTAAAGGATAAATTTATATTTTCTTCGACACATTCACTAATGCAAGAATATTTTCGACCAAGTGTGCACTTCGGCGACCTCAATAAATCTGTTATGAATCTAATTTCTCCGAACTTCTTCACGGTTTTGCTTATAGTGATTCAGACGAACGATTATTTCGACCATAACCTGCTCGTAATTCACGAGGCGTACTCACCATAAAATCAACATTTTTGTAGTAAGTTTTTACTATTTTAACACGTTGTTATTAGTCGATCGATATCATAAAATGGAAAACATTGCAGTTCTGTTTTATATATAAGCGTTAATCATACAAGGTTCCCAAATCCGGACCGCGAAATTGAGCTCTATGCATTATAAACTCACAAAAATTCGGGCAAGCTCTGCACTCCTTCCTATTGGTTCTAAAGATCAACTATGAAACAATGTTTGGCCTGAATTGTCGCTAGATCTATATATTGACTAACTTATGAGAAGTTTCAATATATTTGCTATTAGGTGACGAATTTTCATATTAGGGAAATGAAGGGAGTCACCTTAGAATACAATAATTATTGTTTCGATGTGTTTATGATGCAGATTTTCAATAATGAGCAAGGAATGACGGTAAAATATATGTCAGAAATGCATTTTGGAAATTAAAAGAAACCTCATAGCACCAAAGCCAGTGAATGAGTATAGAATGAATGTTAAACCAAAAATAATTCACAGACACTGACGCTGTTCTGTTTTCGTTTTTATTTATTTATTTATTTATTGAATGTATCGGGAATATCGTATTTGCCTTTAAACGAGTATCTCGAAGAATTTATCCATCTCTCTGCTTTATTCCTTAATTTGTTACAATTAAATTAATAGAAAATTGATCAGAGATTTTCATTTATTTTCATTATGTTTCAACATTTCGAAGTACATGTTGGTGTTGTCAGGTTTTGTTTGAACATTTACTCAGCCATTGTTTTGTTTATTTGCTTCTTCATACACACATACATACATATATGCAATCATGTCCATATGAATGTTTACCCAACGTCGACGTAATTTCGTTTTATGTGTTTTATAATTCAATTGTTAGCACTGACAGCTTCGCTTACATGTGAAAGTCGTACATTTTTATCGTCAACGAAGAGCGAAGAGAGAAATTGAGAACATTCGCATCTAGTTTCCGTTAGTAATCGAATTAATACACACTGAGCCGTTCACACATTTATACATTTACACATTATTTAATGTTTTTAAAAGTGTAAGAATGTGAGGACATGTGTATATATGTACTTAAGAAATCAAGCAATCCAACAGCAATACATTCACGTTCTGCATAAACATATTTTCGTTTTATTGCGCATTGTTTAGGGTACACCAGGAACGTTTAAAAAGAAAGTGTATGCTATCTGTTTGTGTGTGTATATATGTGCGTGTTTGTGTCAATATAAACGTTTATATATATAATACAATACATGTATTATATGTACGTGTGCTGAAAACTCTCTTCTCTTGTTTGTTCTACTGATACTTACGCGATATAATATACAAAGAAGGTAGCCTGGGGCATATGTTCATGGTAAACCAATTTTATTCGAGAAAACGTTTGGTAAGATTACAAGCAAATGTTGAATATTTTTGTAAAACTTTTCAGACATCCAGCGTAGCGAAAAAATGTTTTTCTGATTGGATTTTATACCCACCAACGAAGGATGGATGTGTATGTATTTATTTTGTCATTTTCTTTGCAACACAATGTTCGCAGACATTACATAGATAAGCAGATGGACAGATGGACGGACGAATAATTCTAGGGGGCTTGCGAATTTGATAGTACTCAAGAATGTATACACGTTGTAGAGATTCTGAAGCTTCTTTCTTGATGTTACAAAGGCTTTCGCAAAAAGATTAAATTTCAATACTCTATTATAATGAGTGGGCGCGGATGATCCTTTCCATTTTTGTACATATACTACAGAATAATTAGCTCAATAGATATGGACATTTTTATAGATTTATATACCATCATTACGAGTAATAAGTATTTTTTTCTTGCATAAAAGCAGAGGTGTTCTCAATTTACTTTATATTGTGGGCGTGTTTTTTGACTTGATTTGAACTTTACTTTAAGAACTTCCAATGATTTCGCCAGATTTCAAGCCGATATCATCATTTTTGCGACCATTAGAATGTCTACCAAAGACATTATACAGGTGAACAAATGGATAGAAAGTTAGTCAGACAGACGGACATGCTTAAATTGATTCGAAACTTGATGTTGATCAAAAGTATACATATATTTTGTAGGGTCTCTGGGTGTTGCAGACAAGATGATGAAATGCATTTACCCCTATACTTCGGTGGTGGGTACGAAAAAGTGCAGTTAGGTCGCCATGGTTGTTTATTAAATGTACGAAGAGCGTTGCAGCTACAGATATTTTAGATAGTCTACTGCCACAGACAATTTTATTGAAGCACGCGTTATAAGACAAACTAAAATTAAAAATGGCTGCAGCAACGTTCTTAAGAACCAGCGTTAAGAAAGAGCGGAAAATTCTAGACTTTTAAATGGAGCTTAAGTGGTTCATTCTTTTTTGAAGGAACAGCTGCTTATCTTGTCACGCGAGAATTGTAACAGACTCCATTTTAGCACATTGGCTTTCACCAACGCAAAAGAAAAAAATCATCAAATTGTAAATATCTCTGTTAACATAAAGTTTAAAATGATAATAGTTTAGCTATTTTCATCATTCCTCTCTTATTAAGCTAAACTACAGTTAGATTGATCGACTTGCATCTTATAGATGTATTTGTGTATGTGCACGTTCTGTGCGTGAGAAGGTGTGTCTGTGTGTGCGCATATGCCATTTTCCAAGTATTTCTATACAATTTCCATGTAATTACATTCACATACAATCATTATAAACACATTGATGTTCTTCGCTTTTCAAAAACCTTATTAGAGCTGTGTCTTGTAGTTAAATATCTAATCAATATTTGCAATGGCAACAGCAAATTAATGAATACGATTAATTAACAAGTGACAGTTGTATGTAATTATTAATATAACGTGTAGATGTGTTATGATGCATTTATGTTGTGATTATTATGAGATTAAAGCAACACAGAAAGTTTCAATTATGTTAGAAATGACAAAGTAATCGAAATGTAAGGGAAGCTAAGAAGATCACAAAGATTAAAGTGATGTTAGTTAATATTACAATAAATAATCGAATGTTGTAAAAGGCTCTCTAACAATAGCGATTTAATAGTGCAAACCACCATAATACAGAGCCTCTATCAGGTACGTTGATATACCGAGAAGTTAAATGCAGAAGAAAATCTTAAAAAAAATTACCCTTTCAGACGGAATAATTTAAAAAGCGACATTTTAAATGTAGAACAAGTAAGAAAATTACGATCTAGCAAACTTATCAAAACAATATATAACAATTTTCAGGCATTTTAACAATTCTGCCCACGAAAGTTGAGCCATTGGGAGCTTTTTCAAACGCGTTTGAAGAACATTCGTAACATATCACATCAATTCTTAGTACAAATTGCAATTTATAATTCTCGTCAATTGAGCGCGTAACGCCGGCTAGAAAACTTTGTTAGTGATAATCCATTAACGATATGTATCCCAAACTTCAATTTTCTGTTTTAATATTCAATAGATGTCCTAACGGCAAAATACAAAAAGACGTTCAAATCAATGTTCAAAGATATGGATTACACGAAAGAGGATCATGAGTTTAGTTCCATCAAGAATGTATACATTTTACTGAGTTTCCGATGCTTCTTTCTTGGTACTGCAAGCAACAGAATTCTTCCATGTGGAGTACAAAGGGTAACCGTCAAAATAGATAGTCTGACTTAAACAGCGATCGCTAAACAGATACACTTAGAAGCAAAGAGAACCGTTAATATCAAATGCAGGATCTTTATCTCAAATCCAGGATCTTCATCTTCATCTTATACTGTTGCTAAGTAGCTACGAAGTGGTTGCTAATTAGTTGCCCAATAGTTACTAGGTACGCTAATTAATTTCTAAATGATTACCAAGCCGTTCCTAAGTAATTGCTAAGTATTTGCCAAGTGGATCGCAAGCACTTACTAAGCTGTTTCTAAGTAGTTGCTAAGTAGCTGCTGAGTAGTGTTTGCATATGCGTAGAGACGACTCTGCAAAAGAAAGGCGGATTGTATTGCTTGCCTAGCTGTTTTCGGGCCAGAAAGCGAGCTGAAAATAACAAGATGGTCTGCGTATCCTAATATCGAAACGTCCTTAAGTAGAGAGTTAAAGTTGTCGTTGATATATATGTTAAAGCATATCGAACTTGACACAGAGCCTTGAGGATTTCCTTTCAAGAATCTTTTACTGACAGTGATGTCATTGTTCCTACAATGTTTTCGTAGCGAATGAAGCCTTGTAGCAGATTACAAAACTTACTTCGTAGTTCTAGCGAGAGTAGAGTGGACTTTTGTTCAATCAAAAACTGATAAAATGTCAAGAAACCGAGCAATGAGAGTTTGACCTTGGATAAAACCAAGGTTAATGGCGGACCATGGCGTGACGATGTCGTCTTGAGCGAACTCAAAACATCTCTAGCCGAACTGGTAATCGCTGAGAATATTTCGAGATTCTAGACACCACTCTAAACTGGAGCAAAGAATCCTTTAGAATAATTTCCGAAGAGTAGAAACTAGCCCAATGCATCTGGAAGGTTTGATATTCAAGGGACGATAATTCTTTTTTTTAGTGTAGTAACTTGTTTGATATCCTACGACTTAGGTCAACAGCGAAGGTATTAAAAAAATGTAAAAAAAAGTCTGGTTGGACATCTGTTTGGATAGAGTTTAATGTTCTACGGACGGAGTTGTTTAGTGTTGATGGCGCGATGTGTTTGGGGACGTGACATCGGGCCATGAAGCGGGAAATAGTCGTATATCAATTTCAATCAGATCTGCCAAACAGTTCACTGAGAGTGGGCCAGGAAGCTAGAGTACTACAGTTTGGTGTGCAGAAAGAAAGATCGAGACAGGATGGGATGGAACAGAAGTGACTGGGATCGCCATTATTGAGTAAGATGAAGTTTTTATCCTCAACAACGTCTTGGATTTTTAAGCTTCTCTGATTACAATTGCGGCTACCACAGAATATGTTGTGTGCATTGAAGTCATCACATATTAAATCGATGGTGTTGAAAGTAAAAGAGAGTATGTTATCGGCGGCGGTATCTCGAACATGACAGTTTGGTGAAATGTAACAACTCAAAATTCGAAGTTTACTGTGGGTTGTGTTGATAACACAATTGCAGACCTCAATAGGATTGCCAAAAGTGGAAGAGGGAACACAATTGTATGTTAATTAGTCGGAGATGAGGATCGCTACACTACTGCCATTTCATTTTGTAGTTTATGTAACTTAACAACATTGTTTTATCACAAAAGGGATATTGAAAAGTTTTAACGTAAATATTACTCTTACCTTATGATCAACGACCGTCCACAGACGCATGCTCTGCTTTAACATATATACCGAACATTTTCTTTGCAATTCTAAGAAAGAATTTTTATAATAGTTTTTATTGTTGTTTTGTTAAACGTTTAATACCCGAACCTCCGAGACAGTAATTTATTCTATATTAGCTAAAGGAAAAAAATGTGTAAGTTTATTAGTAAACTTATTGTTGTAATTAAAGTAAATGGATTGCAATGTGAACGCTTCGGCCATTAAATTTTAATTCAATGATGGTATACATAGAGATTTCTTTCTTTCTTTTTTTGGGCGAAGTAACTTTGGGGTGATACACCAAACATGACTATATGTTGGTTAGCGTTAAATTTGTTGTTCCATTATGTACACACTTACAGAACAAAAACAATTTGTAACCTTCCAAAAGCGAAATGGTTGTCTGCTTACCCTATATTCTTGGTCTTACACAGCAGCCTTGATATAGCTCAAGCATAACATTTTTTTAGACGTATATCTTCTTCATGCTCATATACCCCGAGGGTATATTAACTTTTTTAATATACCTATATCTCCTAAAAGTAAACTTTAAAAATTCTTAAAACTAAATTTAGGACGTCATTGGTTCGTCTCAGAATGACTAACTAATGAAAATTTTTAATCTAAATGATAATAATCGGTTAATTTTTAGACAACTATTAGCTTCGATTAATTCATAGCCTTGTCCGTCTAAATTAAAATAGTCAGTCGGTCTTCACTTGTGGTTTGTAGCTCAGGTGCACGAATCGATTCGACCTGAATAAAATGTGCCTTTTGTTTCAATTACCCATTAACCAAGCTACAGCAGAGATATTAAAATGGCAACAAGACAACAACAACAATGAAGAAGAAATTGCACCAAAAAACTAATGACCGTAAATTATAAACTTGGTACCAACGAGTACCAATCAGGACGAAATGGAAGACTTTTCATGTAACAACCAAGCGTAACACAGGGTACAGTACACTGCCCTTCACAGAGTGGTGACAACAATAGTTAATTGTATCCGTAGTAGCGTTCGCTCGTTTCCGGCATACTGCAGTGGTATTATGTGTACATATTGCAGTACTATTTGCAATAACTTGCAAATGCTCGTAATCATTAACGATATCGTGGTTAACGGTGCGGTAGACTACATAAAATAAGAGCAGTCAACAGAATAGAATAAAAGAAAAAAGATGTGAAAATAAGTGTAAGCATTTTGCATGCTCTACATCCACCCTACACCTCCTTATCATTCGACATAATTCGTATTGTATCTTCTCTCTTTTTTAAAATATTTTCTATATTATTCAGGCGCATTCTTGCTTCTATGATGATTTTAAAACAAAATATAATTAGAATTCAACTACATTCACTAAAATATTTTATTCAAAAAGAGTTTTTGTTGAACGAAATAATAGCGAAATGCACAAATCCAAATACTTTGCACTGAATAGTGAAAAGAGAAACTATTTCGGAAAAATGAAAAAAAGAAACCGATTAAAAAAGAGAAAACTGCATAAACATAACGGAATTGTAAATAGTTTTTTAATTAAGTGTATTTAAATTTTAGTTACTTAAATAAAAAATTCTGTTTGTATTTTATCGAAAAACTTAGAATGATGTGGACTTGAGGTATATAAAATCTGATCACTAAGTACTCCAGTCCCTTCAGCTGACAATTTTCATTCAGAATTTTTTTTTATTATCATTTTCACCTGCTTAAGAATTTCCAGTGGTAAAACATAATTCAATTGTCTTCTTCCCTAATCAGCTGAATTTTAATTTGCACATCGTTTACATTGTCAATAAAGTCAAAAGTTTGGTAGGAGACGATGTATGTCGTTCGAGGTCGAGGAGATTTGACAAACTTTATATAAACAAGAAATTGTTCATGAGTCTTGTTCTACACATTCTTGGATATGCTTCGATCGCTTGGTTTCTTTCTTATCTTCAAATCAAGTGAATTTGTTCTGTAAAAGTTCTTAATATTTATGTTGCTTGACACATTGATTAGAATCCCATGCTTTCCTCGCCCTTTTACTGATATGGTCTGGAAAAACATAGACTCTCCTTAGGGATAAGGATTATGCTTGATTTTTTTTTAAATTGAGTTTGATTCCTTTATGAAGTAATTACTTTTAAAAATTGCAGTTCATCTTGGCAGGTCCTCTAGTCTCTCTAGATGTTCCCGTATAAAGTTTTAATGGCCCCTACAATTTAGTTTAAATTTTTAAATCGTTCACTAAAATGAAAACGCTCCTGCGGCATATCCTTAACATACCCAAACATACTTTGCCAAAATTTTACATACTCTTGACAGTTTGCTGTACATTTTCAATTTATAAGTTCATAGCCGTATGTTTATTGGCTGTAAATGTGCATTAATATCGGAGCATACTCATGCTTTTTGATTTCTTATTTTTTCACATATTTATATATATATATTTTTTTTTAATTTAATTTTAATATTACTTTTAGACTGGTTTTACATGCACGCTATATTTTTATATAGATATTTCAACTCCGCCTGAGTTTCTTCCAACAGACACGCAAGCAAATAAACAAAACTTAATACTTTATAATAATAATTACCGTCAAGTTCATTCAGCCATGGCAAGAAACAAATTAGTTTGATTCCTTTCTCGTACTTAAATCACACGTGAAACTTAGGCATGATACCATTTCAAAGACTTAAAGTATGTTTAGTATAACTTGAACTCCACGGAACCTTCATCCCGTTTACACGTCACAATTCTCCTTTAAGTAGGGCATGCGTCCCGGTTATATGTCGCAATTCTTTGTTAAGTAGAATATCATAAAAAAGGTCAAAAAGAAAACATGATAACAACATATTGTCTTCATATAGTTTGCACATAAAATCCCATATCATTGCATTCACTACATGAATGTAATTCCAGATTACTTAACTCATTCAAGAAAAGTCATACTAATTAACGGACTTAACAATATATTAAAACAAGTGAGAAAGTTATATTCGTCTGTGCCGAATTTTTTATACCCACCACCCTTAGCTTAAAAAGAGTGAAAAAGTAAATTATCATAGGTGGGCATGGCAGAGAAAGAAATTCCAATGTTTCTACCAAATTTAAAGCCGACATCTTCATTTTTGGGGCCAAGATAATGTTTACCACAGACTTTATACAGACCGACAGACGGACATGCCTAAATCGATTTTAAATTTGATGCTGATCAAGAATATATCTACTTTGTGGGGTCTCCGAAGTTTCTATTTAGAAGTCACAAACCAAATGACAAAATGAAATACACCCTTCACCTTCGGTGGTGGGTATAAAAAAAACACCCCACAAAATACAGTGTTATCCATTATATTCTTTCGAAAATAAAGCCTAATAGAACACGCTTATGATTGACATTTGAGTCAATTTTTTTTTGTGGAATCCATTACTATTAAGATGTCCTTCAAGGGAGTGGAGGAAGCAATTTTCAATCACTTGTCTACACATCATCGTCATCGTCACATCTCTAGACCTAATCACACAGTGTCTTTTTGGTAAAGCAAGCATTTTTCGATAGTTATACTTGTGGACAGTCACTGTCCCTGATGTGACAATTTTGTTTGTTGACGTAGTCACCAAGCGAAAAATGAGTTTCATCACTGAAGAAAATTCGATTTGAAAAGTCGTCTCAAAAATGCTCTTGATTGAGCACACCATCAGAGTATCATCGACGCATTGCATGGTCGGATGAAGATGAAAATTCAGAAGCCCAAAGTCCCATATGTAGTGCGGCGTACACGGGGCATGTAACGGATAAATTTAAATACTCTTCAACACTTTCGCTAACAGTATCAACATTTTAGATCGAGTGTGCGTGAGGCGTAACTAATCGGTTAGAGATACAGTTTTTCAAACTTCTTCACAGTTTTGCCTACAGTGCGCTCAGACGAACGATTATGTCAACCATAACTTGCTCATAATGTACGAAAAGTAATTACTACAGAACCAGTACTTTTACAGTAAGTTTTTACTTTTTGAACACATTCAGCGGTTATTAAGCAACTCCTATTGTAAAATGGCAAACATTACACTGAACACGTGATACCTTGGAAGATAGTTTTGTTGTTACTAAAACAAAGTTACGAAATATGGATGAAATAATGCATAACCTTATAGGTATGTTTATTGTAAGATTTACTAAAATGAAACTACTACTCCAGCCTTATTTCTGTTTTCTCTAAAAGTTGGAAGGTCTTTATAAAATATATTTTATAATTATGTGGCATATCTATATATATGTATGTAATTTTTGAACAGCATTGATCTTATATACAAAATTAGAATAATTTATTTATAGAGTTCGAGGCCTACTTTCGAATATTACGATTCAACAATTATGACTTAGACAATTTCTTTGCTTACAATGTTTTTGAAACAAATCACGACCATCACATATCATTCTGATGTCTTTTTCAATTCTCTTACTTACTCTTACTTTAATTTCCTGACTTCCCGAATTTCTTAGGAATTTCAAACATTTCAGTTTTCATGTAGATTTATTTCATCAAATATGTAAAAAGAAAAAATAAATTGTACATATGTAACATAATAGCGAAGAAAAACGAAAACAACCACTAAAGGAAAGGAAGGAAACCACAGTAAATTTTTCAGAAAACAAAAAATTGTTTTTTGTTTGGCTTAACAAAGCCTTTGGATCTTCTAGGATCTGGTGAAAAAAAAAATCATTGCCGAAAAGAATTTATCTCCTTGAAATTTCGAGCTCTTTCCCAAGCGCTACTGGTGTCACACGAAATGCTGCTGGGAACTTTCAGTTCAATATCTTACCAAGGTCTAGGTTTAATATCTGACTTGTGTAATATACTAGCAGATGTCAAAGTGTTTCCGTGGATTCAGAAGCATTTTCATATAGAATACCTTAGTGTTGTAGCTGCATCGAAACGACTGCTGAATGAATATGAGGCTGAAAGTGATTCGAAAATTGTCAGTAACTTCTTCCAAGAAATTAAAACTATATGATGATGATTTAGATGGTAATTATGATTTCAATTCGATAGACTTAGATTGTCTTCTTGCCTTTTTTCTCTGTCATTTTGCAATCTATTAAGTATTAAACTTGCGATCCTATCTTTCAATGACGCAGTAAATGCGACAGTATGTAGTATAAAATCTTGGGGAAAAAAGAATGAAAGAAAATATTTAATTACGAGAAATCAGTTTTATGGATCCAGAATATCAGGCTAATCACAAAAATTACTAAAGAATTTATTTATTATTATTGTAATTTATTTAGACCAATGAAATAAATTCTCGAGGTAAAAAAAAGTTAGTATGAAAACTAGCGATTAAGACTATCGGCTCTATTTTTCTAAACCTGACGGACTAGATAAAATTTGATATATATACCTTTGGATAATTTACTCAGATTAAAGCTTTTTAATCTCCAAATAAAAGATGAAAATTCTACAATATGTCCCTATGTGAGTTGATAAATGTCACTGATGAAAGCGCAAGTACTTATCCCAGTTTCATGGAAACTTCATATAAAATAAAATTTGATAAGTCTAGAATCAAATATGAAAAATTCGCAACAAAGTCAGTGTGATTTGCTTAATAATGCATATGAACGATTTCTGCAGTATAGTGTATAGTATAGTATATAGTATACAGTATAATATACAGTATATAGTATACAGTATGCAATATATAGTATAGGAAACACTACACAGTATGTAGTATACAGTATAGTGTATAGAATAGTATACAGTATAGTATACTCTATAGTATAAAGTATAGTATACATTATACAGTATAGCATATAGTATAGTATATAGTATACACTATAGTATAAAGTATAGTATATAGTATACAGTATAGCATATAGTATAGTATATAGTATGCAGTATAGTATGTAGTATAGTATATAGTATAGTATATAATATAGTGTACAGCATATTCAAAAAAAGTTTCGTTAACAACAAAGGCACTGGTACAACATTTAGCAGTATTCGGCAGATGCCGAGAAGAAATGAAACTCAAACATCTGAGATCTAAATACTTTATTAGCAAAGGTTATCAGCATAAATCAGTTATTGTGCCTAAGAAGATTGAAAATTTCTTTGACTCTTTGTGTACGTTTTTCTAAACAATTTCAATTAAAACTGAAGAGATATGAGAATCAAAATGTAAAGCGATAAGAGTACGATCAACTTCTTTTTTTCAACACATTACTCATATTTAACTGTAGACAAAACTTCTATTGGTACTATCACTTTTTCCAAATTTCAATTTTTTTTTTTTTTTTGAATAATGCTAACGCCGGAAAGTTGATAATTATTTATTACTATGCCTGACACTTACTAACAATACCGGTTTTTTGACATATATTGCATCATTACCTGTCGTATAAGTAATGATCAAGTAAATATATTTTCCTTTTACACAATCTCTCATTAAAGCAGTCGTTAAATGTTCATATTATCAATATTTCAGACAATTTTTCAAGTGATGACATGAATGTAAAGAATTTACCATATGTTTCCTGAGATATATACGCATATCAACGAATGTGCCCGCCTGACTTGCTATGTCACTCCCTTCCATTTTCTTTCTTTCTCTCTCTCTCTCTCTGTCTCTCAATCTCTCTTTCTCTTCCTGCAATTGTATGCACTTGATGACAATGCAAATACGTACTTATTTTGTAAACGTGTAACCTACTCAAGTGTATATTTCTGGTATTCATAAACAAGCATCTGTCAGTACAATCAGAATGTATGTATGGATATACAAAACATACAACATTCAAGTGTGTAGTTGTGCAAAGGCAGCAATAATAATGATAGTAATAACAGCAAATAAAAAGAAAATCCGAATGAAATACTTTGTTAAATATTTCATAGAATATCACTTTCTGACATGACTGCAACCATTTAAAGATTATTACACAAATACGTAGACAGTACAAGTTGTGTGTATGCAAATAGAAGAATTGTACTAGACTTTTGGCAAATCTACTAAATTCGTCCACATATTTGAAAACGTAACAATGTCCATCGGAAATAGTCTAAAGTCAATATCTTTTTTTGGTTAGCGCATGACTGATCTGAGTCTACTGAGTCATCTCCTTTCGTCTATTCGTCTGCCTTTCAGTCGTGCAAAATTGGAACGCTCAGAGCTTCGCCCAAAAGTGAACAGAAAGTCCAGTCGCATATTCTTTGTTTACGTCCTCAATTGAAATTGAAAAGTAGAGATAATACCACACACTGAATTTCCTATAATACTCCCACAATAGGCAAGAACCGTAATTTTTCATTACTTTATTAATTTATATATTTGATCTAAAATTCGCTAAGAATGTTTATCTGTAAGGTTATGGGGAAACTTTTCCGGATACGCGTACAAAACTTCAAGAATTCAAAATTACAGTAACACCTTCCTTAGGTCTGATTAAGATTACAGACCGATTTAACCACGGCAGTACGATCATCTACCCGAGAGTTTTTTGCTCCTCCGACTACCTGTTATATCATCTCTCCAACCGTCTACCGATCTTCTGTATGGCCGTTCATTCGTCCAAGCTCTACCAGCTAAAATATTAGTAAAAAAAGTGCACGCAACCACTTAGTTTACCTCCATAGATCAAGCTATAAATTGAATTTAACCTACCCCGAAAGCAATTTTTGTATAATCGTATTATCCTAAGGCGAATATATTCTGCTCATTTATCTGAATTATTATTGCGAGGGACTGATATAATTTCTACACGGAAAATCTACATGATATCGAGAAAAAATATTAATAATATATTTATAATATAATATTGTTACGAAAATTGGCCTTTCCGTACTTTAACTTTAAGGCTCGGTTCGTATCTCTGGATCGCGAAAAGCTTGGATTTTGGTTATTTATTTATATTTGGTTATTTATATTTTGGTAATTTCTTTTATTGACGAAGTAATATTTACAAACACAATTATTTTACAATTTATTACAAAGGACTTATTTCTTGAACACTTAGTTACTTCTCTACTATTTTTAATCGACTCTGATGTTCTAAGCAAAATGCTCTGCTTACAAACCCTTCGAATATCACAAACTTTGCATACTCTTCTGCTTTACCTGAATTCGTAGTTTCATTAATCCCTTTCATGTCAGGTTTCGCGAAAATTCTTTGCCAATCTTTGCTTTTATTACCAGCTGCAAATACGTCTTTTTATGACCGTGGTAGGAATTTCCAACCCCTAGATTTATCAAATTTGTTATAGTTGCTTTTTGTTAGTTTGTGATTTTCGTAACAATATATATAATAATAATATATTTTGGATCTATTGTAATTAAATAATTTCACATTTCCTTCATAAGACTTCCATCCAATAAGCCTAACTCTGCGTTATAAAGGTTTAAAAATCCCCGCTGACTTGTAGTGTAAACTAAAAATATTTTTTATCACGCTGCGGCTATAGTCCTTATCAGAAGAACCAAATCAAATTCAAACCAAATTCTAGTATTGTACAAGAACTGTAATTTAAATCTTAAAAATCAGATAACGGCTTCCTAAGGCTGCAACGCAAATAAAATGTTATCAATTACTAAAGATCTATAAGGTATTTCCTTATCAAATTGAAATGTCGTTCTTATCCTGAGATTCAAGTTGATATGATTTTCTTCTTAAAGAAATTTCATTGACTTTTGTCATTAGTTAACAGTTAAATAGAGATAGCCGTATAGAGGTCTTCTGACACAACTCCAAATATGCAACTTCCACCAAATATACAAAACGAAATTTTATGATTCAATTCAAACCCAATATGATTTATGGTGGAATGACCACACTTTTCACCACAAGTAATGATTCTTTCCCATTTCCGAATTTACTTTTCAATTTCTTTTTGGTTAAAATTAAAATTTGGCGCTGTTATATAAGATCAGTCGTTTCAATATTTTTCTATTGGCTTTGATTTAATTTCTTTGCAATCTTTTCAAAATTAACCTTTTTGAAATTTCTCAACTGGTCGACCAAAATGTCAATCATGTTTGAAATGTAAAAAAATTGCTAAAAAGGAAACTTTCAAATCAACCCTGATGTGCTTTTTACTTTATGTATTAGGTTGACAACTTAGTTCCCGCCGTTTTTTTCGAAGTTCTTTAAAAGATTATTTTTCAATAAAAATTAACAAATATTTAATCAATAATGTGTTCTCCCTTGTTGTTTACAACTTTTTCTCAACGTTCAACAAGATTTTCAATAACTGGCTGTTTTGACAAAGAACAGTTCATCCCACCAAACTCCCAATTCTGCACCAGTATTGAACAAAACTCTGCGCTTAGGATTTGAAAAGGATAGAAAAAGTTGGACATTTTTTGTAACGAAATCAAGAGAGTACGAGGGGTGTCGCAGCACTTTCCAGCCATACATTTGAATAGCTTCCGTGGTCATATTAGCTATATGAGAACGGTCATTGCCGTGCACTAAGAGAACTCCATGCTTCCGATTAGATCTTTCCAGTTGAATAGACATATCGAGTCGGTCCATCTATTGAACGTAAATTTTCGCGTTTATCGTCGCGTTTTTGTGCAAACAATTCGTAATGGATAAGCCATTTCCAGTCCCACCACACGCACAGAATTGTTTTATGTGGATGAAATGTAAATTCTAGTAGAGCTGCTCTTTCGAATAAATTAAATCATTGCGTTAAAAACATTTAATGTAATGCGGGAACTTTAAAATTTTAAAAATTGGCAGGAAGTGTGTTGCCAACCTAATAATCAGTAAAACAAATTTTCTATAAAGTTTCGCCATCTTTGCGAAAACCGAAAAGTGAAATTTTGCTCTCCAAATTGAAATTGGTTCTAAATTCCTACAACTGCTGACTACAAAAAAAAATTGTACACAACGTGCTGCCTTATTCTTTATTTTGAAAGTGGGGGTATCAAGTGTGAAAACGATAAGTACGCAGCACTGATGTAACGCACTGTTTCTGTAAGTGTGCACAATAATAGTTTTTCAGATTTTGTTCGACTGTCTTGTGTTTATGTGTGATTTGTTTATTATTTATTTAATCAGCAGAGTAACACACACTAGTACATGCGTCATGCTTCACTTTTGTGGTCGAAAATTTGTGACTGCGGAAACTCCAGCCAAAGATAGAAGAACGGACGGAGAGTCAACCCCTAACAAACGGGAGGTAAGGACAGACAGAGAGATGAAAAGACAGACATTTTGACGGACGGACTAGCGGATAACGGAAGCACCGGCGAGTGGACGAACTTATACTTTTATCGTTAGACTGAGTATCTCACGCTAATCACGCACGCAAGTATACTTTCATGGTTTTCAGGATGATGTAGCATCATCTGGGTAGGAAAATGTTAACTTTAATTGAATGAAATGCACTATAGGCTTTAACGCTTAATATTTTAATTGGTTTGCTTAAATATGCAAAGCATATATAAGTCTGATGGCAATGACTTTTTTATATCTCTCCCCATACACTTGACAGGGTATTGCGATATATAAACGTAAGATAACGTGTAGGTTTTATTAAGAAATTATTGTTATAATAAAATCTAAAAAAAAAAATTTAAAGTTTCATTTTTAATTCATTTTAAATACTTGCTTGAAAAATTTTTACTTAAAAGCTTTTTTCTTTGTTTTCATAAAAAACTCTTTAAGGCATAAACAAGTAACTCTCTGGCATATGACTTCCTTTACTAAGAGAAAATCTGTAAAGCTCTTTATAATTTTAATACCCCTTTAATCCTATCAAGTCATCTAGAAAAACATAATAAATTTCTCAGACAAATAATAAAAAACGAGAATAAATACAAAGAAAAAGAAAAAAGAAAACCATGAGCTAGTGGTAGAGTAAAAAACAAACAAGTAACAGAACTATAATGAGTTCAGTTCGAAACTTGGATACGTAACCTTCGCCCACAAATTGCTTTTCAATGAAGCATGACGCCTTAAAATGCAGTTCAAATGACTTTCTGCGTTACAAAATAATAGACTTTGTGACAATAATCATTTTCTTGAATTTTCATCGTTTTCTTCTTTAAATCTAGTTTTTGCACGGTGTCCTGTTTTCTTACGACTTTTCGGGGTTGTGAGGTAAGAAATTTTCCGTCCAATCTCTTTGTTTACTTATAAATTCTTCCCAATTTAAATTAACTGCACTACGTCCTAAAAATGAAGCTTACAGGGTAACCTTCTTTATATTTTACCACATGAGTATCAAGCAACTTGATAGAATCTTTTAATTTTCTAAGAATAACTGCAAAACCACTTTGGAATCAAAACAATGTTTGTGGGGGAAGAGGATATGCCGCCTACCCGCAACAAAACTTTCCACAGAAAAATAACAAATTAATCGAATAAGAATATTGCTAATGAAAGTAAGTAAGAAAGTCCGCATTGGTTTTAATTCGAATATTGAATAATCAAACGCTGGTTTCAATTTAATTTGTTGCAGATTTTGATAACCAACGATGAATGTTGTGTAGATACTTAGACATGATAAAATGCAAAACATATTTTATATTAGGGGAGAATGTTTTTCAAATAAATTACTGCATTGGTAATAGAAGTTTTCTTTTAAATTTTTCTTCAAGTGATTTTTTCATTTAAAAAGGATGATATAAGGAGAATTGGACTGATGGTCTAACTTCTTCTTTTTTATTGATTTTCTTGCCCGTAAATATGATTTAAGTTCATAAATTTTTCAGTTGCTACGAGGACAATATTAAAAGTTATTTATTTAAGAAAAACTCTGTGGATTGTGTAACTGCTTACTTCCCTTATTTATGACTTGTCCGTAAATATGATTTGCATTCATAAATTTTTTAATTGCAAAACGGATAATATTGAAAGTTATTTATTTAAGAAGAATTGTGTGGATTGTGTAACTTCTTCCTTCGCTTATTTATGACTTGTCCGTAAATATGATATACATTCAGAAATAAGTACAAAGTTATCCATATTGACTTGATTTTGTAATTATTTCGCATCTTGTGTTCTTAATGTTCTGCAAGAGAAAAAGCAGAAGAAATGAATTTTGTCATAAAGAAAGATTAGATTGACTTCCGAACTATATTGTTTGTAAACGACTGTCAGAATTTAGCTTCGTGTTACTAAAATGTGAATTTTTTCCTTCTTTTTTATTTCAGTTATTGTGATAAGAAGCTTCTACCTCTATTTCAGCATAATTTTCATCGAAATTTTCCATTTTATTGGGTGGGGAGCCGTCTTAATCTGTGTACAATACGAGTTGTTTTTCAATTCAATTACTTTTGGCAACTGCAACCGCTTAACTTATCTATTAGTCGTGACCACTATTATGGAAATAAAAACAAAAATAAAATATAGATCGTATTATTTTACGAACAAAGTAACTTTTTTTAAATTTTTGCGAATTTTTATGAACACATGTATGTGCCCGTAGTTCATATAAAGTAATAATAAAAGATTTTATTTTAAATCTGCGGAAAAATTTGCAAATATTTATAAGTAGTTTTTTCAAATATTTTTATTGTTTTTAAAAGTGCAGTCTTTGATAGTCTTTTTAGTGATATGTTTGCGTTTCTGTCGCTTTCACTCTCATTTCTATATTATGTTTTCGTCCCATATAATACTGAGAATCTTACAAATTGAAAGTTAAAAGTTCAATATTTCAATAAAAATATATTATATAAATCTTTTAACATTAAATAAAATATACTAAATTAATATAATAGAAAAATTTTGAAAATACAGCAGCACTCCCTGTTACACAACCACAAAAATATTTAAGCTATAAATTACAAAGATACAAAATTGGCAGTAACGAGTAATATAAAGATCTTATAAAGACGAGCAGATAGAGAATTGGATAGATACAAAGACTAATACGGCCAAAGAAGTTTAGAATACCATACCAATGGGTAGCGTATACAATGCGTACACAATGCGTACACAACTGATCCAATCATGTAGAAAAACTACATATTCATTGATATGGGTTTGCTTTCTGCGACACGCATTGTTTTAGCAATGGTTTTTATGAGTTGCTTGCGGATTGAATGCAAGTCGATTGATGGCGGCTCTTCAATTCCACAATACAATCCAACAAACTTCGAAACAATTCGAAACTGTTGATGAAATTATATTGAAATTTGATTAAATTTTTGTGTTTGAACTCTTTAGTTATTTTGGGAAGCGCTGTTTAGTGAATCATATCCTCATTTAACATCGATCTCAGATCATCAGCGAACACCTGTTTTCAACGGGTATCCTTATGTTTTCAAAACTACCTCGGCATATAAACCAACGCTGCAGTGCTATATCGATCTCGAAGTTAAAAAATAGATATTTACCCCACATTGTCCTTCCTGGATATTGCAAGCAACATGATAAACTTAGTACGATTTGAATGTGTATAACAATATTTCCGTTCAGGGCACTAAAAGAGAGGTATAACAGAGAGTATATATGGAAGGAAAACACATCTAGATCGACAATATTATTCATAAGCCATAAAATAATAAAATAAAGAAATTGCTGTTAGCTATTTTTCGAAAAGTATTTAATTACAATGTGAATGGAGCAAAAGTTGAAGGAGAATAGCAAAAATATACTTTTTCCTTTTATTTTTCTCATCAAGTATTTATATAAAAAAAAAAATTATAGAAAATAAATTCACTTTCAGATTAGTACTTAATATTTGTCACTAATTTTTTTTTATATTATTTTTGCGTTAACAGGTCCTTTGCGAAATCTTCAACAATTTCTTAGAAGTTATTGTTAAAAACAAAGGATTGAAACATGATAATCCTGACGGATAGATAATGCTTAAAGAACAATGTTACCTTGGAAGCAAATATAAAATTATTTTTCGAATCTTTTAAAAACTAAATGAAAGCATGGCATCTTCAGCGATGCAATATATTCTTCTTCCTGGATTCTAGAAATAGCAAACTTTCAGTTAGAATATGAAAATGAAAAATTTGCTGAAAAGTTTCGTACAATGGATAGATTTTTTCGAAAATTTAATTTAAAAAAGAATCATTTAAGGTTAAACCGGTTTATTTTCTCGAGAAAAATCACATGAAAATGGATCATAAAGTGGATAAAATTTGATTAAGCGAAAATATTTCGCATTAGATTTTATTTTAAAACTGCAGGTTAAAATTTCAGATCAATCGGGTTAAAATTGATGAAGCAAGAAGTTCGGTAAATTGGAAAAATATATAATTTCGGAAAAAAGTCTTCCCATGCTTCCATCGCGCTATCATCGCTTCTATTCACAAGACAGGGTGGTACTTAAAATTTTTTTACATTTAATTGTTTTTTGGATTTTTCACGTCGTCCAATGAACCCAAAGCATGGCTTAACGACGGATTGTTAAAAAGATCAAATTTTTTGAGCCATTTGAAATTGTGAGTGCTTACGAAATGAAATCATAACCGAATAAAACCCATTAATCGAAGCCAAACCTTACACTACTCAGAAATATACTCCCAAGGGTGGTGGTATATTTTTGGCTTTTAAATGGAAGATAAAATAAATAAGTACAAGTAGAGCTACCAAGGTAGAATTTGAACAATTTTTCTTAACAATCTCGTTTTCAACACATGTTCTTTAACATCCCCAAAGTACATCATTAAAAGCTTATTTTTTAAAATATTCGCAACACTTTCCAATGATCCAAATAGTATTTTTTCAATACCTCGTGTGTTGATTGCATAAATCTGTCAGCCTCAACATGCGAGTAATAAGTTTTGATGTCTAAATAAATAAAACTGTTTTTCTAGAAAGCTGTTCTCTAGAAGCTTTGTCTTTAATTGTAACAAAAAGCACGTACATACAGTTCATATGTACGACATAAACAATATATAGAGACTTCATTTCACTTCATTCTTTACATTTAAAATTACTTACACGGCTGCCATAATTGATATGAAGTTAGCTCTCCGTGTTTTTGCTAAAATCGATTCGTGTCTTTGCTGAACATACATTTTACAAATCTATGATACATACAAAATATATAACTATAAATTAAAAAGGAACTCGTGTTTGAGAAAAATTACAGAACAAGCGTTCCTTTTCAAGCTTTTGGTATTTTTTAATCAAGTGAGGGAGATTATGCTTACAGGTGATTATCGTTCCGGTTGTGATGATGCCAAGGCATTGCAATGAAATTAGATTTAGTTGATAGATTTCAAAGTTTTGTAAAACATCTCAATAATCCGAAGGGTCCTTATTCTTCGAAGCTTTTGTGTAATCAATTTAGCACTTTACTTAAATGGGGATGAGTACATAAGGCGCGTTTGGTGATTGAAATTAAGTTTAACTGACAGCTGGAGAGCGTACTTATCAAATCTAAAATTTTTTGTAGTCTATCTTGGGTATTGCATTTTCTACCTCTTGTAAATTTTCTACCTTGCAAATTGTGTTTTCCAATAAAGACATAAACCCCGACAAACTGAGCCATCTTGGTAGGTTATCTTCACTTTGCTTTGCCAAAGGATACAAGCTTTCAGAAGTGCACATACACTTTCATATAAATGTATACGACTAAAAATTTTCAGGACCAAACATAAATGAATTTTTTTCGTCATCGAAAGGAGAGAAATTGCCGCGCTTTAGGTTAGATTTACATATAGTGCAACAACGGCAAAAAAAAAGAATACAATGAAAGGAAACATGTAAAAAAGCATAAATCGTTAAAAATTTATTGGACTTTTTCTAAAAAAAAAGAAGAAAAACAGCAAAACAACTGTCAAAAATTCTGCCCACAGTCAGGGAAACATTCTAACAGTTTATACGCGACTAAAGCCTACAAAAATCACATAAATTTGGTTTTGGGTAAAAGTTTAAATCGCTCCGAAACAAAAAAGACATTTTATGGTTACAGAGCACTAATTAAAAAGAAAATTTACCTAATAAGAGTTACATTGTTAAAGGAATAAGAAACATGAATCAACAGAATAAGCAGCTAAGTTTCATTCTGATCTAAATTTAATGTGTTCTTTACTGACAATTAGCGTTTAGAGTAATTTGACATATTTGTAGCATGCTTATAGGCTCTGTAAAAAAATTATTAGAAGAAAAATTCTGCATATGTATGACATTTAAATGACATTTAAATGACGAAAGAAAAGACTGATTTACATTCTTAGTTCATTTATTTTATTAATTTAAATATTTTTGTAATTTTTTTTTTGTTTTTACGTTAACTTCAGAAAGTAAATTAGTTAAAGTTCAAATGCGTGGAAATCAAAATATTTCATTATACAATCTAAAAACTTTATAGTCAACAAAGGCCACATACTTTTGTGATAAAATACAACAAAACATACATTGTTGCCAGGTAAAACCAAGTTTTTAATTGGAACCTTTATAGGGAAGAGGGTCTAAAGCGTAAATTAACGCGGTTTAAATTTAGCAAAATTTAATTTTTCTGTCAAAGATCTTATTATATAATTATTTCATAACGTAAAGCACTAAAAATTAGACCATATAAAAGCTCACTTTTAATGAAAGTCTCTGTATGTGGTAGAGTCCAAACAATACACCTACGTAGGCAAGTTTGGTGTAGTTAATTTTTATGTCAATTTGCTGTTGCAGACCAAGTTTCACTATGAAATATATAAGATCAGATCTTTTTGCGATATAAACGTTTAGTTTTTATGAGATCGCTCCTATCGGATGAGGTCACAAAAATAGGCCTACATGGCTCAAATTTGGTCCGATCGCTAGTGTCCACTGAATTTTGTCGAGAAATATTAAAATTGACAATTTTTTTTTCTTATAAGGATTTTTCTTCAAATGGGGTGTTATAGACGGGGTGATCGTAAAAATGTTCCAATCGAATCCATTCTCAATTTTTTTAAGCAAAAAACACGTCAGTATACCACATTTCTTGAAAATGTCTCAAAATTTGCGATCTGTAGGTTGAGCAACATAGACAGGCAAGCTTAAATCGATTTAAAAATTGTTTCTGAACCGACAAGCACAATAATAGGAGGTCCTATGTTAAGCTTTTCTGGATCGTACATACAAACGTGTAAATTATATATATCTTGTATCAATGGTGGGGTGGGGTATAAAAGTTACATTCAGCTATACCTGAGAATTGTAGCGTTCAACTTTACCCAAAAAAAAATTGAATTTCTATACTCTGAAAAATTTTTCTGCAGTTGCTATAGAACCATCCATAAAATCTATATCTAAATTTGTATCTTTGTATTATAGCGTTGGTGCTACTTCAGTAGCGTTCACCACACACACACATCAATGTATCAAATTTTCTCAAAATGTCTCAAAAATATCAACCTGTGGATTAAACACAAATATATATGCACACACATTAAACGGACATACGGGCAAACAAAATCAAATTGGTTCAGAAAATGGCCTGTCGTAAGTCTGTGTTTCTTCCGTGTTTTAACTTAATAAGCTATGTGCTGTAAGTTGTATAAGATTTAATAAAGCCTATGAGACTCTTACCATATAGAATAATTGATATTTTTTTCTTATATATACGACTTCTTATATACATGATTGGTCAAATGACTGCTTCCTACTAAATGTTGTTTTCGAGTGGACGAACGTGCACACGCTTAAATCGACTTAAATCGACTCCTATGCTAATAAAAAATACTTTTAAATTATGGAAACTCTAATAGCAATTCGCGAATCTTATAAAGAAAACGATAGTAATATGCACACTTCCCCGTGTTATAAAATATTTGGCGAAAATGATTCAAAATGATTATAGTAATAACAGTAGTTCTCAATCACTACCGTATAAGGGCAAGGCATTCACATTGAGTAACAAATGTAAAATTTTTCTTAAAAACTGTCCAGAAAATAAATTTTTTAAATCATCGCTACTATGATATTACGACTTTGATGAAATGCCAATAATGAACAATGACCATTCCCGCTATATTAGTTAGGATGTTAGGTTAGCATATGGAGAAATAGGAAAAAATCTGCTTAGAGCAAAGACGAAAGCAAAAAAGTGATAACATTGTTTTTTTTTTTTTTTTTTATATATATATATATATAAAGAAGTAAAAACAATGCAGTCCGACTCTTAGACATCCTACACCACTTCGCCTAATAGAATCCTTGAATTACTTTCGTGAGAAAACACGGAAAATTATAAATATATTATGGTATTGTGCAAAAAATAAACCTGCGGTCATTTTGATTTTGATTATGAGGTATTAAAGACCAAACTCTTTTGTCATGCAAAGGCTTTTTTTCCGCGGGAAAAGGCCTGTACAATCAAAATTTAGTGCCGTCAATTTTTATTTCGAGTTACTCCTAAGGATCAATTTTCTTCATGAAATATTATAAATTAATGCTTTTTATCTTTCTTTTCATGAAAATCCTTATATATAAATATCGGATATTACAGCGGTATATGGGAAACAGTCGCAAAGATGATGCAATCAAATCCATTTTCGTTCTTGAGACAAAACATGTCAGTGTACCAAATCTATATCCAAATGTCTCAAAAATTGAGACTTATACGTTTAACACAAACATACATGGACAGACAGACGGACAGGTCGGCACGCTGGGAGGCTTCAATCGATTCAGAAAATCATTCAAACTCGATGGGTATACGAAAAAAAATAAGTTTACCTTAAGCGCTTTTGAGCGTCATGTACGCACACAAAAACGTAATATTATTTGTGACGCAAGCGGTGTAAGGTATAATAACGAACAATTTTTTTCTATTACTCTAACTAAGTACTTTTTTCATTATACATGAATAAATTTCATTATATTTATTACATTTTAAATATATTTTGTTTTAAAAAAGAATCCTTGATAAGAGATAAATATCCTTAAAAAAAAGGTAAAAAGAGTAATAATGAAATAATATCATCAATAAAAGTAAAATTGTCTTTTTTATTTAATGAAAAATCCATCATATTATTGTTTTTTTTATGTTTATATAAAATCGCTAAAAAAAATAAATAAGTTTCTTTAGTTTTATTGAATTTTATAAATATTTCCCTTTAAAAAGGAGTCCTTGATAACATAATAATCTCCTTAATAAAGGTAAAAAATAATATTTTCTATATAATCAAATATAAAATTTCGATTTCATATATTTTTACTTAAATATTTACTGATATCATTTTTTTTTTTTTTTGCTCTTTTTGGAAAGTTTAATATATTAACACATTTTTATTTATTAAAGACGAAAGCATGCATGTTTTGTCATTTCGTTTGTAAAAGTACGTCAATATGCGCATCAGAAAACTTTTTATTCAATACATAGCCCGTTGGATGAGAGAATCGGAATTGATTAGCTCCCGGTTGCTTCCGGTTTGTCCAAACGGTCTCCATTTATTTTCAATCTTATATTAAAAAATCATAATTTAGCACTTACTTACGATCTGACTCTAAAGATCGAATTTACAAATGGTTTACAAAAACAGGTGGAGTAAAATAAAATAATACTTAAAACGGTCTGTAAAAAATTTCATTCCAATTTCAAGGCAAAACCGTTCTCAATTAATTCGTTTCACACACATTCACACAGAGCTATTTTAAGAAACTTTATCCAAAATTCTCCTAAAATTAAGTATAGCTTTTTTCTATATACATAAGAGTAAATAATTACAGTGAGACTAATTGAAAAGTTCATAGAGAGTTTTTCGCAATTTAGTTTTTGATGCGAACACATTCGCTTAAAAAACAACATCCTGACCCGTTCGAGACGAAGGGATGTTATTTTGAAAACGATCTCCAGTATCGAAAATTTTCTTCTTTTTTTTCAATTCTATTATAAACCTTGGGTGTAATGTTCCGTTTTGTCTAGGAATCCGTTTTAAATGGGGTCAGGTGAACGTGTCAAACTTCATCATTAAGAAATTTTACGGAAATAACAGATGATCGAATCACAGCTTCTCTATTCAGGTCATACATCGCGCTATGGCTAAGTTTGAGCGCAATATCATTCTACACGACCAAACCACAACCTTGGGCGCGAACTGAGAAAAATATGGCGGCAGTAGCGGCCAGTATGCCGGTAGATAGGCCGGAGACAAATATGTCAGTTTCAAGACGATCGAGTTCGTCAGTGTTTTCAAAGCCGTGGTAGACCGTGGCGGAAGATAAGCGCAGTGTCTATGTTTTAAAACGAAGCACAGTTTACTTTAATATGTTGAGTTGTTTTGTTTTTTTCAAATCGCAAAAAAAAGCCAGACGCTGCGTGATCTTCATGAAGAATTATTCTTTTCTCGAGTCTTAATGAATCCACCTGGTAAAATCTGAAATTTTCAGATATTTTCGACCGCTTTTGAAGGTCTTTGGCATTGCCCATGATCTTATTCACAGTTGCTGGATAAATTCAAATTTTATGTCAGCAGCAGATAAGAGGTTTTGAAGAAACTCTACAAATTAGAAAAAGAAAATATATTGAAGTACGATCATTTCTTCAAGTTTGAACTTTCTCATTTCCGTTCCGCTTAACTTTCAATCAAAGCGTGTGTGTGTGTGTGTGTGTGAACAAAATTATTTGTGGACACTGCGGTTAAGGGTTTGTGAACTTGCATATTACTTAGGCTCTGTTGATGTAGTTTATCATACAAGGTGTTATCCATTTTATATTTCCGAACTTAAACGGAAATAAAACACACTCCTGATCAAGATTTGGTTCAGGTTTTTTCCGAATATATAGTTTGTATTTTGCCATTATTTGTGGAATACAATATCGTTCAAATTTCTTCCTAGACACTTGGTATAGGACATTCTTTTGAACAACATTTTTGATGACTTGTCTACGCATAGCAAGCAATAACTCGGCAATTGCTTAACGTATTTACGTTTTCAAAAAGTCAAAAATTTTAGGATTGCTTGCATAAAATCGCACTATTTTTTTGGTCGAATCACATCACCGAAACGCACTATCACTGAACATTTGACGTCCTCGATGACAATTCTGTTTTACAGGTGAGTTACTGAAACAAAGCTGACCAACCCGAGCCACCGAATGCATAATCTTACATTTTAAAACTATAAAGTGTGCTACCTAATTTTCTGGTTTGTTTTATTACTTTGTTTTGTGTTGTTTTCTTCTCTTTTTTTTAAATTTTTTTTGTGTTGATTGGACACGTACTTTTGAAAATCTTGCATTTTATTCAAGCTAGTGATGGATATGAATGAATTCGACCTAAGCCAAATAGAACATTTTTGCTTTTTTTTTCTTTGTTCAATCTAAAATTCTATGTTAGTTTAAGTCAGCTACTATATCACTTCACATGACTTGATGGGCAAAACAATATGTAAATAAAAATGATTACAATTTACAACGTTTTATATACTCTGCATGACATTGATTGAAACATTGATACAAATATTTCTAGACAATATTCATATTTAATATCATAAAATCCAAATATAAATTTTTTTATTTTTGTATTTCACATACTGCACTTGGATGACATTTCGCTAAGTGAGAATTAATTTGAATTCAACAAACAAATCATGTACAAAATCTCTTTAAAGTTATTACTTAAAAATAATATCAATAGAGTAAACTACCGAGTGTAACTATTATTTTTCATGTGATACAATCGTTCAATATGAAAGGAAATCAAACTTTTTTACACATATGTTAACTAATCGCATAAGTTAGAAAACTTAAATTTTTGACAAAACACCTGCGACATCAAAAAGTCATTTTGAAAAACAAATGATGATAATCGGTTTATATAGTCATCAATACGCACGTTTGTACTTAAATGTAAGAACAATACCAGCTGACAGAATATGTTCACTGGATGTGTGTTTTTATATTCACTTGCGTATGTGTGAATAAAAGGTGTTCTTTCTTAATCGTATACGCACGCACACCACATTCATAATGGAACATAATACGATTTAACACAACTGCATGAAAATAGACAGATACAGCTTAAGAATTTTGAATACAGAGGTGATATTTCGCACAGGGCAATTGAAAATTTTACCGTAAACAAGTTAACTAACTGAAGTGACGAATAATCGGAAACACAATTTGAATTTCAATTCACTTCTGCTGGCATAGCATTTGATAAAATCATAAAGCAGACGAAGCATGAATCACAAAATCGCTTATTTTTGCACTTAAAACTATCGTCTTTCAAAGTTACTTGGACGGCATCAGGATCATGCCTGCTTGGAAAATTGTTTGCTTTTCCATTAACTTTTTGTATTATTGCTCTTCTGTTGTGAGCTTTTTTCTTTTTATGCCTTTGTTTTACTTTTTTGTTTCATTTACACTTTGTCAAGTCTCCCTAAAGCCATTAACATCGTTCTTACAAATCATTCGTGCAAAGATACATTGTATGAGTCAATAAATCCCGGTACTTATATATAGCAACCCTCTCATAACAAAAAAAAACATATTACTTTTCGCAAGTGCTGGCCCTCAAGCCGATACGAATAAACACCAAGAAAATGCCCTTACGAAATACGTGAAAAAAAAAAATTCTTTCATACAAATTTGTATCTGAGAAAGTTGTCCTCCAAGCAAATAACACATTCACTCGCAGTAGAAGAAAAGCAGCGTATCGCAAGTCAATGACTAAAAGTGTGCGTTGCTGCCATATCCGCCATATTCTACAAATCTAATCTCCACCGATTGTATACAAAGTACATCGGAATGTTAGAGAAGCTTTGCACTTTCTCTATTGAAGGAAACGAGTTTGATTTTGCAAAGAAAAAAAGCTGTTTTTTTATATAATAAGTTCCGGGAACTATTCACCAAAATATTACGAAAACCTTTCTGGCTTTATTCGCTATTCAATAATTTGTTTGTTGAACCAAATAATAATTTTAATCAAAAATCTAATTAATCCCCAATAGTTGTTGAAGCATAAATTCGCATGATTGCATCGCGATTGAAGGTTAAGGGGGAAACCACAGTAACAATTTTTTTGAAATGGAAAGAAACTTAATACAATCATGATATTTTAGGAGATTGTCAAGCGGGCATATTATATTAAATCACATTTAATAAGTAAGAAAATTCTATTCGGCTGTACCGAATCTTTTATACCCAGCACCTTTATCTTAAAAAAAGGGGAGAAAAACTAAATTTTAATAGGTGAACGTGGCAGATTTTTTCTATTTTTGTGGAACAGCATGGAAAAGCCGTCAATGGAAGTCAACCAGAACAAAACAGCCAGAAAGCACACGTGCTTTCAGCTTACACGGTAGGTAAGGCTTATAATCGATTTGATCCACTTTCAATAGCAACGTATGTTAAAGAACTTGCAGTGTTTGTGCCAAATATGACACGGATATCGCCATTTTTGCGGCCGAGAGATATCAGTTGCACAGACGGATAGATGAACATGCATAAATTGATTTTAAAGTTGATGCTGATCAAGAACATATATATACTTTGTGGGGCCTCTGAAGTTTCGCTCTGAATATTATATATACCCCTCACTTTTGGTGGCGGGTATAAAGTAGCAGCACCGAAGCCATTCTAGCGACTCATATTTAACTTAAGAGTCGCAGCATAAATGGTCTAAATTTGAATATGAAAAAAAAATTTTCATTTCTATCTCTAGTGAAATGCCGGGAGGATTTTGAAAATATTAGGTTTTATGCGATTAGCGAGGATTTGAACAAAAAGATCCATTTTGCGCCAGATACTTTAAATAATTTTTTTTTATATATGTTCTAATGTGGTTCGAAGCATATATTAGATCAAAAACAATTTTAAAAATTTTACGGTGATTCCCCTTCTTAAAAGAAAATGAAACAAGAGACACGAGAGAAAGGAGGTAAACAAAGGATAAGTCCGCCTTATAAAAAAAAACCTACAAATTTTTAAGCATAGGTTTCCAAGCTATGGACCCGCATCCATCATTCCACCCGCCAAGCAGCTGCTAAACCGTCCTTTTTAATGTTGATTCCCATAGTCACGAAAAATTAGGGAACTAAAAATTATTAAATTTTCTCCCGATTGTGAACCACAAAAGTTTGAAAGCGATCACCATCCAACCATAGAGCGAAAAAATAACCTTGAAAGTTGAAATTTGAAGTGGATACTTAAAATTTAGTTTTTTTTTAGATAAATGAACTCTAGACTGCTTTTAACAAAACATGAAGGGCCACGTCAAGAATAATAGGCAGATTATAATGTTTCTTACTTCGCCCTAGACTCATTGTGGCGATATCTCTTGTAAGCGTTGTATTAATAAAAAGTCTTAGCGAGTATTATCTGTTTGCAAATTTCAAATAGAGCAAAAGCAAAAAAGATTTACATCAAACAATTTCTGTAAGCAAAGTGAGGTGTATTTTAAGGATCCTGATAAATTTTTCTATAAAAAAGATACCAGAATATTGAAAGCTGATGAATAAAGTAGAACCTTGCGAAAAATTAAATGTTTTCTTATTTAGTCCTGAGAATTATTGACCGTCGTATTACACATGACATCACATAAACTGATAAAAGTTACAGAGAATGAAGCATACTAAGCTTCTTCCTCAAAGATAGATTTTCGTTTGGGGAAAACCATACAGAAAAACTGGTTACATATTTGAAAATAACATTACTTACGTAAAAGAAAATCGATTAATATAAGTCTTTTACTACAGGTGTTGTAGCTTTATTTTAAAGTGAATTTGCAATCAATGCGAAAAGCAATCAACAATTTTCGTATTAACAAAAATCAATGGCAAGTAAATACCAAGTAATCATATGTATATCAAGTAAAAATACGTTTTTCCTATCCAAGTGGCAAGTCTTGAATATGAACAGGTTTTAGCAAAAGAAAAAACTGACAAGGCTTGTGAACGTGAACGCTGAAATACGAAAAATTATGGAATTTCTTTTGGATCCGTAAAAGAAAGAAATCATGTTTTTTTTGAAAGCACTAAGGCCATTCTTTTAGAAACTATGTAGAACTTGGCGCCGTCAAATAAGAAGTTAATCAACGTCATCAGATAACGCATCCATTCACTGAAACAATCTAACGAAAGTACGGCCCAGTTACACTGCCGGCTTATACAGCGAAACAAATTGTCATTGGATGTGGTTGTAGAAGTTGTTCGACTGTTTATTTTCGGTTTTCGTAGCACAAAATGCGGTAGTTTTCTTTAATTATGTTCTCAAACCGAAGGAGCCCACACAGCTTAGTCAGAATAATTTTGTTTAAAAATTATAATGAATTTTCTTTATATTGTTTCAGGGATAATTATAACGATGTTATCAAAATATATCATTTTTGCTTTCCAAAAATTTTGATATCGATTGCTTTTTTCTAATTGTGATCAAAGTTTTCCATTTCAATCCACCCATAGTTTAATGATTTATCTACGAAAAAATAACTTTTGCGTTATCTATGTCCATTCATAATAGTATCTTTTTTGTGTTCCGAAAGTAAACGTAAACAAAACACGCTTCTGATTAAGATTTATATCAAAATGGCTTTTCAATATACTGTTTGGACACTGCCATTACTTGTGGAATACAACATCGTTCAACTGTTCTGCATGAAACCCTTTTTAGGATCAAATCTGTTTTCACTAATTTTCGATAACTTGTCTACACAAAAAAAAATTGTAATCATGGGGCTGTAACGTTCGGAATTGACAGTTTGTGTCACACCCTCGTTTTTTTCACGTCAAATCTCCAGACCAAATGCAACACCATAAAGCGAATTTTTGTGACTGCAATGGTTTTTCGACAATTACTTGTGGATTTTCACGGCCTAAATGTGACAATTTTGTTTGTTCATAAATCCACTACGCCAAAAATAGGCCTCATTGCTGAAGAAAATTCGACACAAAAAGTGGTCATAGAATGCTGTTGGTCGAGCACATAACCAGCGCATGGCATCGCAGATCGATTTGAGTTCTCATTTTAGCTGGATTTATTGATTTATTTTATATTCAGGGATTATCATCTGTACAACAATGCTAAGACCTTATTAGTTTCTAAGTGTGTATAAGTTTGTACTCTTGGCATCCTTACATATAGAAGGCCCTTGTCAACGGTTTAGCTCAGCGAAGAGTGCACAACCACACGATAATCGAAGAAAACTGTTAACATAACCTTAATTTTTTTTTTGTCTTTGCTCACTTTTAGTGCGATATTCGTTCAATTGATCAGTTGTTTCCCGATCTTACACACAGATCCAATTATCGTCTCCCCCATCAAAGCGTTTCGTGATAGATTGATAGTCAAAAATGTTCTACTCACAGATTCCCAACTACATCACACATAACAAGCATCAAACAAAAATATGTTTTGTGTCTTATAAAATCAAGCGCAGCTGAGACGCTAATGACGTTTACGATGCGAAAATTTGACACAGATATCATAAAGCTTCAGCGTTTTCGTGGTAAATCGTTACTACGTTCAGCGTCGTAAAATGGAAAACCCTACACTAAACATATGATTTCTTGAACAATAGCTCTGTTTAATGTATGTGTCTGAAACAAGGTTGCCAAATCCGGAACATGAAATAGATAACCTTATGTAAGTTATGAAATATGTATCATATTTGCGTAGGGGAGAGATTATTTTGCATTTTTTCGACGTATATATTTCTAATCTCTTTTCAGGGCTTGTGTGTTCACAGCCACTGTTTCTACTTCATTTCAATTGAAACTCGAATAAATGTACTAGATTTTTCACGAAAAAGTATTAAATAACATAGCATCTCCGAACTTGACTTACTGAAATTGCCGCCAGTCAAGTTGAATACTTTTAGGACTACTCTCGTAATATTTGAATAAATCTGTGCGTATGCACAGAACATGTACTTCGATGATCATTTCTATATGATAATAATAAAAAGTAAAATTTAATATGCACAGTAAGTATAGAAACTATCTTTTTTACCCTTAGCACTCCAATCAAATAATTTCCAATATGCAAGCGGTTAGTCTAACGCTGAGGTGTAATTCATTTGAGTTTAATGGCCCAGCAAGATATCCAATAAATAGTAAATATTTAAAGTGTAGTCGCGTAGTAAATATTTGATGTGTAATCCATTTAATACCTATTGCCGTAGGATGAAAGTACAACAGATTTACCTTGTTGTGGTTCACAGCAAAGAAATAAAAACCCTATACAGTAGTGATATTGTAATGTGCACACAATATATTTACTACAAACACTATACCCTGAGCCATATCAAATAAATTTATCCACATCACACGTTATCTCATATAATACGTTTTTTAATCAGCACAATTGCAAGTGATTGGCTTGTGTGTGTGATACATGCATTTACTAACATTTTCCCTACTGGTTGTACGAGTAAGAATGCATGTCATTGGTGCTAAAGAGATTTAAAGATTGCGTAAAATTGTGCGAACTTGTTCTACAGCATTTAGCCGTAAGATCTGCTTTAACTAAATTTTGTGATCGCCGTACGAATTTATTAAATGATCCGACTACTGGAAAAGCTTAAAACGACTTATTTTTGTGAATTTTTTTTTTGGAAGGAAAGGTCATAAGGTAATAATATTTCGGAAGAATTGAAAAGAAAACTACTCATTAAAAATTTTTTAAATGACACCACCAGAACCATTTTTGCGTTTAATTTAAAGGGACTTCCGGCACGTAGCTGGAGCATGCTCTTGCTCGAACGACTATTAGTCTCATCCACTTAGTGATCGTCTCGCTGAACTTACACCAATATATTTTTGTTTGAAAATGATTTGAAATAATCATAAGCACTCTCTGAAGACATCTGCTAGTGCATTAGAAAACTTAGAAATCAAAGGGCTAGAGATCAGGCGGTCAATTCCCGGCAGGGTTTCGTTTGACACAGACCGTCTTTTTAGAGTGCTCATGGAAAGAGCCGAATTTTCGATTAACAATTATTTTGCGGATAAAAACTTTTTTACCACATTTATTAAGCTAATTGATTTTTAGAAAATTTACGGCTTAAGGAACAAAAATAAATTATTTTCTAAACGGACGATCCGGTATACAATGAGCTTCACGTAGTTTGGAATTTACTTTGTGGCCGTATATATTAGTAAATTGAAGATTATTTCTGAAACCAAAAAATTTTAAATATTGTGCTATATCCTTCGACTACTGCCATAAGTCAAAATTTCCATGCTTTCCTTTAAAGTCTTTATCTAACTACAAGATAAATTTTAAGATTCTCAAATATATATATTCAAGCAAATGAAGCAATTTCCTAGAAGATCTTTAAAATGCTCAGCTTTGGCTTAAGACGTTTCTTTTACGAGTAAAAACAATAGAATATATTTTGAGGTTAGGAATCAGACAGACAAAATATTTTTTATTCTGCAAGACTTTCAATTTTTGGAAGATTTTATGCCCAATTAAAAAAAAAAACGATTCCTGTTTAGTCGCAAAAGATTTTTCCTGACGAACTGTAATAGCTGCTTCATTCAAAACCTTTGATTAATGTTTTTTTTTTTTACCAATGCTCTGAAAGCAGTTCGTATGTTATATATTATATAATATGTAATAAATAATAAAACAAAAATTCGTTTCGCTTTCCAAAATAAGTAAAATCATAGATAACTCTTAAGAACGAGATCTGTATGCATTACTTCAATAAATATTGACCAGTCTATTTGATGAACCTAATTTTATCCACATTTATTTGTACTGGACTAATCAAAACTAATTGACTTTCTTTTGAGAAGTGTTACAAATCGCAAATTTTTTTCATGTAATAACTTTTTTACAACGGATCATTGTAGAGGAAGTGTTTACAAAAACTGTGCGATCCGTTTTTAATAGCTTTCATTTTTGGGCAAAAAAAAATCAGTGTGAATATGGGCTTAAATATAAAAATGGAAGAACATACATCAGAAAGGCAGACATTAAATCGGTTAGGTGTTGTATACACAATTCTAAAATATATATAAAGTGTAGGGTATACAAATTAATGCAAATTATGGATGGATGGTATAATTATAGGTCCTACTACGTTACATATGTATCTGCAGCAATCATAAAACAGGTGTAGGGCGTCATAAAAATTGGCTTACATTATGTTTGTCAGCCATCTTAGATCAATGTTGAAGTGCTACTATTCCACTTGAAATCATTTCTCATATGACCCTTACACTGGAATAATATTCCTTTTCAAACTTCAAAACTGAAAAAAATGAAAATCATATTGCAATCGAAATTTTCAATTACGGACATAATTATAATAAATCTGTAGTGACAAATATTAAATCGTCGTTATTTCCTAAGAGAGAGAAAGAGTAATTGTTCGGCGTAGGTATGAAAGAATTTCCTCCACAATTCCTTATTAATATTAGAATGCTTCATAACAAATCGCATCGATCTCCAAGCAGATAATGCTTCCTAATTCCCTAACAGATATTGCACACTATTCTGAAAACTACCGGATTTTAATAGAATCAAAAATCATATTTTAGATACTGTATGATAAAGTAAAATAAAAGTGAATTTCTGCTGTAGATTTGTTATTAAATCGCTCGTACGAAAACATGTCTTAACAACTCTTTAATGTATGTGTTAGCATCATCCAATACCTGTCAACACCAATCAAAACCGTCTAATGTTTGACGCAGGCAGCCTTTTTGAAGCACTTATAGAAAATCCAGAGATTTCATGGAAACAATTTGTTACAGGTAATGAATTTTTTCACTTTTTTTGAAAAGGTTCAAAGCGTCCATAAAGAAAAATTTTCTTTTGAAAAATCTACATTGATGTAGCAAAAGCATTAAAGTTGACGAAGGTTCGTTTTCTCAACATTGGGAGGTGCCAAACAAAGCGAGAAACGAACTACTCGCATATTATTTATCTCATGTCCTCGTTAGTGCTTTGCTCCTCGTAAAGACTACACTTTGTTTAAAAGAAACAAGATTTGTGTTCACTTGGACTAATATGCAATTAGATGCAATTTATAAGTCGATTACAAACTATCAGAATTGAAAGAAATGCTTCGAGAAAATGAATGTTAGTTAAAAAAAAAGAAAAACTCATTCCATTATTACCATTAATTTCACCATTTTCAGATAGATATCAAGCATTCGTTTAAGTAAAATTTTAATATTTTTCTAAAAATGTCAATGTGCAAATATATGCCTTTCAATTAGTAAAAGCCTATTGGGAAGAAAGTCACTTTCGAGCAATTTTCTTCATAAATTGAGTTTTTGCAAAAAAAAATTAATTTATTATTTTCGTTTGGGCAAATACTTTAGAGATAAGTTGCATTACCATTGAATGTGTAACTGAGAGAAGAAAGGTATTAAAATGAAAAATAAAATGAGAAAAAACATAAAGGTAACTTGTAAAAATGAAAAATCTAACAGAGCATAGAAGTGTAATTAAATTGAAAAAGATTTTTCATAATCCGTAAAAGACTGAATAAAAATATATATATATATATATATGCGAACATAAGCTGCACGTACAGGAAAGCATTTGTAAATTGCTAAAGAAAAAACAGTGATATTAGATAATATGTAAATTTGCGAAATAAATTGAATTCAAAAGCCCGTTTTTAATTAAAAACAAATTCAATTAAAAAGACTTCAGACAAAATTTAACATTAGTTAAGTTCAAGGATACCTGCGCTAAAGATAGTTTTAATTTATAAACACTAATTTACCATTTGTATAACAATTTATATATAAAGTTAAGTGAAAGGTATCTTTCCATCTATCTAAACGTTAACCATGAAATCTATATAGAAAACTTGAAAAGAACTTTGAATACACGCCAAACATATATTCATAAAACTTACAATTCACTCTTTGCCAATGCAATCGGTTCGGTTACTTTAAGTAAAATCTGTCTACGTGACTCAAACGAAACCTTATTTGCGATCAATTCAATATATCCCACTCTGTTCAAAATATAAAGGGAACCTTTTATTTAAAAGATTCTGACATAACTGTTATTAAAATTTCCCAAAATATATCGCTTGTTGGGTAAAATTATAAATTAAATTGTAGATTAATTATAGATTATAGGCTAATTATGTATTTTGCAATTGTTGGAAATTGTTATAAGCCGATTTTCAAGATGAATGAATTTATTTGTTGAACAGAGAATTTCTATTAAATTCTCTTTAAAGAGTAAAATGGCTTAATCAATTGCATGGGAATCTTTTACGAAAGTGGTGATAAAGCAATGGTAAATCAAACGTTGACATGCGGTACAAGTAGAGAAGCAGTTAAGAACAACCGTTGTCAACCGTTCATAAAAGTACAAGAAACATTCAAGAACTTTTTTACTCAATCGGAGTCTATTCGGACATGGTTAGAATAACAATTCAAAAGAAAAAAATAAAAATAATTCAACTAAACGTTTTCGGTCTCTTTTCTCGCCTTCTTCCAATTTAATGTGAAAAGTTTATCGTATCTAAAAAACTTAAGAGAGGTGTACTGACCTGAAAAAGGTAGCTATTGGTGATGGACATGGACATGGATTATGCTTCGCAATAAGGCGAATATCGTGTTAAAGGTGAACTGATACCGGGAAAAAAATACGTCACAGAAAGTCATCAAATCAAAAAATGAAAACAATTTTTTACCGAAGCTCCCGAAGTTCTCGAATAAGAAGTATTATCTAGACTTTCAGTGTCCTTTGTCTGATTCTGAACGTAATAAGCGTACAAGTTTATGATACAGTGCTATTTTTCCAGTTATTCGTTTATTCCTCAACGAAAAACCAATTACTGTCGTTTTACATGCACCGCGCGCAAAGGCTTTCCGAAATACTATAATTAAATTCCGTGAAAGGTAATTCCAGTTCATATCGAACGAGAAAAAAAAATGGCTTATATTCGGCCGATCGACTTACGTAGGCATGGCATTTGAAAATTGATCGAGAATCCATCCGTTCGGTATATAAGCAAAGAGAAAATGATTCAAGTTTGCGATCATTATAGATCCCGTATAAAGTACGTTTTTGGGTTTTTTTTTAAACTGGAAAAATTTGCTAGGTTCTAGCACAAACTGAAAATTTTTCCTAAATCCTGACACAAACTGGCACAAGGTGAAAATTTTCTAGATTCTCGCACATAAAAAACAACATTTCTTCATTAAATCAGAGTTCAATAGTCGGTGGTAAAAAAAGTTTTCTTAATAAAAAAATTCAAATTTTCTTAAAAAATTTTTTCAACATTTCCAAGCTACTCTCCTCCATCTTAATGATAACATATATTGTGGGATTAAACATCTCTTTTTGGTTCTTTTTTCGATCTTGTTGTTTTTTGAGGTGAAAACAACATTTCTTCATTAAATCAGAGTTCAATAGTTCGTAGGTAAAAAAAATGTCAGAGGTTTCCAATGTCGCTTTAAAATCACTTTTGTAATGCATACATATACAAACCTGGTCCAACGTATGTTGATTGTAAATAACTTACCTCCAACGTGTGCCTTTAGAATCTAACATTGAAAGAAAAAGATATAGAAATTACATCCACCTTGAGGTGTATTTTCCATATCAATTATACTGAATACAATTAGACATGTTGTTGTACAGTGTTTCTATGCGCTTTTTATTTGTGCTGTTCGTTTTGCACGACTTATTTTATACGCAGTGACTTGTTTTTCACATATTTAAAGAACAGCTTCATTCATTTCGATTCAATGCATGAACTGACCGAACTTAATAGCATCAAGTTAACAAAAATAAGTTTACACTGGAGTACCGGAGTTTTCTTAAAATAAATATTCTTCTTAATTTTTCATAGGAATACATAAGAATTATAGCAAGTATTAGGTATTACAGATAATTTGACCCATTAAAATTGATTATTAAGACTTTTTAAGTGTTAACATAAAAGCTAAGAGGTATTAGTAATTCTGACTTTTTCGTATAGCATCCAAAAAGTATTAAAATTAAATTATTGGAGTAGACCGAAACCGTACCTAAATCTACGTGCGTTTCTAAACTAACCTTTAAAATTTGAATACGCCTCCAAATTCTCGGATTTGTAATTAAAAAATACTATATAATGATTGACTGATAAATTTTAAATATCAGTTAATAAGATTCGCTACGTTTTGCGAATTTCCCTAACTCACATATTACGAATTAACTGAAGCAAATTTCCAAAATAGATATTCAGAAATTTTCTAAACATTTCCTATACATATAACTCGCAAATTTGTTCGATGAGTATCAATATTTACCTGAAGCATCTAATAATGCATGATTACGCCTGGTGAATATTCGAAAATCTTATTTATTTATATAAATCCCTTAAAAAAAAGTTTTCGTTAAAAGGAAACTTTAAAAAAAAAGAAAAAATAAAGAAAAGCAAAACTAATCTAAAACTTTTTTTTTGTTGAGATTTTTGATTTTTGTTTTTTATAAACTTTCCATTTCCTTAATAAATTCCGTTATAAAATTACTTCACCTGGTATCGAATATTTTTTCTTTTTTTCTTTTGGCTTTTTAAGAAGTTGAATAATGAATTGAAGAGAAAGTTGTGTGTCGGCATACGAGGAATATTGCATAGCCCTACTCTGAAGTATATATATATAGAAAAATCGTACAGCAGTTGTGCAATTTCCGCATCGCTAACGCTTTTCAGTTGTAGACGCGAGCATAGTGAACATTTCTTGATTATTCTTTCCGTTTTTCCGCTGAAATGTCCATAAATGAGTCTATGATCTTTTACAAGCTTGCCTATTGGATAGCAGGTCAAGTCATTTTAATTCAATTTCTGGATGGAAACTTTAAATAAAAGCTTATAGACCTACACCTAATTGGAATCATACGGAATATGGTAAAGAGGTAGTTTTTACCTGCAATATTAGGTGTTACAAACACAAAGAGGAAATTAATATGAGTCCATCCTTCGTTGGTCAGTATAGAAAAAAGAAAAAGAAAAGAAATGCTTGCATTGATAATAATTTTTTTAGAATAAAATAAAATGATATAAAAGTTCTGGAATTCTTTGTTTATTCGCATCGCTAACCCTATAAAGCTACACACTCTTACCCATCGGCTTTATGCGTGCTCTTTCCAAGAAGATCTCGCAAACAAAATGAGTTCAAGTAAAATAATAATAAAGTTTTTCTTATATAAATTGAGTTAACCATAACAGCATATACAGAAAAAACATTAAACAAACAAAAACAAAATTCTACATAAATGTTAAGAGACGCACGTACAACTTGTTTATTATGCATGTTTGCTTATACAAGCACCAGCAAATATCGCGATATAATGTTTGCAGATACTTGTGTATTTTTTATCAATCAATGCGAAAGAGAACGAAGAAAAAAAAGCATATGCAACTACAGCTGCTGTTACTGCTATAGCTTAACAGTTGCTGCTCATTATGACCGTAGCTGTTAGTAATGCTATAAAGCGAACTTAAAGGCGGCAGCAGTGACAGCATCGGCAGCAGCAGCAACAACAAGAACACCATTGCCGTCATAACCGCGTTTATTTCATTCGTGTATTTGTTTCATAAATAAATCCCACATAACGTATTCACAGGTAAATTTCAATTTTATTATTCCTTTTGTTATTGTTGCAGCGGCTGGCTCTGTCGCTGCTATTGAGTATAACTGACTTGACTGAAAATTAAATAAACAATCAGTTGCCAATTTAATATAAAACAAAACGGTTGTTTCTTTCAATTTAGCACAATTTCTTACTTAGCAAACATTGAAAAATTTTCGATTTTTTCAATTTATTGTTTTTTTTTTTGCTCTTTTTAAAGTTCAGCTTTTACAAAGAAAGAAAAAGTGTAATCAAGTGGTTTATAAAAGGAGTCAAAGAGAAATAATTTTTTCTCCCTCTTTTCTATTCATATTAAACGAAAAAAAAAAAATTTTTTTATTATTATTATTTTTGAGGGGAAATCAATAAAAAGAAAGAAAAAATTTAAATTAAACCTAAAAAGCACTTGTGAATACAAGCGAGCTCTACAGTGATAACTGAAGCGTTAACGTTTTCTTTGATCATTACATTAGAGTCTCGCTTTCTTTGCATTTTTTACTTTAAAGTGCATAACAACTGCCAAGAAAAAAAGGTAACAAAGAAAAGAAAAAGGAAAACCCCAATAAAAAACAAAACCGGTAAAAAGAAATTCACTGCAAGCATGTTTAGAGCAAGTCATCAACTGGACAAGGTAAGTCAGCGAGTGCTGATATGCACATGTGTGTTTGCATACTTTTCTTTCTATAAGTTTTATACGTTTGAGCCAATCTCTTCCTAGCTCACAGCTAACACAATTTTTGGTATTGTTGTTTAGTAATACTTTCTCTCCGCAAAAGTCCAAAAACAAATGAAAAACGTAATTAATCAAGTGATTAAACTTTTTATAGCCGCTTGCTACGAACACTTATATTAATACTTTCAACTGGTAGGTAAGGCTTAGTTGAAATCCGATTGCCGAATATTCGTTATACAACGCATATCGGATGACTGAATTTTGATTTGCTCTTTTTTAAATTTCGTAAATTTTGATTAGGCGAACTCTTGAATTGATTTAAACTCGCTTTACTGTGTCGGTCAATCCCACACAAAATATAAACTAAAAAAGAATATTTCACAGATTAAGAAATCCTTTCGTAGGCAAACGCACCCAAAAAGGGGATAGTTTCGAGGAACTTCGACCGAGTTTTTACGGCTCTTCTATGCTATTTAATTCACTGCAGTAGTGTTTTGGTCTAGTAGTAGTAATGGTTCTTCTATACTATTTAATTTTGACCCACATTTCGTACGAGTACGTTTTATTTATCACGACTCAGGTTCTTGAATGCGAAATTTTTTTACTTTTGTATACCACAAATCTCGAATTACCAGGCAACACAATGAGACATTCGCTCCTGATGAAATTTCTTTTCATTTTAAGCAACTTTTAGACTTTTTATCCATTTATACATTAAATTTATCCGTAGACTTTTTATCCATTTTATCCATTTTTTGGACCCATTCTACTCCTTTTGCGACAAAATGCGTGAAACTGTGCATCTATCCAAAAATGTAGACATCCTTTAAATATCTCTATTAGGTCTGCAAATGTGTTCTTTATTGAAATTTGCCGCTTTATAACGTCTACCTGATGGATTCAATTCTCCCGAAGCTTTTGGTATAGATAGCTTAGACATTAGTAATTATGTATACAACATGAGTCCCAATCATTCCCAAGCTATCGTTCCAAAGCGTAAACATGCGATACCCATAGCAGCACTTTCCGTAAATGAATATTCGGCTCTGCAAGGGTTATGAATAGTTTTCCTGGATCAATCTTTGCTTTCCTTCATTTAATTTTGTCGTACAAGATCCATTTTTCATGGACTGTAATACTTTTACTAAAGTAATCCCTTCATTCATAGCGACGTGATAAATGTGAGTGGGAGTCAAGTCATGGAGTATTGAGTTCTTCGGTCAGCTCTTATAAAGAACCCATCTTCCTTCCTTCTCTACCCTTCGAATGGAATGCTTGTTGTGCAGTACCTCACTCCACAATTAACTCGCTTTGGTTTTCGTCTAGTAAACTTTAGAGATTTCTTCATCCAACACCGTCTAGAATCTTTATATTGTCTTGAAGACTTATATCTTTCACACGAAGACCGCTTTCAAACTCTTTCATAGCTTACTACATTTTCATCCCAAACCGTCTTAATCATTTCAGCGGCTTTCTAGTTTAAAACAAAATAACATGTTGTGTCTTAAATGCTGCTTGTTGAGATCCCTCTCTTTATACTTTGATGTATAATGAAGGGCACCTTGTAAACACCTGCAACTTATAACATAAATGTAAATGTAAACATAAATGTCAAAATTATCTGCACCTGAAATTTCGAGAAAATTGAACGCAACAACCTGACTAAGAATTTTGCGGAGAATTAAATTGCAGACCTAACATACGTTTATAAGTAAGACTGACAACTATCAAATAGGCATATTGGGTTCCAATTTTCGATGCGGTAAATCATTTTTTAATTACAATTGGTGTGTGCACGCCGTGATAGTGATCGCACGAGCTGTAAAATCGTAATACTTACGTCACATTGCTCTGACATCCTCTTTTTCCCACTTCTTTCTGGCCATCACCCCCACTATAAAAAAGACATTGCGTCGATCTAATCGCATTCACAAAGGAGTTTACTAAACAACTAAATTAATCTAGTATAGTTAATCTTCCCCAACCGAGGAATCAAACAAAATTCGTTTAAAAATACTCTAAAAGTTTATACAAAATAATCAAAAATACTTAAGCCTAATTATCTAGTATTGAATTTTGACGCAGCTCTCTATTATTTCGTCCATCCGTTGTCTATCTAGTTTTCAGACCGCCGGTTTATCCCGTTGGAAAACCTAAGTGCAGAAAATGCAGAAAATAGATGGGTCCAGTACACTTCCATGAACAATTTATAAAGCGGCCTTGATGTTCGCTTCTTACCATAGATAACGATGTTCGTCCTGAGATGAAAGTTGGGATTTGTTTTTCTTTAGTAACTCACATATATATTTCGACTAACACTAAGTATAGTTCGTCTAATTTCCTTTCTATTGCTTATCCAACGAGTGATTTGCATTATTGTAATCATTATAATTTATGTTAATTTAAAAAGTATGTTTCCACATGGAGAAGTAGACAACAAAAAACTTGTTCCGACTATTTTCTCTTCTCGACTATTGTTTCTTAAAAACATTGTTAAATAAATTTTTATTGAGAAATTGTTTTTGATATCTTTAAAATTTTCCAAAAATTTTTTTATATAATCGATTAATAAAATATTGAGCGAATATCCTCAAACTGTTGGCGCTTACATCTCTCTTTTGAGCTATATAAAAATCATATTTTTTATTATTATTATTATTTATTTAGACCAATAAAGTAAATTCTCAGACGAAATAAAAATAGAATAAACACTAGCAACTAACTGTTGTGGTATACTTGACATGAAATAAACGAATAAATAAAACGCAGTTGTAAACTACACAAACAAGAAATTACTTCAAATCTTTTATACTTTGATTACTAAATGGGTAGCACATAGTTTCAAGCTTGATCTATGCACTTAACCCAAGAACCTCTATGCCATTATTTCACTCTTCCATTTTAATTATAAAGCTGTGCAGCAATTCCATACAGCATACGGCAAACAGACAGACTGAGGTACGTACTTGGTTAAATCGTTGCAATATTTCAAGTTCATCAACAATACTTCTTATGGTAAATAATAAACATAATGGATCTACAAATCAAAAAGCAATTTATTTATTGTAGGCGTCTCAGCTAGCCGGTTGGGAGTATTTTTGTGTTGAATTAGCCAATGACTCGAATAACGATTTTACTTTGGTAACAACTCTGAATAGAAAGTTACTGCCACTCCTTTCAGCGGTTATGGTTGTGGGTAGACTAGGCCCTATTAAGAGGTCGATCGATTGCTGTACGGAAAGTTTTTTTTTTATTTCAATTTTTTGGTGCTGTTAGCCTTCCAACAAGACAAAGTTGAACTGATTACCAATCACAATCTAATCGAAAATATATGTGTGTACTTTATAAAATCTTTAATGAATATTTCTAGGCATTACAAAAGAGAAAAAACACATATTCCCTGCACCTTATGCCTTAGGACGTAGATAGGAAAACGTAAATTCAAACAAATCGATAAATCGAACTTAATCTTAATTGAAACAAAGGCTTACTGCATACTTTTAACTGAACACATAACTTTAAGCGCAACAAACATTCATTCTAGTCATTCATCAGAGTAATTTTAATTCAAAATTTGTACGTGACTGCAAGCATGCATGCTTTGCTTTGTTAAAGCCTATAAAACTTAACAAAAAAATGTATTTTGTTCTATAGCATGATTTTTACATACATTTTTGTGTGACTTGGCGCGAAAAGTAATTCAAGATAAAAGAAACAAGTACAAGCAAATATTTGGCGAAATTTCAATAATTTAGTGAAACTCGTATATTTAGGCTAACAGCAAAGAACTTCTACTCAAAGCAAAAAAAAAAAAAAAATTCAGGTTCGCCAAAATTATACTCAATTAGGTTGATTGAAATGCATTCATTCATTGACTTTCTATAGCGACTTTAATTCGATTCAGTTTTACGTCTTTTCCGTTAACGTGCGTTGATTATATAAATAACTAACGGCAATGACGTTGGTTTTTTTTAATTTATACAAACGATTTTTATATTTGGCTGTTGAAACTGCAGTAATATATAATGTTAATGATATGCCATTTAAAATATAATATTACGTTTATATCTCGGGGGAAAAAATTTAAATAAATTTTTAACAAAAACCAAAAATTCGATAATAAATAATATTTTTATCATTTTAATGATTCATTATGAACTCATCGCTGCGGAACGTTAGATAATCTAAAAAAATGATTGAATCTAATAAAGGTAAGAACTTTTTTTTAGATCCACTAAACGACAATCATGGTTGGAAGCATATGAAATGAAAATTCTACTTTTGAATTTCCAAACGTTTGGCAATTTGTAGACAACATAATAGGTATGTAGTATTAACTTATCTGAAAAAACACAAAAACATACGCTTAAAACGCGTTAGCGGCGATAGAGGTTTTGGTCAAATACATTTACTCATGAATCTTGATAAAAAAAAAAAAATAAAAACTAAAAACAATTTATTATTGTTTTGTAAGTGAAATAAATAAGAAAAATAAATTCGACTTAGGGATGAATTTTAGAGTTTTGCAAGATAATCTAAGCATTAAAAATTTCGCCTCAAATGAGAAGATAAAACTTCTTGTTGCGAGAGCATTTATTAGCTAAGACCTAATACCAAGGATTTATATCTTGCGTCTAAATAAATATAATAAGTATAATAATAACAATTACCGTAAATTAACTGAGATTTGCTTTGATCTCTCCGCTACTGTAAACAATTCACTGACTAAGTTCGCAAGTGTAGCCTTCTTAAGCAACATATACTTAGCAGCGCATCAACTTGAATAGTGGATTTGATGTAGCCACGGGTTTTAAAATTTAATTAGAAAAACTCATTAGAATAAGTTATTGCTATGAAAAATTCATAAATGCTTTTTAAAGTTACAGATGATATCCGTTGGGTTTCCGCTTAGATTTTCGTCATTTTAATTGATTCTGCCGTGGCGTCAAATCCTGTTATCGTGATAATCAAAAATATTTCATGAAATCTTGCTCACGTCAACCCATCCGGCTAGTTCTTCACCGAATGGCACAAAAATTCTTAGATCGTCACCCAGTATAGCGCAACGGTAATAGTCAATACATTGCCATTGTCTTTTTCGAAGAATTAAATACCAAAGGTTCTCTGGGCAGAAACACTTTTAAAATGGAAAAAAAGAGTTTTCCTCCGAACGTAATTGTAGAACTCTATTTAGTGTACTCGATTGCTTAAGAAGTATGGATAGCAATTGAAGATGACAAAAACTGAAAACTAAATCTTGTCATGTCCATAAAAGTGTTCGAAGACAATATGTCACTTATAAAGGGCAACCGTGGCAGATTAAGGGCAAAACAAATGTCTCTTCTTCAAAACTGTTTTATTTGAAATTTTAAATGAGTTTTCTTCGTAGTCTTGTTATTCTAGTTAACCGTACCTTTGGCTATTGGAATTTTCTTGCGATTGCTTTGAAATTTTAAGCTTCTCTAATGAATATCAGAGAATTTTAAGATAAGTTTCGATTGAGTTAATTCTATATTATTTTAAGCAATTTTTCAAAAAAAAATGGCCGTGAATTTTGGATTGTTTTTCAGAAAATTTTTGATTCGTTATTTTACGAGCAAAATTGAGATTTATAATGGTAACATAGAAAAGGCTACGTAAAATAAATTGATTTACTAGAGCCGTCACGTCCCAAATATTTGCACTTAAAAAATGTAAAAAAACAAATTAGGTATACTTGTACATGGTCAACAATTTTGTGGTCCGGATTTGGTAACTTTGTTTCAGTAATGTATACCAAACTGGACTACCATTCCAGACACAATATGCTTAGTGTAATGTTTGCCATTTTTTAACGTCGCTTGTTTAACAATCACTGAATGTGTTAAAATACCAAAAACCCACTAAAAAAACCGCTAATTCTGTAGCAGATACGTTTCTTGCATTACGAGCACATTATGATTAACATAATCGTCTGCGAAGAACTTTGAGAAAACTGGATCTGCCACAAATTTATCAAAGCTCACGCATAATCGAAATGCACGCTCGACTGAAAATATTGATGAAAATGTTGTAAAAGATCCATATTCACCCATTACACTGCTTGCACAGAATTCTGATCGCTACTGTCTTGATTACCAATTGAAATTGGAGTTATAGATGTTGGAGATATGTGGTTTCAACAGGACGATGCCATAAACTACACAGCACGCTTCGTATTGACATTGTTGCCTGAGAAATTTCCTAGATGTGTAATATCACGTTTTGATGATCTATTGTATTGTATTGTAGTGCAAGATTCAAACAACATATTGAAAAAAATTTGATCCAAATCTCAAACATTTGTACACATTTATTACAAAACCGCAAGATGAATAACCCTATATTTTTCTGTCCACAAGCCCACATAGATTTAGGCGTGCCTGTACAGAAATGCATAAAATAGGCCAAGATCGTCCAATAATACAGAGTGCAGAAATACAATTCTTATGTTTGTTTCTTTCTTTTCTAATCTAAAAAAGACGGGTGTAAATAAAATGTTCTTAATTTTTTTCTCAATAAATAACAGATAATATAACCCTTAGTGTTATTCTTATGGAAACTTTATGTCTTACAACTCCTTTATGAATTGCGGTCTAGACGGTGTGTGTTTAGACAGCCCTGCATAAGCGTTTACACTCTCATTGTAATCTAAACTACGTATGTGTTATAAAAAGTTTAATAAATTCCTAAAAACGTTTTTCAAAATTAATATTCTACTCTCGCCTTTTATGATAGGTACTAAAATAGACATAATTGAAAGCGCGTGTGAAAATAAGGAAAATTATAAATAAAAAAAATTGAAATAAATTACACCAAACACTCACCAGACACTCACTGCATTCATTCGTTAGAAAAAAAAAAATAAATAAATGAGAGAAAACAAAGCGGAATTGGTAGTAAACGAACTGTTTTTCTATTTACATTATTATTTGCTGCGAACTGCGAGTGTTCGCGAGAGCGTATGAAATGTACCAAAGCATTGCATAAATGCACAAGCATATGCACACATAATTTTCAAACGAAATCGACCGATGGCCTCTCTTTCGTGTGGGTGCGAAAGAAATGTGTGTTGTACGAGATATACACCTAAAATCAAAGGTTACATATGTAGATTGTCAAGGAATTTTTTTCATTGCACACACATACATCGCATTTCAAAATGAAATTTTCTAGGCTTAATTTTTGCCTGACACTTCAATGTGAATTTCAATCTGCATTTGAATTAATTCACAGAATCTCTCATTAAAATTGATTCGTAAATACTTAAGCTGTGTTAATTTTCTTCAACCGCGATTAAAAGCGACCTGAATTGCAATCACTGAATATCGTCATTGTGGCTGAACCTTTTCTCAATTTTTATGTCGATTAAGTCACATACAATTACATTTTGCGTATAAAGGTATGTATTAAAGGAGAAAATTCACAACAAATGAGGTGCGACAATTCTCCAGGTACGATCTAAGAGACATACAGATTAAAACCCAAAATTATTGTAAATTTACATATATAAAGTTCCAATTCATCATATATACAGCGTTTACTTCTAATTAGTAAGAGGAAGAAAGGTTAATTTCCTTACTACGTATGTAACTCATAAGTGGTATGACTCGGCCTAAATGATCTTAGTTGAATGAATCTAATTTTTAATATGATGAATGCATCGTGAGACTTCAATGTGTATTAATAAATTCTTTGTATTAAGAACGCATTCGTTTCTTCTGCCATTCTGGATATACATAACTTAGGCACAAGTATTAGTATATATCAAGGGATAAATAGATGGATATTAACAATTGCTTTAGTGGGATTGGAAATCATCTACTGCGAACTTCTACAGACTGGTGAGACTGTTATATCTTGATGATGCTTCGCCTAAGTGGTCAAACTAAGCGACACACTTGAGGAAAAAAGATCATTTACGGACATAGGAACTTGAAAAGTTGTTCTTCGCGACAAAGAAACAAAGCTTCATATGATAAAGCAATCCAGGAAATGATCTTCAACTTGGGCTGGAGAAATCTTCTATTTACGGACCTGACGTGGCCCCTTCTGGGTACCACTTGTTCAGTTGTATACAGTCATATTGTATTCTGACAATGCAGCGAAGCTTCATCGCAAAGCAACTTTGGCAGTGATCTTCAAATCTACAGACCTGACCCCTTCTAATTATCACTTGTTCAGATGGATACAGTCATATTTACCATAATAGAGGTCTACATAGTTTGAAGACGTGCGAAAATGTTTAGATGATTGCTTCGTCTCGAAACCACGAAGTTTCTACCGTATGAGCAGCCACAAGCTATCCCATAAGAGGCAAAAAACCGTAGATAGTGATGATGAATATCTCGATTATTAACTTTTATAACAAATATTTATTGATGAAACTTGAATTTTGTCAAGAAATACAAGGAATTAATTTTTGCACCTAATACTTTGCTTTCACAACAATCCCTTATTTGATGGCTTTACGCTTCTATTATAAAGAAAACAAAGTTTACCAGAATAGCGGTTCACAAAGTTTTTGTTGTTGTGATATGCGAAAATGTCTTGTGGATTATTGCGTTTCGAAACCAAGAAATTCATCCGTTAAGCACTCGTAAGCAACTCGATAAAAATAGTGATGCGAATATTTCGAGTATTAAATTTTATAGCAAATAAGTTTTAATTAAGTTTTCATTTCGTCAAAAAGTACAGAGAATTTATTGACGCACCTAATAGCTTTCTTAGTCATCAATCAGTTCTTTCAAACTCACTCTCTTGCACTTGTACAGGATATGTGCTATTAAAGCTGTGCAAACTTTGTAACTCATAGAAATACTTTCACTATCCGTGAACAATGAAACAATGGAAATAATGATACTCGTCTGCTGACATTTAAAATCGCAGCATCAAACACAAAGCTTTGTCAACCACAAATCCATGCCAATTAATGAATGATGTCCAAGAAAACTTTTGATTTCCAATAAAGCATATGCAGCAAGTTTGATTATAAATTTTATCTCATATTTATTTTTTGAAAAAGTTCGCAGCTAATGATGAAAGTTGCATAGAGTAAGCAATAAAGTGTATTTTTAATTAATTGATGTAAAATTCTTCTGGTAGACAAAGCAATGATAATCGTTTATTAAATTTTATATACCTTGATGACCAATGTAAGCAGCGGCATTGATTTGATTGTATTTCAGCTGTTTTGCTAAGCATTTCTCTCTTATTTGCTATTCGTTTTTTCAAATTAGGATAAGAGTTTTAAAGCATCATCCAAAAGAAAAAATTTATTTATCATTAAAATCTCTTTCACTTTTAGTTTTGAGTAATTAATGATTTAAATCCGATTTTAAAGTGTTTTTAAAATCTTCTTCAATGCATTCCAATCATCAATAGAGGAATAAACTCCTTTTTGCGATTGTTAGAAAAAAAAATTCGAAATGAACACCTATTGTATTGCACCTGATTTGTGCCTTTTATTAAAAGAATACTTCAGTAATATCTAACAGAATGTAAATCTATTTCCATTCAGCGTTTGCCCTTTTGCCTTCTGTTGCTGTAGTTGTAAATGAAAATTAATTAATCAAAATATCTTTAAATTTACTGTTTACCATATTTTTCGCTATTTTAAATCATAAGCTTAATAACAATAAAAATCGAACGCTAATTAAGTAATAAAAATAATTAGTTAAATAACTCATGTAAACAAACATATATTCAATTAAAACACATCGAATTCATAATTAAAACTTAATATTTTTAATACCTTTTTTTTATAACAGAAGCAGAAGCAGAAGTGTGCAAACAATAGACTGCGATGAAAATTACGTATTTTCATTTAAACATTTATAAAACTCTTAAAATGCATATCCGACCCAACAGCGAATCTGAAAGCTCCTCTAAAAGTTTTATACCTACCGCCAAAAAGTAGGAATATGGTCTTTTCTATGTAAGCTCCAAAAATATTCAACGTGGACGCCTGCGCATAAGCATTTGTTTGATCAGATGTATCGTATATACCAAATTACGATGTATTTATGATATACTACTCGAACTACTCGAACCTAAATATGACTCTTTAACCCCTACACCACTTACGGTAAAACTCTATAAGCATTATGAGGACGTACCGAAGAAGAGACAGACCCATCTCTCATTATAGCAACTATATCGATTCAAAACTTCGGATGTCTATCCATTTATTGTTAATGTATAATCGTCGCAATCTTCGCGATATTTTGAAAACATTTAGCTGTTTATGACGAGTTCTATTGAAACCGAATTAGATCTAATCGTTTTCATGGTCATTTCCTCCATTTTGCAAGCACATTTTTGCACGAAATCAAGAGAAAATTTATTTATTATCAAGAAAGTGGTCTTGTATAGTATAGCGACCAGACAGATCAACTTACTGTACTTGGGTCTATTTTGCAAAATCTTTCTCTTATAAGCGGTCTCTCATTACACGCAAACAAGTTATTTTTTCTTTTGATGTTTTATGACCAAAAAAATGTGTATTTGATATTTATGCCGGGGATTTAATAGTCGTACTCACTTGTTTTTTATTTTAAAACTCTTCGCATTATTAGTTAATGTAATTGTTTTATGGATGATTATGGGTGGAAGCGATAACGAAGAGAGTCTGTTAATTTTGCTAATTCAATGATAACGTTTTATTGGAATACCGAAGAAAGCACTATTTAAGTAACAAACTTCAACTACAGATACATATTTATCGAAAATGTTGAACTAAAAATTCAATATTTTTGAAAGATATCGATCACAAACTCGCAAATGACAAACCGTGCATACAAAGTGAACAGAAAGAGCACAATTTGCTATTAAGTCGTCGGCAATTATATTTATATATGGAATAGAAGATGACATAGATATTTAAAGGGAGAGTTCGTGGTAGAATTCACATTTAGTGAATAGTGGATATTAAATACATTCAATTCGTTATGAAAAAACTAAAAATTCTTGATTGGTTTCTAATCAAACTTCGTGTTTAAGATATTGTTACGAATTGATTCGAAATATTTTATTCGAATTACATATTATTGTACTAAGCGGTAGGTATTCAAAATTCGCTTTAAAACGAATATATTTTTATTTTTTGTTGTATCTCTTGAAGCACTCGAGTAATATTAAAACATGTAAAATCATATTTTTTTTAAAAAACCAACTTTTATTATTATGTTAAACGAATAAATTTCATTTCATTTATATGTCATAGAATTTTTTACAATAATTCTATTATAAACTTTGTTCATATATTTCGTTGTAATTTATTGACATCATTCGTTTAAACATACTACAGTATTAAGCCGCTGTTCCAAATCGAAGTAGAAATTAATTAATGAGAATGTTTTAAAATTTCTTTTTGTTCAATAATTTAAATCGTAAGCTCAATAACAATAAAAAATCGAATACTAATTAAGTAATAAATATACTTAATTATAAATAACTTATATGAAAAAACTTATTTAAATAAAACAAAGGATTCACAACTAATATTTATAGTTTTTAATATTTTTCTTCATAATAGAAGCGGAAGCATCAAACAAAGGATTGTTGTAGAAATGAACCATTAGGTGTACAAATTAATTCTTTGTATTTTTTGATAAAAGTCAAGTTTCATTAATGAATATTTGTTATAAAAGTTAATAATCGCGATACTCATCATTATTATCTTTGATTTTTTGTCCCTTATCGGGTAGCTTGTGGACGCTCAAGCGTGAGAAACTTTGTGGTTGCGAGACAAAGAAGACATGGAGACATTTTCGCACGTCTTCATGTTTTGTGAGCCGCTATTCTGATAAATATGATCTGAACAAGTGATAGTTAGAAGGATAGAAAGAGAATAATCCGTAAAGGGAAAAACGAGTTGAAGATCACTGCCTGGATTGCTTTGTGATGAATCTTCGTTTCATTGTCAGGGTACAAAATTTCTTTTCGAATTAATGTGTTCGTAAATGGTCTCTTTTCCTCAAGTGCGTTAATTAGTTCGACTAATTGGGCGAAATATCGTTGAGATGTAACAGTTTCACCAGCCTTTAGAAGTTCTTAGTAGATGATCGATTTCCAATCCCACCAAACCAATGATTAATTAATTATTTGATATACACTGAACGACAGCTTATGAATGACTAAACCTAAATGTATAGCGTTATTTATACCGAAATTTCGAAAGAAATAATTTTGTCAAATACGTTTGAGAACGCAAGCAATTTCAATGCAGAGAATTTATTTGTAGACCTAATATTTTCATTTAAAACAATTTAAATACACATAGAATTCTTTAAATGTATAAGGAACCTAGAATATTAAATATCGATAAAAGTTTTGTTGTCAAGAAGTTTTATTCCCATCATTGAAAGGTAGGAGTACACCATTTTTCACCTAAGCCACAGAGATATCCACCTGATACGATATAAAATATACATATTCTGAATCAGATCATTTTAACAGTACCTACCTTGGCGTCCACAAATTTATCGACTGTTTCGAAATGCGTACAATAACAAACATTAGAAGATTAAGCTGGAATTTGTAAATGACAGCATTCTGGCCGAAGAGAGAGCTGGCAATAGGCAAAATTAAAAATCCACATCAGACAGTAATCTGAAATTTATAGCAAATATATAAGATTTCACTTCAGGAATGGAGGACAATAAATTTTACTCGCTTTGGGAAAAAAATGATTTGTGTTTGATGGGATCGGAAAGTCTTAGTTCATTATGAGCTGCTAAGCCCCGATAAAACTTTTAAATTATACGCTACCGACAGCAAAAAGCCAGTTTCAAGGACGCAGCGAATATTAACTAAAAGGAGCCCGTAGACGCGGAAAAACTATCTTACTTCACTATAATGCAGTAACACAAGACCCAAAATCAGCACTTAAGTGCTTTACTGAGGTATTTCTATACATATTCCTACATCGAACCCAAAGTTAGGAGTAATACACGTCGCTGTTGACTAATAATTCAGATTTGTCCGTAAATAGGTATGGACTAAAGTGAAAAAAGTCTTCTTATGAATACGGACATACTCTTAGTGTGCAAAAAACTAATACATACAAAGTTTTTGTATGAGAACGAGCTCATAATTTCAAACCTAACAAAATATTAAACTGTATAATCGCTTATTAATATATAATTATAATTAATATTATTTTTAATGTTTGATTATTCATTCATATAAGAACGTATTAAGCTGTACTTTCTCACTGTAAGAACTGTAGAAGTGCACGAAATTTTCAAAAATCAAATGAAGGTTGTTTTGTCTTACGTCTACAAACAGGAGTTTTTGATAAATTCTTTTTTTTTTTTTTTTTGAATGGAAGGAGAGATGATAGAATAATAATATTTGAAAAGAAAAATTCATTTTGAAAGAATATTAAAAAAATGGCAATATCGCAGACATTCTCACGAAGTTGAGAAACATACACTTTACCTGTTCTAAATTTGAATTTAAAAAAAATGAAAATCATTTATATCTAGATTGATTTTAAATATGTTGATATAGATGTTGGCTTTAAATAAAAAAACTTTAATTTTCAACCAAAGATGGAGCACTTTTTTGTTAACTCATTGAAAATATCGAACGTTACAGTCTAGAGAATGTTGTTTTAAAACTATTAAATATATATGGAACAAATGAAAATATTTCATGTTCAAAAATTTGTTTCGGGGAAAATGTTTTTGAAGTTTTGGAATATGTTATTTACATGTTGTTTTATTACAACAAATTTCTTACTATTTATTTCCATTAATCTGTAGTCCCAGAGACAGAAAATTATCCTTCCACGTTCGAAAATTCTCCCGACGATTTTTTGCTAGAAAGTGTGAAATGAGAGAAGTTTGCGAATGTCATGCCTTTGGCATTTGAACTTCTTGTAGATTGCTGGTAGGGTTTTGTTTACCTACACAGAGGGGATAAGTCTGCCTTCGTAATAAGTCATGGTCGACTTGCAAAATTTCTCAAGTAGTGGAAAATAGTTCGAATAAGACTCACTCCCAAAAAGGACTCCTTGCTTGCGTATAGTAACTTTCCACCGTCCTTAACGTCCTACTAATTCTCTTCAAAGTTACAGAACATAGCATGAAAGGATAACTTGATTCGTTCTTGAATAATACTAATGCCATTCACGATGATCAGTTCGGCTTTCGCTGTGGGTGTTGCACCGCAAAACTTTTAACTTCCGTCACCGCGTCAATTAGAGATAACATCAATTCTGGTATGATCTGTGTGCTTATCGCTCTCGATCTAACAAAACCAATTGACAAAGTCCTAGAAAGTAAACTTATTAATAAATTGTATGACAAATTCAACTTTTCAGGAACTGCTTGTAAGCTTATGTGGGCGTATATTTCGGGTCGTAAATAGTTTGTATCAGTGAATGACATCAACTCCTTTCTCATTGAGATTACGTCTGATGTACCAGAATGTTCCGTTTTGCGGCTTCTATTCCTAAATCTATTCGTAAACGGTGTTAGGGATTTGGTTCGTTACGACTGCGCTTTTTTTGTGTGTGCGAACGGCATTTTTCTGCTTTATAGAGATAAGGCAAATAATTCTCAATCATTCGAAGATGATATTGACGATTCTTTAGCAATCCTAGATCAATCATAATATGCTTCGCATTAACTCTCGCAAGATTAAGGCTCTGTTCTTCAATTCTGTACGTGTTAGATCTCATCTAACTTCAGTGTAAAAATATTTGGGTATCAAATAGGTTTTGTAGCTTCCACATAATGTTTCGGAGTAATCCTTGAGCGCAAACTTAACTTTGGCACCCATATTGACAATGTCTCTACGAAAGTCTGGCTTATACTCCGAAAACTGTACAATATAAACCTCTGTCTATCTCTGCATATTTAAACATACCATAGCGCATCCAATCCTTACGACGCATGCCAGCCGCATCTCCTGCTTCGCTCATGCTTTCCTAAAATTCTCCTTTCCTGATTATCTGAAATATACTTTTCTTATCTAACTCTACAAAATCATTCAACCTTGATCCCCAAACTTTTTAATTGAACGGCTGCACTTCCCTAGAACGAATAAAAAACTCTTTCATATTAACGACACATTTGTCTAACACATTTGTCGAAAAATCTCTTACCCTTCGTGTTGCTATGCGTTATGTTGAAATGCGTTACCACTTAGACTGAAATTCATTATACGTATAATGTTTTTGCCTAAACGCTTTTCTAAGAATTAAACACGTAATTGACATATTCAAGTATTCCATCCATCTCATCCATATACTTTTGGCGCCAAAATCTATTCCTTGTACATCCTCAGACATATCTGAATTGTATATGTTAGCGATTAGAATAGGAGATTCCCAGCTAAGAAAGCAATTATTTAAAAAGAAATATTTGCACATACACGTGCATGCTTCATTAAATGGTGCCAACAAAAATCACGTGTATTAAGTTTTCTATTTTATTTATTTATTTTCTCGTTCACGTTTTATTCCACTTTTCTTTTGATTTCTAACTTCTTTCGCTCTTTTTATAAGTCTTATGTAAAATAAATATAAAATATATTTGCATTCATTCTCCAATTGTTAGGCCATACATACAATAATAAAAACATATATTTACACAGATGCATACTTCTATACATACATACTGACATACATAAATACATACATACTTATAAATATAAGTGTTTAGCCAATTTATGTTGTTTTCAATAACTGCAAAACTATTTGTGTTTTGCTGTTGTTTCTATTGAACTTAACAAACGCTTTATTATTGTTAACCAATGTCAGGGTTAACCATTAAACATTGACTTGATTTCGTTTAGTTTTGTTTTCTTTTTTTTTTCATTTTGTATTCTCTCAATGATTTCAATAATCAATACAAATTAAGTTAAAAATATACATATATATATATATATAAAAAGGTTGAAGCTTGTGTGCATGAGATTATAAACCCGCTTTCAGATTTCTAGTCAATGGTACGATCGATCCACTTATGTGCACATATTTTTTTAATATTTTTTGTTTTTTTTTTGTTTTTCTAATGCACTCGAAATTCAGTTGCTTAAGTGCCTTAATGACTTGCATTCACAATTATTAATAATTACTTTATGGTTATTATAATTTCAAAGTTAATTAACTTCGGTGAACAACTGTTGTTTTCTATAGCAAATGATTTTGTATAATTCACATTTAATAGGACAAAGGATTTGAAGAGAATAGACCGACTGTTAAGACAATTCAAAATCATTTTTTACATATTTTTTTGTTAATTAATTGACATGTTTTAAATTAAATAATTTTGGAAATATTTAATTAAGATATAAAACAAGAATATTTGTTCAAACGAGCCGTTTCCAGCAGTCAGAAAGTAGATGCCACTACGCAGATTCGGCAACAGTAAACACCGTAGCCGGCAATTCCACGCAGCGGGAACCTCCTGGCCTTCCTGACCCACGTGTTCTAGCAACCAGACAACAAGGTATATTTCACGACCCTTAACGTTAATAGCTGGGATCACGTAGAGATAAATGGAAAAAGAAGATTAATATCATCTCTTTTAGTAGGAATAGGTATATGCCATCGGTATTGCGAAAACTGAATCAGGTAGAAAAAATAATTGTAGGTCTTCAAGGCTCTTTTCATATTAAATGAAAGTCACGAAAAATGTTGAAACGTTACATGCTTTACAAGTAGTTTTATGGTACATCCAAAATTAAAAAGTCAAACAATGACGTACTCGGGAGTTCCAATATTAAAACTACATTGTGTGATGGCATCTTCAATATGTTGATATGCATGATCCCACCTCTATTGTAGGATCAAATACATTTGTAAACCTTCTAAACGCCATTGTAATATCTTCGACGTCTAGCGGCAGTTGGCTAGCATCAGCGATTCGGAAACGGCATTTTACATCTATGTCGTCTTCTAATAGACCAAAAAGTCTTATTGATAGCAAGCAAATCATCTCGTTCGGTGCCCTATTCATTTCAAAACAATTGAGCTCGATTACCTCTCTGCTTCTTTGTTACACTTTTTTCAGTTACTTACAGCCCAAGTGAGGTAGACACTGTAATTTAGTTCAAATTTTTTGCCACTGGGAGCATTCTCTACGAATTTATAATTTAACGGAGATTGTTCAGTTAATTGCTCCCAGTAGCTCAAACTATTTAACCTTGCAGGAAAAATGAAAATTAATAATTAACGATCTACACCTCATAATGTGTTTTAAAACTTAACAAAAACGTTAATTATATCAATAACGATCTCAATCGAACGAATAGCATGCCCATAATTAATCAAAAAACGTTATTCACATGTATTTATATTAAATGATGGATGGGAATATGGGAAGATAGGAAGATGAGAATTTAAGACTCTCGTAACAAAGTGAGTAACGAATAAATCTTGTTTGCATTGAAGATGCCAGCGGAAATATTTATAATATATAATAATAAGCTTATCCTATACAAGCGCAAAGTGCAAATGCTATGAATCAGTTAGTTCCGAATACTAAAATCAAGGACTAAAACTGTTTGTTTTGTTGTAATTTTTAAAATGATTATATCTGTATAACAGCGCAACGTATCAGCTCACACATTATAAATTACTTTAATGAATTTAATTACTTCTGACTACTTATTCCATAAGATACGCCAAAATTTATTTTCCCCCAAAAAATTAACTAGAAGCCTTTAGTTTATATAAAATTATATAATAAATCTTACAAAGGTTTGCTATTAAAATGATTTTTTCCTTCATTTTTTTTTTTTGTTTTTGTTTTGGGAGCCTGGTAACTTAGACCCTGATTTAAATTACTTTGTTTTTTATTTAAGTATAACCCAGAAATAAGCGCGTTAACCTTATTGCCCTGTATACTTTATTTCCGCAGTAGACTATAAAACTTTTATTCCTCTTATGTTAATTTTTTTTTTTTTAAATCTTACAAAATCCATTTCCATTAACCTTAAAAAAATCGTAAAAAATCTTGTAAATAAATACAGCATAAAAAGAAAAAAGTAGTAAAAGTTGTAGATGAGCAATTAAAACTGTTTTATGCTACATGATAGACATGTGTAATAGAAATATTTTTTTTTTTTTTTAAAGAAAACTAAAGTACTTTTACAATCTTAATCCAATATAAACGTTAAAGTCCGCTTTTTTAATGATTCAAAAGAAAACTTCGCTTTCTTGAAAAGTTCAAAAACCTCAATGTGTTATGTTGTTAAGCACTTACCATATAGAAAAAAGTTTATGTTAATTGTTTTTGCTTAAACTTCTCTTCAGTAAAGAGCGTCACAATTAAGCACAACTGGTTAACCTTGTTTTATGAACCTATGTCATACATTTATTTATGTATATTTTGCGGATGATTTAGTCATTTTATTATTTTTCTTTTGATATCAAAAATTATGCACCAGAGATTTGTTCACGTATTAAATTTATCGATCTACATGAGAGCATTGGAGCAGAAGAGTGCATAATCCATCTGTCCAATCATTTGTTTGCTGTTCGAGATGGTTTCAATTCAGATAAAAAGTGCTATTCTTGACACAAATTAAATGTAGAAAAATATAACATTAAATGTAGAAAATTGTAAATGCAGAAAAGTATAACATTAAATGTAGAAAAATGAAACTTTGAGGTAGAATCAGTTTTAATCGAGCATCTGTCCCTAATTAAAAATTCTGTACATTGTTTTGAGATGTTGGGTATCTATGGGTTCGTCTTAAAACCTCTCAAAGCTTTTTTAGTTATTTTTTTATGTATATTGGGATGCGATAGCTTGCAATTATTATTATATTTATTTCACCTTTTTCTTGCTTGATGAGCGCCCTAATTTACACGCTGCCTGAAAGATAACTACAATTATAAACCGGAACTACCTTGAACTCGAATTTGCGAACACTTTGCAAACATTTCGAAGAGAAAAAAAAATCAAACCTCTTAACACATTTATCTATACAATCGCATATTTTGGACAAGTATGAAGCAAAAACAAGAAGAAACATTTTAATCAAAAGTAACCGAATAATCGACCGGTAATTTATGAATAATTTAATTTGACACCAATTAGTATTAATTTGTGTCCTTGAAACTTTGACTATAAAGCGGTCAATTTAAAATAGTAGAAGGAAAATTCACTGTAAAAGTAGGATATAATAGATTTTTTTCTTTATTGATTGGAACAGAGGTTTTCAACAAAATTTCTAGAAGTGTTGGTAATTCTTTTAACTCTGATTTCTTGAACCCTTTCGTGAATTAAAACTTTCTTTATTATAAAACCTACCATACCCTTTTGCCAAACGTGTAGGCGGGGCAATTGCAACCCATATCACCCCTATCGGCGCGTATGGAAAGAGGTAGACAATATATAACTTTAAAAAAAAAATTATGTATTAACTCAGAACTTAGTTGCGTTTTGAAATACTTCGATTAAGACGATAACGCTCTATAGGATTGGGAAAAAATATGTTGCGTTCATGTTAAAGATGTTTTAGCCGAATCAGCGGCATTCAAATATATACATTCATCTTCAATCCGGAATATATGTGCCGCGCTTTGATCGACCAATCATTAGAACAATGAGAGATCGAGATTGCGTTCTCTACGGAAACCCATTTTAAATTTGCGTGCATCTGAACATAAGAAAAAATCAGTATCAGTATTGAGGATTTAATTTTCATTTGCGGACGGCTGAAATTGATAAGGAATGATGATGTAGATATCAACACAGATCAAGATTTATGGATATAAATATGGATTAAGAAAAAGATCCTAATCCAAAATATAGATAATCACAAAAAAAAATTGTATGGTTTGGCTGGGATTTTTAAATACATGCCGACCTTACATTCGCTCTTCTTATATCTTAAATTAACTTTGCTAGTGCTATTTTGATCGAATACGTTTTGCTATTGTATCAGAACAAATTAAACGGAGTGATTTTCTTTTGAAGTGAAAGTTGATAGCATTAAGAGAGTTCTGCAGAAAGTACAATAAATTGCGGTTAAACGAAGTAAGGCCCAGGCAATAGTGTTCTTGTTTAAAAAGTTGAATGATCCTGATCTAAATTAATTCTCAAAATATACGAAATTTGTTTTAATAATAATATATTAAAAACTACAACAATTAGCCATTCATTTGTTGCCAAAAGTTATCAAAATCACGTACGAATTTAATGATTTTCATAAATTCTTATCTTTAGATCGTTTACGCTACATTTATTTAATATAATGTGAGGTTATATTATCCAGCAAAGAGTTTGTCACTATAGATCCAATAACATTACAGTATTTTCACTGCGACCAACGAAGCTTTAAAGTAACGGAGTTTACGAACTGTTGGAAATAATGCAAAAGTTTATCAAATAAAAATTTAATAAATTTCTTGAATTGAAATGTAAAGATTGACGAACATCTAAGATTCGCTATGAAACTGATAGCGGTTTTTCCTTTTGATTAACATATAAAATAATTCTTTCGGACATAAAAATAATTCCATTCTGAAAATAAAAAATGCTTTTGAAAACATATCTTTTTCTTTTAATCTGTACACAAATGGTTTGGGTTTTTTTTTAATAGAATTAACACAAAAAAAATTAAAGTAAATTTAAAATCTTTACTTTAATAAATTATTTAAATATTTCTACTATCTCATGTGTTTCTAAGCAGACAATATAAATGCAATTACTAAGCACACAGAAAATGAACATAAATCAGTTTGTTTCTCATAAATTTAATTAATTAAAATGCACTTTTTATGTTTGTTAACAGAATTTTGTGTTGAGGCTTTTAAAAAACTATAAGAACTTTACGTTGAATTTCAAACACACTACACGCACTGCTATATAATACATATATTATCTGTTTTGTTGTTTTGATAAGGTTCGATCAGGTGTTCCACTTTTATTGAAAAGAGGCATCTTTGCCTAAAGCAATATATTCCATTTGCCTTTTTTAGCCACCGAGTGAATAAATCTCCTTTATCCTCAGCAACATTCAAAGTAAAACTTTTATGCTAATATTTAGCTTAGTTATCGAAGCGTTTTCTAAAGGACATTTCGCAATCGCGTTTTCTACGATTTTCTTTACTGACGTTGATAGACTTAAATCGACTTAAAATTTTCTTACAGTTAAAATGAAAATGACGAGTGGCCTTTTTAAACCTTCAGATGATCAAAATGATTGGCATACCTTTTGGGCCAGATGATCTGTCAAATATATTGGTGTTGAATTTTGAACCACGACTGTTGCTAATACTATTACTACTGCTATTACTACCACTGCCATTGTTGCTATTAGCACTAAACCATCAGTACCATGTTTAAAATATTATATAAATAAAATAAAAAATATATAAATAGTTGCGTAAGCATAGTAATTCACCTGGAAATTAATACTTTATTTTTAATTTGCCAAATTTAAATTATTTTAACGCATTAAGACAAATTTTAAAATACACACTTTCCGATAACTTTTCCAAAAAATGTATACTTCGCGTACATATCTCTAGAGTAATTTTTAATGAGAACAAATAAAAACATTATAGTCGTCCAAGCCCGATTATTACATACCCTACTCCTGCCCAATTAGCCTAACACAATTCTTCACTTTCATAAAAAATTGCAAATATATTATGGTTTAGTCCAAAAAATAGACCCACATGATCCAAATTTAGTGCACTTAATTCTTATGCCAAATAATTATTAGTTGCTTTTTTTCATCGTAAGATATTGTCGCCACATAGAAACTTACTGGCTCACTAAGTATACCAAATCTCGTAAAAATATCTCAGAAATTGGACCTGTAGAGTAAAGACAAGAATAAATAGACAGACATCAGACAGATAGGTAGAAAGGCTTAACCCCATTCAGAAAATGATTCTAAATATAATAAAAGATAGATCTGAATGTTACATATATCTACACAAAGTTATAATTCCTGCTCAGTTCACCAGAAGTAGTGCAGAATATAAATAGTTTAGAACACTTATTGTTCAATAAATTGTCGATATTTAAAAATTAGTAATAAAACTGTATTCGTTTCGGATGAAGTGTTAGATAATGATAAATTTATAAATATGCTTGGGCCTATTATCAAATGTGAGCACTTAAATGTGAATGACTACGGACTATTTTTACGTATCGCTATAAAGTTTTCCAAATTCCGTTTCTATATCTGTTTTTGGAATTTAAGTTGGCTCAGAGAATTTCATAAACTGCGAACATATTTATAAATCTACGGCACTTATTGGTACAATTTCTCTGTGGAATTCTGTTAGGTCTGTTTAAACCACCTTTGCTAGGCTTTCCAGTTTAACAATATTCTTACAAAAATCGAATAAACCGGAAGATGTATAGCTCAGTTCTAAATTTCCAAATATATATATTTTACGGAGCTACTAAGGAGTACTACTTCGACTATGACAAAGGAGATAACAAACCAATATAACGTCATCATCGGTAGACTATTTAAAAATGCTAAAGTAGTGAGTACGCAGTTAAGAAGTAATAAAACCAATTTATAGCTGAATCACTATTAAAATTATATATATAAAATAGAATTGGTGACACACCATTTGCAATCTTTTAGTCCGCAAATTGTGATCTATAGACATTATTAAGAAAACCAGCTTTTAATGGTTAAAAGTCGCTTGAACTTAAGAGCAAAAAAATAGAAACAACGCCTAACATAATAAACTTGTAGCCGGTTTTACTTTTTCTCACTTCGCACCGACCTCTGAATATTACGTGCACTATTGAAAGCCAAGAGTGTATTGTCCTTTTGTTTGTAATAAATCACTTACATTATGATCCACTTAGTCAGGGTGGGATTTAAAGTCAAAAAATGTATCTTTGGTCAACCAGCTATACTCCTATTTTCTCATGGTTATATCCGACATTATAGATCTCTCAGGAAAAGATACGTTCGGTTTCTGTGCATAAAGATTGCACGTCATGATGATCCGCTCAAAAATATTTCCGCAGTCATTAGATGTTCGAAGGAGTACAAGAACGTCTATAACAGATCCCTTAATTATACTCAATCGTTATATACTGTCACTACTATTAACCTACATAATTAACGAGTAAAAAATAATAATATCTATAATAGATTTTAAATTGTCCGCAATTATTCACTAGGACTACGTTTTAATTACCAACCACTTCAAGGATTGCGACATAAAAGATTTAATTTTTTTAACCCATAGGGATTTCAAAGCTTGATGATTCCAATTTCAATAGCTGTAAGTAAACACCAAATTTGTTTAAAAAAATCATAAATTTTTGTTGACTGTATGTAATAAGTCATATTCACAAGCCACCAGAATCTTCTGCTGAAAGTCTAAAGATCAAACGGCTGAAAATTAACATATTCTTCTCTAATTATCACATTTCAAGAAAGAGTCTAAACACGCGCGGAACCGGTTACAAGCGTGGCCGCACCGCCTCTACTGAAAAAATAGTTACAAAAAAACAAATTTATGGTCAGAAATTTACAATCTATAGTAAATTATATAAAATATTACAAACGTCGTTTAAGTTCCATTTAAACAGTTGAATAAAAGATAGTTATAATCGGCCAACAACTACGAGCAGTAAAATTGTTGCAACTTTTATGTGTATACTCTAAGGACTGGATACTAAGGGCGTACATGACTTTTATATTTATTCGTAGTTATTAAAGTTAAATATACATTTTTTCTAGTAATACAACTGTTGTTGAAATTTCGTAACCAGTATATTAGTACATCATTAGTTATTATTCTTCGAGGCTTGGAGACAAAATATTTTTGTCAAAAAATGATATTAATAAAGAAAGTATTCTATACTGGCATTCTTCTGCACCGAATCTTCACTACTCCGTACCCAAAAGAGGCCATTAGCCTTATCGAACGAATTAGAATTATTTTTACCATAAAACTTTAGACAATCTTAATGAAAAAATGAAGACCATTACAATGGCTACTACAGAGTATTAACAAGCATAAGAGGCAAACGTTTCCCTTTCTCGAACTTAATCTATAGAACAGCAACATATGAATGCAAGTTTCATCTGATCCAAATTTTGATAATTTTTTGTTAGTTTTGTAAAAAGTCTCAAGAAGAGACGAGCGAATAAACAAATAAAAAGGATGAATAAATCACCTCACATAACGTCTCTCATGAGCATTTCTCTTAGCACCACGCCATGCTTCGGCAATGGTTTTTTAAAAACAGGAAATTTATAAGAATTCATCTTACTTGACTTCGCTTATAAAGTGGTTTATCAAGCGATTTATCAAGAAACCTTGGTTTTACCCTCTAAGTAAATTTATATGAATAACGAAATACTAAACAAACTTACTTACTAATCGATAAGCTTCTGGGTATCGCCGACTTATCTGTAGCGAAAAAATGTAATTAAAACAAATTAGATATTGTTTGTTGACATAAATTAAATAAAAATTCAATTAAGCCTAAACTTTGTTTTATTGATAAAGACCTTAATGAACGTTAATAAAGACACTTAAAAATATTGTTATCATATTTACTATTTTTTTTTATTCTTTTTTTTTTGTTGAACATCATAAACACAGTAATAAAATTTTTAATTTTTTAAATTCTCATATTTTAAGCGACCATCTATTATTATTACTTTCATTGATTTTTATACATATGCAAACTTTTACATACAGGTTTTTCATTTGTAAAGATTTATTGGGAATATTTTATTGAGATCATTAGAAATATTTCGTGGAATAATTATGTGCTAAACATTTTAAATTCTGAGTTGGCAATTATATTATACATTATATATTACACATTATATACTACACATTATATACTATATATTACATATATTATATATTATGTATTATATATTATATATTATATAATAGATACAGGTATTTATATAGGGTCCGAAAAAAAAATCCAAGAAATATACTCCATTTGGCGGTACGAACTTAATTCTAAGCAAGTAAAAATGCATGGTCCGACCGTTAAATACACTACGCTACTTTGCCTAATACAACTCTTGACTTACTTTCCTGAGAGACAACGAATTAATTTTTATGCCAACCATTTTCATCATAATATATTAAAAATTAGACCTTCCTATCAGGCAAAGGTTTACTTTTCATAACAAAGATTATACGAGAGGTGGTTATTTTATTACGTATGGTAAAGTACAGTTTTCTATCGATTTTTGCTCTTTTCAAAAAAGTGGCTATATTCAGGATTTCGTAGGATCCCGATCCTATCTGGTACATGGGCTATAGGTCTACCGGTCCAAAATTTCGTAGGATCTCGGTTCTATCTCATACACATATACAGAATTCCGCTTATTTTTTAAAACTTTAAAGCAAAAACTTTCAATTGAAATGAAATGATAAGTATAGACTAGATTTCCATTAGGTCGAAAGTTATTCTCAAATGACAAAATTGGAAGAAGTGTACTCAGATCTGTTTGCAGCCCGTAATTCATTTCTGAAAAATATCTTATTTCCCATTGTTTTTTTTCTGTCAAATCAATTCAGATGAACGTAAAAAAAAGACATAACTGATACTTTGTGGGGAAGTGGGAAAACCTTTTCGCTTGTTGGTTAAACGTAATCGTTTAAAGCATGGAAATATATGACTATAAAAATACTGAACTAAAAAAACTTTTAATTGTGTAGTTTAGCAAATTTTTAAACAAACTCTTTACACGTAATAAATGAAATTAATTAATAGTTACATAATTATTATTAATCATTGCCTCATACAAAGCAACACCAAACTTTTTTCTAATGGCATTTGAATTAGCTTTTTCTTCCAATTGTTTTCTTGATCATATTCAACATATATGTGAACATGTTCCATTTCATGTTATGATGCCTGCACTATCTACAGAGAGGGCGACTATCATACCCAAGCATTTTTAAATATTTTCACGAAAAGAATTTCTTACTTGCTATTTCTTTACCCGCGAACTTGGGAAACAATCCTTAAATCTAAATATTCCTGATTTAATTTGAATGAAACTCCTTGGATGAGGATATACCAATTCAAACATTTCCTTGCACATAATCAACATTGAATTTTAATAAATATATAATCTATTGATCAAAGGCTGAAAATATTCAAATTAACTCCCAGTTCCCCTCACAAACTAACTGAAAAAATATCATACAAAATACCTTAACCTTCATCACAAGATTTGCAAAATAGTATGAAGCCGTAATGCTTCAAAAATCGAAATCAAGATTAAATCAGTTTTCAATGTAGTAGCAATAACGCTTAGTCACAGTAAAACGATAGAAACGCATTAATTCTATAAAGATTACAAGATTTCAAGGTAGATTTAGTTTTTCAATTTTTTGAATTTTTTTAAATGTTATTAAAAAAAAATTAAAACAAATCGCTAAAAAAATTACTAAATTTATGGATTATTTTTCAATAACCCTTCCAAGAATTTCAAACAATGCATTACAACTCAAAATCAATTCAAACAACTACACAAAACAAACTGTATATGTTTCTCTATAAGGCTTTACAAAAACAACAACAAGCAAAAAAAAGCAACAAGAAGCTTAGCAGCTCAACGATAAATTGTGATTGTCAGATAGAACGTAAAGCAAAAAAATCAAAAATAAACTAAAATCAAGAAAATGTATTTTAAAAACTAATAAACATGAATCTCAATATTTCTAAATTGTATTATAGCAGCCTGACTGTAACTGTAAGTGGATACGTTTACATGATTGTATGCGAATTTACGCTTACAACTTGCCGCAGTGATTAGTATAAATGCAAGAAAGAGAAAAACTGGTTATGCTTGACTGCAAATCGATGCGGCAAGATGACCTTGTTTTGACCTACATTTTACACAGCATACTACACCTCCTGCTCCACCTTTTGTCCCCTCGTGGAGCGCTATTCTGCACAGTTCTTCTCTATTTTCAACTATGCTGCTAACTAGAAGTAACTCTTGTAGAGCAACTGCATACATAGCATACACAGCGCAGTATTGCTTAAATAAGCTCATGCAGTGACTTCAAGTTTAATATTTATGGAAACCTCTAAACACATATGAAAACAATAACAACAACAACTACAAAAATGAAAATGAAAATAAAAATAAAAACAATTACACAAAACAAGTTTTCCTTTTATTTATTTTTTTTTTTATTTTTCTATTCTATGTAGATGTTGATATTTCAGCCAGATTTCAGTGTTTTTGGATAATATTGCCACTCTTTGTCTAACAAGCTCTTTCAGATCGAGATGATGTTAAGCTCTATAGTGGCTTAAGATATCATTTACATTCTAATTACTTAGAAAATATAAGACAAACAACATCAGCAAGCAAAGACAGACAGACGTATACACGGACACGAACGGCGGTGTCTTGCGAAAAATTACTAAAAAAAATTGAAAAAATTATTTAATATACCAAAGCAACTAAAGCCTTTTTATTTAACAACTCTCTACGTTTGTTGTTACTAGTGTAACTATCGCTGCGAATTTTCAAGCTAAGCCAACAACACAATCCCTGTGCACTTTTCAAATAATTCAACGCAGCTCAGAACGTTTTCAGTTGGCTAAGTGTTAAGTTAAGCAAAAAGGCTTCAACCGGTTTACGTTAACGCTTGAGCTTGACTTTAATTTTTGTGTAATTTTAAGTTAATTGCTTGTACGCTGTTTGCTGGGTTGCACAAGATCAATGCGATACATTTATTTATATTAATATTTTCGAAACAAAATGAAAAAAATAAATAAAAAGTGCTTTTCATGTTAATTACTATTAAAAAGTTTTCTAAAAATCAGTTATTTAGTTACTTTTCACCAATAAAAAAGACAACAATAATAATAATAACGATAATAATAAAATAATAATAACACAAAATGACTTTAAACAATGATGTGCGTTTTTTCCTAAATGAATTTTCTATTAATTTTCATCATTTCATTATTTAATAAATTGTTTTTTTTTTTTTTGTTTTGGTTGTCGTTTAGATTATCATCACTGCCATGGATCGTTTCGTTTGGTTTGTGTTATTGGTTGTCATGTCACATTTAGTTACCGAATTCACAAGAGTAACCAGCGGTAATACACGATCAACGTTCCACTATAATCCGGTCACGGCGAACGACAACGGTAAGTAAATATTTTACTTTGCAAATAATTTAATGGTTTCGCGTTAAATTATCAACATTTGCATGTTAGCTAACTTACAGATATGTTTATATTTGTCCGTTATAGCTTTTGAAATTTGAAAGCATCGGTTTTATATCCCCATCATACATTATGGGTAAATTAAATTTACCAAGTGTTTGTTATGTATGGAAATATTCAACGGAAAATCCACAAAGTATGCACATTCATCATCGGCAGTATGAATAGCGGTTTCTATGTATTGTCTGTCTATCGGTCTGATTGTTGGAATTGAAATTTCAAAAGTTTTTGTGTAGAAGAAAAAAATTTTTTTTTAATTTTTCCTTACATCTGTGATCAGTTTAATTACGCAAATTAGTGAAATTAATTCATAGACTAACAAACGAAAATTTAACGGAAAAATTTTTTCTAAATTTTTAATTTAAAAACGTCAAGCTTAACTCAACTTTGAAAATCATTTTTCAAATTTATTGTAAATTTGTGGTTTAGACAGTAGCAATTGTAAAGTGCTGCCAAATTGAACAAAAGTAATATGTATACGATATACAATTTATATATCGAGTGAATGTGTCTTCGCTAAGTCTTTTCTTCGTAATCAAATATCTTACGTTAAATATCGTACACAATTAGTTATTAGCATCTGCTTCCCAAATCGACCTCTTCTGTGGCCGAATCTCGCTTTTTTTTATGAATCATGTAAAACAAATTAAAAATACTTTTTTCCTCTTTATATAAAGTTACTAAATGTAATCATTTTAAAATGCATTTGGAATAAAAAAAAGCTGTAAAAAAAGATATCAAAAAAATGAAAGCAATTAAGGATTCAGCGCTAAATTAAAATCTCTTTCTTTCCTTAAGTAATGATTGGCCCTAATTTCAATGTTTTATAATGAGTAATTACTTGTGTTATAGCATTACAAACTTGTGTAATTCGATTACAAACTTGGTTGTGGTTGACGTCGCACTTTATAATCTCACGTCTTATCACCATACATGTGATTCCATTTTTATTATTAAATCAATTTTTTCACAACTTTCTTCGTTGCTCTGTTTACATGAACTACAAATTTTTCACTTAAACTGCTTTTCATGCCTAAAACATGAATAATAGAATTAATTTGCACGGTTGCCTTTCAATGCTATCGCTTACACTTGAGAAATTTTATATAAAATCGAAAAATTTAAATGACACTTTATTTAAAAGAAAAATTTTTGAAAAAATTCTAAAGACTAATTATATAAATTATTAAATCACTTCTTATCTCACCGCTAAAATTGTGAGCAGGCATCAATTAAAACTGATAGAGCTTTCAAACAACAAGTGATTTAAGCAAATTATGATTTTACTTCGAACTCATTAAATGACTAATTCGGTTAGCGAGTTCAAAAGTTACGGTTTTATCCAATTTAACAAAACATATAAAGTAAGAAATGAACGAAGCACGATCGTAAATTTACTCAAATGAAACAAAGATCTTCATAAAAAGTGTTAAGTAGAAGATATTGCAGAGTTTTTCATTACTTATAACAAAATTAACATTTGTTTCTTTTTATAATTCTGTCTGCTATGGTTTACGAGTAATGAGCAAAAATCAATTTTTTGTTGCTTCGAAAAGTAGAGATATTCTTAGGCTACGTCGTATTATGGGCGTGTCCTTTGACTGATTCGGCCCATTTTTCATACCAACCTGCGTTCAAGAACATCCAATGGTTTTGCCAAATTTGAAGCCAATATCTCCATTGAGAATGTTTATCATAGACATTACACAGACGGACAGACGAACATGCTTAAATCGATTCTAAGTTTGATTCTGGTGTATATTATTTATGAGGCTTCCGAAGTTTCCTTTTGGTAGTTACAATGAAAAATACCCTTCACCTTTGGCGATGGATATAAAAATGCGTTTTAGACGTTACTTTATTGTAGTTGTGTAGCGTGACATAGGATTAAAAGAATAATTGAAAAAAATATTCAGGTTTTGTTAACAGCAACATTTCAATTGTAATTTAGAGGAATATGCTTTTCTGACGAAAAAAATTCTGATCATTTTCTCTCTTTTTTTAAAATTTATTTATAATCAAAATCTGTTGGTTGTCAGGCATCTTCTCTTCCTTGTACTGACACAAGTCTTTGCGCGATTACTTTCCTTAACATTTCAACGACAAACAGTTCGATCTCTAACTTTATCTTCTCCCAAGGGCTTTGCAACTCCTTTTGAAAAACGAACTTTTTTCTATACAACAGAAATTTGTATGAATAGCTGGTCATTTGTCAGAAACTTTTTGGAGAAAAAAACTAAATGCAAAATTAAATTATTTGGTACAAATTCAAGAAATGAGTGATTGAAGTTTAAAACTTATATTTGCTGTCGTTAGCTATCAATGAATTATTGGCACAAATTGCAAAGAACTTGAATACAACAATTTTTACTTATTAAGATAAGAAAAAAAAATTCAATTTCTTGTAATTGTCTGTTTCTTACGTCTCAGTAAGTCGTCTAGTACGCTCTTGCACACTAACCAATGCTCGCCAAGTAACCTTTTTTTCTTTCTGTTATCTAAACCAGGCAGAGATCATCCATTCTTATATTTATGATCGATTGTTTCATTTATTACGTATTACTTATTTTGCTAGAGAAATATCTTAGCTCCTACACCAAAATAATTTTTTACGTCCGAAAGATGTTTTCTGCATGAAACTAAATAGATATTATTCGCCTCAACTTCTTTACCAGTAATGAAAATATTATCCTAATACTTAACTATTGGAACGAACGAAAAAAACTGCAACTGCTAATGTAGTTAGAAATTCCTAACAATATTTGGTGGAATCGTTGAAATCTCCACATTACATATGCTTAACGAATATAAGGGCAAAAATCTGCAATTTAAAGCTTATCATAGAAAAACTTGGTATTAAAAAAAACAACCTCAGTCCACCAAACAGCATGAAATACTTTCTAGTTGAAGTTAAATGATGGCATTAAAAGTATGAAAAAAATCTGTTATGTATACGCTACATTTTAATTGGTGCATCGAAAATATTTCCGTAGACACCTAGCAATACCAACTAATTGGAAATGTTCGCAAGCGTAGAGTGCGATAACAACATAACCAAAGCATTTATTAAATCAAACATTAAAACAATTCTTATGTAAACAGTGCGTCAATTATCACTCATGGAATCAATAAATTTCAATTAGCAAACGTAAAGCGTGCAGCCTCATTTGTTGCACAACAACATAACATATAGGACATGAGAGCACATGAGAACGCAATAACTAATAAGAAATTTGTATTACTAGACGTTCCATTTAAATTTATTTTATTGACTGCGTGATCGATTAGTCGATCGGAATTTTTCTACTCTTGCATTTTAAATGAAAGTTTAAAACAACGACAAGAGATGAAGTCACAAAAAAGTAATGCGAAAAACTTGATACCCTTTAGGACAAATCTTGAATATCTCAGCGTCCACTTTTATACTAAAACCGAGTACGTCTGTGTATTGATATCAGGGTGAAGTAAGCCTGAGAAGCATTAGGATAAAGTATTAGTTGAATATGTATTATAGACTGCAACTTGTTTTGGCTTTTTGTGGGCTTGCTCACAGGCGTACTACACTCATTACACCCTACATCACTTCTGGTAGAAAGTATATCAAGTTTGTACGGATGTACGTAAGAACCAGAAGAGCTTAAGATAGAACCGACTTTTATAATATAAAGCGATTCAAAATTATTTTTTGATATGATTTAAGCCTGTCCATCTATCTGGCTGTTCGTTTAATATCTCTATGTCTTCTTGTGTTGAACACGCAGGTTTCAATTTCTAAGATACTTGGATGAAATTTGGTGTCTTCGACCCAAGAATGAAAGCAATTGACAATGGATTTGATCGAATCATCCTGATGAATAGTCAGTCTTTATATGGGAAACTATATCTAATTTTTAGCACTTTATAGCAGAAATAGTAGAAAAAGCAAATCTTTCACAGAAAAATTAAATTTACCAAGTTTGGACCACAGTTCAGTTGGCCATCTTTCAGACTTCCTTTTGTATAAAGGCTGCCATGAAAAGTATGCCTTTACATGAGAGAAAGGTATAATGTGTAGAATTTTCACGAAAGTACATTAAACAAGTGAGAAATTTATATTCGGCTATGCCGAATCTTTTATACCAACCACCCTTATCTTAAAAAAGTGCGAAAAATAAATTGTCATAAGTGGGCGTGGCAACGAAAGAACTTCCAATGTTTCCGCCAAATTTGGAGACTACTTCTTCAGTTTTGTGGCCAGGAGAATGTTTACTATAGACATTGGATAGTTAAGCAGCCAGATAGATGGGCAGACGTACCGGCGGATACGTCTACGTGGATTCCGAATGGAATCTGCGTGCAAGAACTTCCAAATCTAAAGCCGATGTCTTCATTTTTGCGACCGGGGGAATGTTTACCACAGACATTACACACACGGACAGAAAGACATGCTTAACACGGTTCTAAATTTGATGCCGATCAAGAATATATATATTTTGTGGGATCTCTGAAGTTTCCTTTTGGTAGATACAAACCAAATGATAAAATGAAATATATTCTTCACCTTCGGTGGTTGATGTAAAAAAATTACTAAGCAAAGTGGGTTAGGGTATTTAATGGTCGTATTTGTCTGATTATAATGTTTTGACCGAGTTTCGCATCAAGACTCTTAATTGCATATGTTTTTGATGCGTATTTTGTATAAAATATTTTTATTTAACTTATTGTGGGCCTAGTTCAGACAGATCGTAGCTATCTGATCAACAGCCATTAATTATGTATGTAACGTAGGAGAAGACTTTGCCTTTGTGAATCCATATACCTGATATAGAAGTTGCTTAGGAGACTAAATTGATTTAAAGTTTTACACTGATCAAAAGTCTGTATATTCTATGTGATCCGTAATAAACCCTGATAATCCCTCGTAACGATTACAAAAATTCAAAATAATATTCAATTTTTCCGAGCATCGACTAAGAGTATTTCAAAGTTTTTGCACTTAACCCGTTTTATTCGAACTTTATATAGTCAATTAGTTGAACAAGAATTTTGTAATAATTGTTCCAATTTTATTTAATTCTTCTTTTGATGAAAAAACTAAAATTAATAATCAAATTAATTTCTCGTACTTGAAACATCTTGTATTGTTAAATAAATACTTTATTATAATAAACGCTTGATTCAATTAACTATTAGTTTCAAATTTAATTGTTGAACTAAATCAAGTAGTGTTTGATTTATTTTTATTAAGAGGCTAATTAATTATTTTCTAATCCTCTTACACATTAACAAACATATAGATGAATCGATTTAAAACAAAAAAAAAAAACAAATTATTTCCTCTAAACAATGATTGTATTCGTTTTTGTTAATTAAACTTATTTCTGTGTTTCCTCCTTTATTCTAAAGTTATAAATTCAACTTATAAAAATGTCGACACTAATGCTGCAACCTGGTCAGAAATGACAACATGGACCATACGCTCTAGCAGTAAAACAACATTACTACAACGACAACAACAACAACTATCTTTACTACAATTACAACAATAATAATTATGGACGTTTATATGGCAAATTTCCTTGCAATGCATGATGGTGTACTAATTACAATACCGAGGTACTGCAATACACAAATAAATGATAGTAACTGAAGCGATACGAACCATTAGAATAATGGTAAATACAAATTAGCCTTCAGAAAATTACGTTTACTACGCATACAGATGTGAATCGAACTAGAATTGCGGCTAAATGCACAACACGTGAATAAACAAAGATATTTATTGATTAAGATAACTTTTAATGCTAACGATGTGCAGTTTAGTTGTGTGTGGAAAATGGTTTAATCTCCCAAAAAAAAAAAAAAAGAATTCTTAAGTAATGTCTTACGTATTTAAACTAAGTTAGTGAGTGATTAATGAATATCTAAGAAAAAAGAATTTTTTTTTCTTTTGCATAACAATTTATCGTCAACGTCTATAGAATTTTCAAGTAAGGCAGATGGGTACTCAAAATCTTCTATCCAGCAACTATCATTAATTTGCTTGGCTTGTTTAACATAGCATTTGTCATTTCGTAAAGCAATAACAAGACACAACAACTGGTATAAAACTACATCCTTATAGCCTTAACGTTTCATTGCAGATATACATATAAACTCTTACTACAAACACACTATCCTGGTGCACTAAAAAATCTTAAATATCGTAAGTTCAGTTACGCACTTCAGTTACTTACTGAAGATGACAACTATTGCAAGACAAAAAACTTATTTATTGATTTTAATTAAAATTTTCACTTCTCGCCTTTCCTAAGTGAGCGCAAGAAAATTGTTTAAAATTTTAATACGATCCAAATTGAAAGTCTTATGCAAGCAGTTAAATGATTTTTATTCACAAATATTTTCAACAAATTGAGTCTCTTTAATAGCTAAATAAATTGCAGGATTTGATAGGAAAACTTTAAAATTATTTTTTATACAGTGAATGTGTTCTTAAAATCAAAGCTATTAGAAGACAAAATGAAAACAATTTGCAAAGCTAAACCAAATAATTTAACTTTAAGTAAAGCAACAAACAATTTTCTAATTAAAATTTAAATTTGAATTGATTTGACTTTAAATGATGTGCAGAAACAAAAACAAAGCAGTCGATAAACAAGTTTTAATTAACTGACTTTTTTGCAATCATAAGGATTAGAGAAGAGAATTTAAATAATGAGCGGACTATTATAAGCATTTAGGTCCACAGTTAATATCATTAGCTTACAGTGCATTCAAAGGCATCAAGCTGTTAATTTCAACTTATAAAAATGCGTTTTTCGTTTGCATATATGTAGGTATCGTAAATAGTGAAAAATGAAAATAAATTAACAAACAAATAAGAAATTTATATTTGCCTGGCTGGGATCGAATCTTGTATACCCCCCATTATTCGTTTTATCATAGATTTTTCTCATTTTTGCACTGGCATAGTTGGCTCATCCATAGAAAGTAAATTTAGATAATTTCAGCCTGCTATCGTTATGAGTAATGATCAAAAATCCACAAATTTTTGCTTAGAGAAACAGAGATGCTCTTATTTTACGCATTAAGCATTGGGGCCGTGTCAAGAACTGCAGACAAGAACTTCTAATGTTTCTGACGAATTTGAAGTTGATGTCTTAATTTGTACGACCAGAAAAGTGTGAGAGAGCATATCCACGGACGGACACACGTACACTCAGGCGGCTGGAAACATATACGGACGAAGAGACAGACAGGCGAACAGACGGATTTTTTTGCTCCATGGGCTGCACAAGAATTCTTTTAAAAAGCATTTTATGCTCGAAACGTAAATCTAAATGTCACGAGTAATTTTAAAGAGCATATTAAAGTGGCAAAAGCTTAAATGATGAGGGAATTTCTTTTGTTTTATCAACGACTTCTTCAAAAAATCTGGATCTGGAAAAGAACTAGATTGGTTGGCCAAATTAAGTCGAGATTTTCCTTCAATTAATCCTGCCACTCGCTATCTTATGGTTTTAAACCAAAAGCACAATTTTTCCAATACCTTGAACCTTCAATTTCGCGCGATCAAAAATACGACTGATAATTCTATCCCAGATCAGAAAAACCAACGAAGAACTGCGTTAAGTGACAAAAAGAAAGACGGTTCATTTAGAACATAAATTCAGTTACAAACGATACTGCAATGTTTAGAAAAAATTCAATTACGAACTATCTTGTGAACTAATTATCTTTCGAAATATCAAGCATAGTCTCTTTAATAAGCTTTTCCAGTACTTTTTTGACAATTTATGACCTACTTGTTTACTTTGCGTTGTTTAATCAAACATTTCACGGTGAGTTAAATTCAATTAAAAAATATTTCTGAACTCTACTCTCTTAAACGGAAGCCATTCAAGGCTAATGTACAGACTCTTGTTAATGTTTTTTATTTCTTTTCTTCATTTTTTTCTTTCTTTTCTGCATTTTTTCTTAAATAATTTATAAGAATATTTGAAGAACCTTTTAAAAATTGTATTTATCCATAAATAATAATTTATTGGAAATTATTGAAAAAAAAATCACATCATATCGCCTGCTCTTTATAGTGGTTGTTGTTGTTATTGGGTTTTATAATTATTATAATTGTTATTGTTATTGCTGTTGTACATTTCATATTATAATATAAACTTGTTGTAAAGTTTATTTTCGATTTAAATTTACTAATCATTTCAACATTAGAAATACATGTCGTTAGTATTGTAAATTCTTGTGCGTGTTTGTGAATATATATCTACAACACAAATACTTATGTAACGAATATTCAAGGCAAATATGTAAAATTATACACCAATCAATTCGGAAAACATATCAATAACGATTTGTATCTGATTTCCATATAACTTATTAACGTTTAGCTGCATCGTTTTCATTAAATGTTACGATTTCATTCATTTCAAACAGTTGCTAACAATTAAAGGCAAATATTGTTGTGCATTATGCATATGTCCCCACCCCCCCAATTAATAAATATAGAATTAATTTTTATATATTTTCTTGGCTAATTTTGTTAACTTTTTCCACTGTGCTGAACTTTGTATATTAAGGTCTAAATTTTCTATATTTCTTTTATTTAGACATAATTTAAATATTGTGATATTTATTTTACTTATAGAGTTTTAATGAGAACTATATAGTAAGTAATTAATATATTAAGACTATTCAATATTATTTACTTTTGTTTGCAAATAAAAACGAAATTTAATACAAATATTTTAATAATATTTTATTTCAAAATTCGATTCAAAAAGTTATTTTATTCATTCTTTGAAACTAGAGAAATTATAGCTTAATAACTCTGAATTACATCCCAACATATATAATACATATTCCGGCACGAATTTTTTACGATAACTGTACAAAGTATGGATTTCATAATCAACAGTTAGTTCTACATACATGTTTTTTTATATTCTTATTTGCCGTTAATTGATAGCGTTATGCCAGATTTATCATTCCGTTTGTAACATTTAGAAATATGTGTAGGAGAGAAGATGCCCTCACGTACATCGGTTGACAAATAAATTCGTTATCTACGTTTCTCAGTAATAATGAAATTTTGACTGTTTTCTTTCTTATTTCCTATAGATGTGAATTCGTAAATAATAATCAATATGAAGTGTCTTTACATGCCAGAACTAACCTTTTAATCTAGCAAAAGGATTTACCAACCTTTTAGACATCTCCCAAAAATTTAGTTTCAAACCACTTTCAGCCTATGAAAAAGACTATACGCTCAATCTGAACTTTGGAGAATTAATAGCAAAGAAAACTTGAGCGTGTAAAGTATGTTCTAAGGTTTACGGCAAAGAACATAAATGCACCAAATGTTCTATCTCTTCATTGGTCCCAGTTATCAACGCCATGTATTATTAAGCGCTATGGAAGCCAAAAAAAACCAAGATTTCAAACGCTGAAACCCGGCTACATTTTCGGATTGTAGGAGGAAAGCTCGGAATTTGCTTCTCTGAGTTCTCTTCTCGGTAATTCTCTGCTATTTAGGTCATAGTAACACTGAGGCAGACACTTATTGAAGTAGTAGTTGAACTAGAAGCACCAGGAACGTTTGCTAATAGTGCCGATGTCTTTCCATGTACATAACAATCCTTAAATTTAGGCGAGGGAAGTTCGCTTCCGTATTGTATAGAAAAACTAAAGCGAACAACTGATCACTCGGTGATCAGGGGCCCAAATGAAGGAGCTCTTTTCACTATGTTGGCATCGTCAACAAACATAGACAATACCTTGTTGCCTCATCACTGATGCGGCCCTTCGGTTGTTGGTAAATGAACTAGAATAATAACTCTCTAACCAGAAAGAAAGTTTGGACTGTACCCAGTGAGTAGTTATTTTGGTACTTTGGGAATTGCGGAGGCCCTTTGAGATCACTCCAAAGCCTAAAGGACGCAGATTGACATTTTCTGGAATCGGTCTAGTATTTGAATACACCGTGAGATTAAGCTAAAAAGCAGGTGCTCACGTGAAAAAAAAAATAGAGAGATCCAGAGAAACCTCATTCGTTACAAAATAATGGTTGTCATTTTCTTTCACAGTCAGCTCTAAAAGTTACGGTCTCCTCCCTGCTAACGCAATCGTTAGTGCAACAGTACATGTCCAGGCTAATCATATCCTTCAAGAAAGCGCTACAAGATTCACAGGCGAATTTAAAGCCATTTTTCAAGCCACAAACCTGGCTTGTAAAATCTTACTTAAAACGGTTATTATCACAGACAATTTGTCGGCCACGAAATCTATCCAAAATTCTTTAAATTCGAGCTGGAAAACCATTGGGGATATAAGGCATAACATAAGCAGTTACGTAGACGAACTTAGCATTTTTTTGCTATCGAGTCATATTAGCCTCCTGGGAAATGAGCAAACAGCAGCCAAAATCTGCTGCTTCACACAGTACCAGTAGTTACGAACGATACATTAGAAAAAATATATTTTTAAAAAAAGTAAAGAGAAAATACCCATATCTTCAAAAACATGTCGAAAAAATTAAATATCGATAGTCTATAACATTTGGTAAATGTGGCGAATTTTTTCCATTTTTATAGAATACCGTGCAAATTTTGTATTTTGTGTAATTTATGAATAGTGAGCACAGCACACCGAAAGCAGAGGAGTTTCCAGCTCATATTATTCTCTATGCGTGTCCTTTGATTGGTTAGGCCCATTTTCTTCACCAAGATATGTGCAATAACCCTCAATGCTTTTGTCAAATTTGATCCATAGATTTCAATTGTTGCTAAACAGAAAATGGTTGCTGCAGACATTCTACTGATAAGCAAACAGATACGGATTAACAGACGGACGGACACGCGTACGTGGATTCTGAATTTAATACTGACCAAAAGATTATACACCTTATAGGGTTTCTAAAACTTCTTTGCTCAGGGTCAATGCTTTCCATTTTTGCATAGATGCTACAGGGCAGTTAGGCTAATATTTGGGAGAATTTTCATAGATCTTTCTCTGCTATGGTTTATAAATAATGAGCAAAATCACTGTTTTGCTTTTGAAAACAGGGGAGTTCTTAGTCTACGCTATACTGTAGCCGTGGCCTGTGACCGATTTGACCCATTTTTAACAACAACCTTATGTGATAAAACTTCCAATGTTTTAGCCAAATTTTATCCAAATACTTTGATTGTTGCGGACGGACAGATGGACAGGCGCATGCGTATAGGTGGATTCCGAATTTGAATCTGATCAAGAATATATACACTTTATGGACATGGTCGATCCCTTCGCTTTTTGTACCGATACTAGAGGATAGCTACCTCGATAGGTGGTGAGACGTTTATAAAAGAGTGTACTATGGCTTCTGAGTAGCAAGCAACATGAACAAACGGATCGATTCTAAATTTGATGCTGATCAAGAATACATATACTTTGTGGCGTCTCTGAAATTTCTTTTTAAGCACTGCGAACGAAATGAGAAAATGAATATATGCCTCACCTTCGCTGATAGGTGTAAAAATAGCTTGAAACTTATGCGCATTTGTATGCGATAAACTGTCTTCGTGGATATTCACAAGATTAGCATAAAGCGAATATAATTTCTTTAACCAATTTTTCATTTGCTACTTTACTCTGAGCCTTACAAGTGAAGTCTACAGAAAGTGGCCAACATACCTAAAATAGTTATTTCTAATCTTGCCACCAAGTGATTGTTAGTCAGTGGTGAAGGCGAGAAAACCGTGCGTGTTCTTCGTCTGTATAAAACGTTAGTTTGATGTCTATAAATTCGTCTGAGCCCCTTCGACGGTCGCATAAATTAAGATAGAAGATTACTTAATGTAAATCTTTAGTTATGATGAACGCTTAAAAATTACAGATAATAAATAGAATGCGATTGAAATGCTCTGAAGAGTCTCTATAAGCATAACGCGTGAAACTATTAAAAAATAAAAAAAAGCCCTACTCTGACCGCCTGTAAAAAGTTACTGGTTTTATTCCGCAAATACGCTCTAATGTTTCATAGTTGTTTTAAGTATAGACACCCGAAACAAGTTTAAAAATTGTAGTTGAAAAGAGTTGAAAAGGTTAAAAAAACCACCAAACCACCATCACGTAAGAAAACAACAACAAAGTTTTACTTTTAATGATGTATATTCTATATCAGATATTTGTTTTAAATTTCACACAAGTTTTTACAGGGTCTCTTTGTGCCTTTGCAAAAATAATATCGAAAATATCCCACAAAGTCATCTAGAAGTTCAAATAAAGCTTCGCGCAATTGTATATTTCTTTCATAGATTGACAATCCAAGATGCGCACCAAGCGAATGTTATTTCTTTAGCTTTTAATTTCTAATGATTTTTCCATAGAGAATTTAATTATATTCGCAATCTCCTACATTCGACTTTAATTATAATTTTATTTTTTTTAATGATTACGTAAAGAGTGCTTTAGTAATTTAGTCATTCATAATAAAAACAAATAAATTAATCGAAAACTTTAATTATTTACTTTCCGAAAAGTATGCTACGTTAAATGTTTTTAGAATAATCGTTTAGAAAATTGCATATTTGTTTAAAGTGTAACATATGCTTAGGAATAATTTAATTTAATTTATATGCGAACAAAATTCCATTGACTTTGGTCGAACCTTTAAAACCGCCATTATTATAAAAAAAGTTAATTTAACTGATCTGTAAAAAAACATTTATTTGGTTTAGATTTCTTCTCTGCTAAATTGAAAATTATTTGGAAAATTAATTGGGACTTCGGGTAAATCTGAAACACTTACCGCAATAACCCTTTTAATACTTAAACAATGAAGAAAGTTATATTCGGCTGTGCTGAATCTTTTATACCCACCATCTTTATCTTAAAAGAGGGGAAAAACTAAATTGTAATAGATGGGCGCGGCAATGATAGAACTGCCAATGTTTCTGCCAAATTTGAAGCCGAAATCTTCATTTTTGCGACCAGGAGAGTGTTCACCACAGACGGACAGGCGGACATTCTTAAATCGATTCTAAATTTGATGCTGATCAAGAATATATATAGTTTCTCCGGTCTTCGAAGTTTCCTTCTAATAGTTACAAACCAAATGACAAAATGAACTATATCCTTCACCTTCGGTGGTGGGTATATATGGTATCTAAAAGATCTAAAGGTTTAAAAGCTTGATTTATCGAGTAAAGTTTCTACTTAAAAGTAAGTATATTGAACTGTTATTTAAAATAAAATTACTTATTTAAAATAAAATTAATTATTTAAAATAAAAAAATTTATTTAAAAAAAAAACTTCAAAATATGTTTTATTTTTTTCGAGGTGACTCTCAATTCTTTAATCCTCAATTCTCAGTTGATAGATTTTGGTAATAACATTCTTTAATACAACACTTAGAATTTATTCTTTATAAAGTCGGATTTATCTCTCGACCGACTTGGCCCATTTTCAATATGAGTTTTTCAATGTTTTTTCGTATTTGAAGCCGATAACTGAATTTTTACTATTGAAAGACACACAGATGGACTGACGGAGAGACGGAATAACAGAAAAGTTTTGATCGATATAGAATTTAGTAGTGATCATTATATTGACTTTGTGTAGCCTTTGAAACATCTTTCTATGAGTTGCAAATGTTTTAGCAAAATGAATACACCTCCAACATCTCGGTAATCAGTACAAAAATAAAAATATTTCTAATGAAACTATTTCTAAACTATCTGCACGCAATTGTTTGAATACGATTAGAAACTGCTTTATTAAACATTTACTCTTTTATATGTGAAAAAACTTTGTATGTTCTTTTTACCTTCCGTTGTGCTTACTAGCCGCTTCAATACACTTTAGTTTGTGTGTCTTTGGAGACAAAAGAAGCTAAACTAAAAAAAAAAAAATAAGGAAACAGTTATTAATTAAATACAAAACTAGTAGCGATTGTAATTAAAAAATAAGGTTTCTCTCTAACTAAAGTTCCGATTGTTAGTCTGAGGTGTACATATTACATTTTTAAGTGCATCTAATTACCTTGAATTGCGAAGAAAAACATTAAAAATTTTGTAGTTAAACTGTTAATGATCATTAAAACTATTAAACTAAATATAAAAATGTATTGTGAAAACATGTTGAAATGAATTTTATTAAAATGACTTTGCTAACGTTATATTACATCAATATTTAACAAAATTCGAATCGGATTTTATGATACTGACTCTCATAGTGTTGTCGTTTTTAAACAAAATCATATCTATTATCTGCCGGAAGAGTATGGAGTTGACTTCTTATGATTATTAATGAAATCTTTAAATAAAAACTCTTGACTATGGATTAATTCTAAGGTGTAAATAATACAAGAAAAAAAATTGAAATGATATTAAAAATGGATGATCATATTTACGTATGGTTTCGATGTCCTGTTTATTGAGCTATTGATTGCGCAAAAATCAATTCTCAACCTCAATTTTAGTACATGAACCATTAAATCAAACTGGGATTAACATTAAAACCCATAATAGCTAAAAAAAACTCTTCTAAAAATACCAATATTTTTGAAATATTATATATATATATTAATATACTAGTCGATAGCTTACCAACTCCAAAAAATATGTATCTAAAGCTTGGTATAAATGCCTTCAAAAAATCAAAATTCAAAAATTACATCATTCATTCATGAATTATTTTCTGAATCGATTTAAGCCTACTTGCCTGTCAGATATCTGTCCATGTATCCTTGCATTCAAACTACATTTCGCTATTTTTGGAAAATTTTGACCAAATTTGCTCTAATGATATTTTCCGACCGAAGGTCAGACACTATTGAGAATGAATTCGATCTTTCTATGTTTACGAATAGTTTCCATATACCGCCCTATTTGAAAAGTGTCTTTATATAAAAAGACACACAATTTTCAATATTTCTCGACAAATTATTGGAACTACCATTTTGATATTTGAAATAAATGGGAAAAATTTGAATCGGATCGGCCCACTTTTTTGATCCTGCTCTTATATAGCCTTTCTTATAAAAAGTAAGCCTCCATACAAAAACTTAAAAGTTTTTATATTTTATAATGAAAATAAATCACTAGCAGTAATTTGATATTGATTGATGATTGATTGATGATTGATTTTGTATTAAATCCGCTAAATTTAAAAACGTAGGTCTATTTTTTGGAACCCATACCATATGAGGGTTTATAGGTTAGTATGTTTCCAATGGAAAGTAAAACCTTTATGACTAAAGGATCTATTCTTTGATATTTCATGATGAAGACTAATCCTTCACAGTAATTTGACATAAAAATTACCAAATTGGGATCATGCAGATCTATTTTTTAGATAACACCACAATGAATTTATGATATGTCCTGGTTTCTCACAAAAGTAAGTGAGCAAATGTGTTAAGCGAACTGGTGTAGAGTACCGAATCGTTAGCCGCCAATAATGTCTTTGTTTTTGTTTTATTTTCAATGCCTACGAGTTTACTATAAGTGACTAAAAGCTTTTTAAGTTACCTAACAAAGATTTACTCAATGGGATTTTATCTATCTATACGGGTTTAGTTTCCCAAAAACCAAGATAATATAAACAAGAAAATTCAACTCAACGTAAAGAGCACAATAATTTCGTGCGGAAAGAGAAAAATCAAGCCTACAAACCAAAACGTTGCTGCCTATAAAAATTGACGTTTCCTCTAGCTTCAGAAAAAAAAAAGTTTAACACGTAAATCAGGTGCACGTGTAAGCTTTATTTTCTTTACCTCTCGTGAAGTATAAATTGCTATCTTTGCATATCGAAAAATACTAAGCCGTTTTTGAAGAGGGTAACATAAAGCGGGCAAAATAATTAAATCACTGCAATACGACGTTTTGTTGCTTTGTTTTTCAAAAGTATTAAATGCACCATTAAAAGTGACAGAATAATTGAATCAAATCTACATAAAACAGTTTCTCATCAATGAAAAATTGATGCGTATTTAGGGAAGTTTGTTAAAAGTTTTAAAGATAAATTTTAATTCATTTAATAAAAAAAACTTACGATAAAATCTTGGATATACGTGTTAAGCATTTGTTTTTTCTGTGTAGTACAAAAGTCTCGCATTCTTTTAAATGTAACATTACATTACATTTAAGTTCATTGTACGTTTTCACGCATCTGTTGCTAGAAATTTCATGAATTATGAATTCATTAATGATTGTGTGATGACTTATTTCTACCCATACTTGCCTTGAATTGAAAAGTAAAAGTTATTGATTAAAAATCTGTATAAGGTAAGGGAAATGAAACATGCATAACGAAGACTTGAATGGGCGAATTAGAAGAAACAAAAAGAATAGTTAAAAATATTAAGAATGGGTCGGACAATAACACGTTTTTCCTGCAAAGTGTTTACCATTAGCAACTTTTTCCTTTGCTCTATTGACCAACGTTGTTGGGCGATAACAATTTTTTAATAAGCTTTCAATGAGTATTTGGATATTTACCAATTTATCCTCTAAATAATTTAATTAAATACACAGAATATATTTATCATTTCGTCAAATGTAATCTTATATATGTATTGGGTTGGCAACTAAGTAATTGCCGATTTCTTCAATAAAATAAAAGGTTTTTTTTTTAATTGGACTCAAGTTTAATCTATAATGTATTTTGCATTTTGTTCGATAACTTTTTGTTATCTCTCTGACGACTTGAAAATTCCATGCTTGTACAAAAAGTCTGATCCTTTTCAGTCAAAAACTGAGTTAAGTGAGATTTTACAACGTCGTCATCGTTGAAAGTTTTACCACAGAGGGAGTTGGCCAGGGATCGAAATAATAATCCGATTGTGCAAGATCAGGACTATATGGTGGATTTACCATCAATTCCCAACCAAAATCCATTAATTTTCGCGGAGTGGCCAAAGAAGTGTGCGGCCTAGCATTGTCCTGGTGGAAAATGATACCTTTACGAATGACGAATCCTGGTCGCTTTTCCTTAACCGCTGCACTCAATTTGTCCAATTGTCGGCAGTAGACCTTCGAATAATGAATTAATGGTTTGGTTCCTTGGAAACAACTCAAAATACACCGGACTTTGCCAATCCCACCAAATTGACAGAAAAATCTTCTTTTCTTGGATATGTACCTTTGAAGTGGTTTGCGATGACTCATTAGGTATGCACCACGATCGTTTTCGATTGACATTGTTGTACACAATCCGCTTTTTGTCTCCAGTGATAATTCGTTTTAGAATTCATTGCGTTTATATCCAGCTTCTTAACGAGACCGACACTTTTTAAATGGTTCTCAATGGCTGTATGTGAAATATTTAACTTCTCTGTAATCTCTCTTGTAGTTATATGGCGATCCGCGTCGATGAAGATTTTGATTTCATCCTCATTAAGCTAATCTGGTTGACCTGAATGTTGATCATCTTTAAGAGAAAAATCTCCAGAACGGAATTTTTCAAACCAATTTCGGCATTGCCTTTCTTTAAGGTCTTCATCACCATATATATCACGTCACTTTTCGATGCATTGCACTGCGTTCTTTCTTTTACGAAAATAATAAAGGAAAATATGGCGGAAATGTTCGCACTTGCACTCTATATTAATGTTGAGGTAAAAAAAAACAATTAAACAAAATATCTGCGGAATGAACTTCTAAAGCTAGATAAGGATGACATCTGACAAATATAAGAAGAATAAGATCGTAACATTTACGGATATCGTAAAAATGGGGATGAGAGACATCTGTAAGTGAAATCGGCAGTTACTTAGTTGCCAACCCATTATTTTACAAAAATAGATAATCATTTTTCGGATGCATAGACTATTATCATTTTTTAAATTTTTTATAAAAAAAAAACATATTTCCTACAGAATTCTATATGTCATTTTATAACGGAGCTGAAATGTTACTCTCACCGCTATCCGAATGCGTTGTCTATATCACTACACATATCGTTTAAATGCTAAATATATTTTTATTAATAATTTATTTTTCATTCTAAAAAAGCAACAAAAAACAAACAGTCTTAAGCGACTGAATACGTCAAACTTTCCAATCATATAAGATAATTTATATAATTTTATTAATAACTGGTTTATTATTATAACTTTAAACATAAAAGAGCAACAAGATTTTCAAAAACATACGAAAAATTACGAAAATATGAAATATAGAAAAAAGTATTTTTAAAATACTCTTGAATGCAGACTGCTAATAATGCACAAGATTGCAATAGAAGATAACATGGTATAATGTACATGAAACCTAAGCCACACACAGCCAGTTAGGCATACATCGCGCGAAGATTATATGTTAATAATGTAAAATGTTTAGAACTTTCACAAATAAGAGGAAAGTATCTCACAAAGTTAACTGGAATGAGCCTTTGCAATAATAAAGCTCCACAGAAATTAATAGAATGAACTTTTTCGAAAATAATTCGAGTTGTACACGTAATAAATTTAAAAGTCATAAGCGAATTATACAAAACAAATTTTTTTTAAATAAACTTTTGTGAACTATTATAAATAAAAACCGGAAAATATATCTTGTTTCAATTACTTTTGTAGCTTAGGGCATTCGAAAAACCGAATTTCTTATTTAATAAAATCTTAAACACATTCCATAAAAGTAATTGGAACAAAATATATTTTACACTTTTCAGCTCAGTTAAGTATTAGGTGTTTGTAAAAGTTTTAATAGGCAACTTTTACAGGTAAACGTGTTAAAGCAATGGGAAATACGAGTTGAATTCGATAATTTTGCCCTTCTTCTACCTAAAACAACAATTTTCGATTTAAATTTATTGAAATATTCAGTGCATAGAGAGGCTTATTATGAAGCGGTCAAAATTGCATTTTCGACATTCATTGTCGACATTCATATTCAACATTCATGATTTGAAGAAATCTGTTGTCGAAACCCATCAAAAACTTTTAGAAACTTATGGTGATACTGTTCTATCATATCGCAACTACCGGTTTCAGTTTCAAAGACTTAAAAGCGATGAATTTGATGTCAATGATAAAAGCGGCATGGAGAACCAAAAAAGTTCGAAGACACAAAAATACGGCTTAAATTCTCAAAAAACATTCGAACAGCTTAGCAGCTATTGATTAATGTATTTTGTACAAATTTTTCTCAATAAATAAATTTTTCAAGTGAAAAAAATCTCAAAACTTTTGCAAACACATAATAAGAGCTTATTTAAAAAAAAAATTTTTAATTACGTTAATATTTGACGACAAATAATTAAAAAAATGATTCAAAGTAAACGAAAAAAAATTTCATGATTTGCTGGATTGCTCTGCCTTTTTACTGCATGGTATTATGTTACAATTCTACATATATTTGACAAACCGTACCGAGACCTGATATGTCCCAGTTCGTAATGCTTCAGCCTAAAGATGCGCAAAGTGATATCTGAGATACCTATGCTTGTCAGATGCCACCTAAAGGAGAAACCTGAAGCCAAGCGCAAGTCGCTCGTCCGTAGTTTCAGTAGCTAGTGCACCAAGCTGGGAGATTTAATAAATCGTTTTACTTTCCGTTGTCTTGGACTATGCTTGCCTTAACCTAACATGTATTACACATGCGGTTGTAGAAAATAATACATACTTTCAATCAACTAAAAATTAATTTAGATGATAAGATGCAGGAAGAGTACTTATTTAACCTGAACAAGACAGAATGATTCCAAAATTTCAAAATATTGATAAGAGAATGTATATATATAAATAAATCATTAAATAATTCTTTTTTACATGATATGCAAACTTTAATCTTGAAAACAACAATTTTCATCCAAATGCCATTATTCTATGAATATAAACAAGTTTAATAACAACAGGTTTAATTCGAAAAACTCATACACAAACCAAAAAAAATATTATTTAATATTTATCATACTATGATAAGTGCTCTCTGTAGTATTTGATAAAAAATTTCTCTTATTGACCATTCATACATGTGCGCATTTTAAACAATTTTTAAATTTTTAAATAATAAACAATAGTCGATCAAACGCTCTGCACAAGTTCTCTTGACTTGAAAGAACAGCTAAAGGATTTCTAAACAAAAAAAAATACAAATTATTTTAGAAAATACTCATATTTCTCATACCACACAAACGTGAGTATAATTCTTAATTATTGCAAAACAATTTAAAATTTTAAAGAAATTTAAAAAGAAAACAGTTAGTGATTATGAGGAAGTTTTATACATCAAAAGCGATTCCGATCGTGCTTAAAACTCGTGACCAAAATTCAGCGATAACTTCTTTAGTAAATTTTTGGAAATGTATTTAACAAAGAATATTAACGTTATTGACGGCTAACAGCGACTATTCAATATCCTATAACACTTCGCTTATGGCAATTTTTAACTTTCGTCAAATATCAAATATTATTACTTTTCGAATATTATACTTTTCTGCTATATATACTGAGAACCCTCTTATAGAGAGGAGCTGAAAAAGGCAGACTTTTCCATGCCCATGTTAAACATAATTTACCATTTTATATCAATTTTCTTCACAAAATTAGTTCTTGTTACCATACAAAGGCTTATTTTTTGTAAGAACATTTTTTGTACGAGAGGACGAGAGTTCAAAAAGTTGTTCCACTTCATCCAAAATTTCCAGCACCATTTAGCATAATAAAACAATATTTTCCACTAATTCTTGTCGAGAATGGAAGAATTGTTAAGAATGGAAGAATTTTTCAAATAAGTTTAAAAATCAGGAATTTTGGGGAGTAATTTTAAAAATGGGCCGATCCAATCCATAATATTCTTTCTTAAGCAAATAAGTATATCAGATTAGATGAAGGTATAGTGCGAAATATAGGTTAGACACATAGATGTCTGTACATACGTCAGACAGACATTAGGACATAGATATCTAAATCGACTCAGAAAACGATTCCGATTTGTCTGACATGATAAAAGTATATTAAAAGATGGATGTCACATACCTCCACACAACCTTAACAACTTACAAAGAATGTTATGAGGTAAGACTTTAGTTAGTATAATATTTCGATAAAAACAAAAATATATATTTTGTGTACTTATTGCTCATTAGTAAAAAAAGCTCTACAGCAAATAAATTTAATCCACCGAAAAGGTCAAAATTTAATTTAAGGTCATCTCTATAGCTTTCTCAAGACGTTAAAAACAATAACTTTATAATATAATGTTAAATTAAGACTGAATTTAAATTCATTTATGTTCGAACTACAGCAAAACCGACCAGATAAAAAGCTCGACTATTAGGTCGTCATATTCGACATCAATTCCCTGTGCAATAGACAGTACTTTATTTACAACGGACGCAGTTCAGTGAATGATCGTTTGATAAAAGTACAATACTTAATCAACTCCAAATTACGGCCATATCCTGTCCCTCTCTCCACACTTCTTTCTGAATAAAACAATATTTATATATCTATAAGAGATCCAACGGGTGACAAAAAAAACAAGAAAAAAATTTATATTCAGCTGTGCCATATCTTTTGTACCCACCATTTTTACCTTAAATAAAGGTAAAAATAGATTAGTGTTAATAGATGGGCGTTGCAGATTTTTTTGTTTTTTTACGTTAGAGCTTTTTATTGTGTAGTCTATGAGTAGTGAGCAAAACATGCAGACCACCAGAGGCATTTTCAGCTTATTTGACACTGTAGACGTCAGCTTATTTGACACTGTAGACATCGAGACATTATACAGAAAAGCAGGCAGGCAGGGGGATACGTTTAGTTACATTCCGAATTTGATACTGATCAAGAATACATACACTTTAAAGGTTTCCTAAAGCTTCTTGCTTATTGTTAGAACCATTTTCGCAAAAAAAATAAATTTCAATTTCGTATATTATCAAGTGCGCGTGGTCGATACATTCCGGTCGATCCGTACCGAATCTAGCTATAGCTATGGTTAACTCAATAAACGATAATGGTTTATGCGTTATAAGCGAAAATCCGTTTTTTTTTTCTTGAAAGCAGAGATGTTCTCAGTTCACATTGTACGGTAAGCTTGTCAACTTACATGCAAGAACTTCCAATATTTCAACCAAATTTGTAGCCGATATTTTCATTTTTACCTCCGAAAGAATCCTTATCACAGACATTACATTTGTTTAAATCAATTCTGAATTTAATGCTAATCAGGACTATATATAAGGTTGGTGGGGCCTCTAAGGGTTCCCCCTGGGGGATCCATAGAATGACTTTTTCCATATGAAAATTTTCGACATCTGTCAAATATAAGTTATGGATAAAGAATAGTAAATATATCGAATATTTTGTAGTTGTACAATTTTTTTCTTTGCTACTGCAACTCTCTAAATTGCATTCCAATATTCACTTTCTAACCTAAATTGATTAGATTTTTACTCTAGGAAGAGGTCAAGTAAAAGGGTTTCTAAACTACAGAAACCCAGTAGTATAAGTGGCAATTAGGAGTTTCGTATCAAAAGATTTACTTTCAAACAAATACTTTATAAAAGAAATATGCAATAAGTAACGACACAAAGTCGTAAACATTTCAGACGAATAACTTGAGTTTTTTGAAATTTCAAAAGTATAAATGATTTTGCAAAATTTTAATCCTTTCTTCATTTTGTTTGTTTTAATTTCTAAATTAAGTCTAAAACCTGAATTTCTGCTTACAGTATAAAGCTTTATATTCTCCTCTCTTAAAGCTTGTAAAAAATAAACACAATGTGAATCAAATGCTTATAAAAGCAAAAGATAGAAAGAAAGAAAAAAGCCACATGTAAATGAATTTAAAGGAGATTAAAATACAAGTAAATAAAAAGCACCTCCTGGCTTTTTTCAAATATAAGAGAACATTGTCTTAAAAACAAAAAAATATCAGAATATAGAATCCAGTCATATCCATACATATACATGTAAAGAAAAGGGAAAATAATTTCAAAAAAATTTCAATACAATAATAAAAAAATTAAAAGTAAAAATAAATAAAATAACTTGAACAGCTTTAAAACTAAGCTTAAGATAACGAAACCAACCGATCAGATTGATTCAGTGCGCAATGAACCATCAATACCGACAGTAGTAGCTGTTAAATAAAAATATATAAAAAATAGAAATTTGTATTTAAAAAAAAAACGAAAACTTTTATTGAAATAAAAAATACATCGAATATCGAACCGCGACAAGAACTTTCCAGTGAGGAGAAGCATTACGTTTAAAACAATTAAAATCATTTGAATAAAATTTTCTGAAATTTATGCAAAAAACGTAAAATATTTGTTGGAAAAAAAAGAAAAAAAAAAGAAACAAATTGAAATTAAAACAAAAACTTATTATTCTGAGTTATAACTTATGTACGTGTATAGCATAGAATTACCTCAACTACGTGCATGCAGCAAATTCCATTGTGCTCAGTAGTACGGAGAGTAGACTGCCAAACCGTACTAAATAAGGAAAAACAAGATTTTCATAATAATAATCATTAAAATAATTTAAAAAGAAAAGAACATTAAGCATAGGATTCTTTTCTTTTTCCTTTTTTTTGACACATGGTGGAAATGAAAATGAAAATGCATTTATTCATTTTAATTACGTGTCTGGTGTGCGCAGCTTTTTCATCACCTCAGGTATGTATTGCATTGTACTGTACTGTATGCAACAAGCAAACAACCTAACAAATGGAAGCTTTAGAAAACGTCATACTAGAGTGTGTTGCTACCATATTTTGCAAAGTTGTTGAAAGTGTTGAAATACAATTCATCGTTCATTCGATTCTTCTGTGCACTTTAGTGCTCAAGTATTATGAAACATAAAAGTGCAAATTATAAAAAAGAAAAAAAAAGTTTTTTTTACAAAATGCGCTCGAAAGACCTATTATAAAATTTTAGAAATGAATTTGAAAACAAAAATCAAATAAGTTAAAATAATTCAATTTCTATCTACAGGAAATTACGCTAAACAGTTACAATTTACGCCTAACACGGGAAGTAGGGGGAGATATATTCATTTTGTCACTTTTTTGTTTGCAACAACCAGAAAGAAGCTTCACTCAACAAGTTATCTATATTTTTGATCAACATCAAATTAAAAATCTGCATGTCTGTCCATATGTCCGTTTGTGGTAAACATGCCCCTGGCCGCAAAAAAGAAGAAATCCGTTTCAAATTCGGCAAAACCGTTAAAAATTTTTGCACCCAAGCTGATATTAAACATTGGCCAAATCGGTCAAAGGGCACACCAAAAGTACAAAGCAAACACATCTGTTTTCAAAAAAAAAATATATTGTTTTTGTTGTGTTTATTCATAAACTACAGCAGATGCTGCAGCAGAATCAAATAAATTTCCATATATATTCTAGGGCCAATCGTATAGTACCCGTACGAAAATGAATAAGTGTACCACGGCCATTCAATTTTATATAGTAAAGTTTCATTTTTTTTACAAAAATATGTGTAACATAAAGAAGGAAGCTTTAGAAACTCCGTAGTGTATATGTATTCAGGAGCGGTATCAAATCCCCGGGCGGATATCCACCATTGCCTCTGTTCGCAAAATTAAATTAATTCCAATTTGGCAAAAACAATGAAAACTCTTGCTATTGAAAATGGATCAAACGACTGCTATGCAACATTATTACTACCTCTGCCCTCTTGGTTCCATCTTCACTATTCAAAAATTATAACAAATATAGTTGGTTTTTTTTACACCCACCACCGAAGGTGAGGGGTGTATTTCATTTGTCATTTGGTTTCTAACTCCCCACAAAGCATATATATTCTTGATCAGCATTAGATTTAGAATCGATTTAAGCATGTTCGTCTGTCCGTCTGTCCGTTTGTCCGTCTGTCCGTCTGTCCGTCTGTCCGTCTATGTATTGCATGTGGTAAACATTGAAATTCTTTCACTTACGTTGCTATTGAAAATGGGTCAAATCGATCACAGGCCTACAGTATAGGCTGAAAGCACGTCTATTTTCTGTCTGTTGCTTCCATAAAAATAGAAAAAATCTGCCACTCTCACCTATTACAGTTTAGTTTTTTCCCGTCTTTTCAGACAACCGCGTTGGGTACAAAAAATTCGGGACAACCGAATATAATATTCTTATTTGTTTCGAATTATTTTTTTTTTGGCTTAAAATGATGGGTACAAAATGTTTGGCCACAACCGAATGTAATTTTCTTACTTGTTTTAATTAAGTTGTGTTTAAAGATATAAACGAATTTCGAACACAAATTAATTAATTTCTGTCTTCAAAAATAAGATCAATAAATTGGCGATCACAAGGATTTTATTCAGAATAATAAACATTTTTACGTAAAGATAATTATCATTATTAAATATCTTTATATACGAATGAAAATAATTCACGTATTTAGTTAAATGTGACTCACACTACACAACAATTATCATATATGTTGTAGGAAAAATACTGCAATTTGTAGATTTAAAACTCATTAAAAACCCAGTCATATGTTTAATGATCAGTTAACACATATTTTATGACTGCATTCACGTCTAACTGAATGACTTTATATATTAAAAACAAATTAGAATATATTCATATATAACGATAATTTTCCTTACAATTTCACCTCTTGCCTTTTGGTCCAAAGATTAATTTTGTGTTTATTTCTTTATTGTATTAAATTTGTTAAATGTTTGCGTACAATGATGTATTGGACAGCTTTATGAAGTAGAATTTTTCAACACAGCAAGCAGTGAAATGGAATGAAGCCAGGTGTGTGTCTGTCTCTTTCACTATTTGTATTTGCCGGTTGCTCACACTCTGTTGGAACTTTGAATGCAATCACAAATAAAGTTTTGTCTAGAAAAAGTTTTACTCCTTGGGTAAAATATGAAAATTAACAAAAGTGGACCTTTCCCAAAATAAAAAAAAAAACAATTTGCCACTTATTTCCTATATTAAGGTCTCAAAACAATGTTAGTTTAGACCTGCAAGATAAACTTCATGAAATCTCCATATTAAATACGATAACCAATCCGAAGGTTCTCCCGAAAGTAAATATGATCTTAGTTTGCACAATTTCTTAGGCGTCTAACAAATTGTGTTGATTCTTCATAACTCTATCTTGAGATCAAATATCGTACAGAATGGGTGTGATGTATCCTAACCGGATTAAACCTTGTACATAACTTCTTTCTTGCTAGCATTAATTTATTTTACTTCGATTTGAACAATACTTGTGTACCTATGAACTGAATGAAAATTGTACAAACAACTGTAATTATAAAATAAAAACATACACATACATACGTACGTATACTAATAAGTTGCTGTATATCTTACACGTGCAAGGTTGTTGTACGTATCTTTAGCGCGTTCGTGGACGTGAATGCTACAGCATTCAAATTTTAAAACTGATTGTTATTCAATGCAATTTTGTATATTTTATAATTTTATATATATTTATATACACAAACTTAATTTTTCTATTATTATTTTTATTATTATTATTATTATTATACGCTAGACTAATGGAATTAATTCTTAGACTACAGACATGAGAGCACTAGCAGCATAGGCTGTCAGCTTGTTGGTGTTTTTTCATTTATTGGTTATGAAAAACCCCTCTATCGCAATGATTTTTCTAACTATTGTAGATATCAAAGCAATCATCAAATGATTCATTAGATACTTTTTTACTTTTTATTTATTATTATTTTTTTTTTATATATTTATATTTTTTATTTTATTCGTATATTTACAAATTTGTTAATTTAAAAAAATCATGCCTGTCGTGAACTTCTTAAAGGATGTTACGATATCTAATGATTTCTTTGTAGGCTTACAACTGTGCTTTAAGAGTAAATTAATTGCTTTAATATATTCTCCCCCTGACTTCCCTTCTCGTAGATTCGATCTGTGTAAGCCAATAGCCGAACCGAAATAAAGCAAAAGTGGGTTTACTGTGCAAATTTAGACTGCAACAGACAATAAAAACAAAGGCGTCTCCCGCAACAACCAGTAAGCTATACAAGTCATCTTGTATGTAATTCCTCTTTGAGACTTATACTTTACACGATATTATTTGTTTTGAGACCTACCTGTGATAACCTTGAATTTCAGTCTTAACTATTACGCGCTCTTGATCATAATTTATTTCTATTCCTTTATAGTAGCAAATTAAATCAATTACTACCAGCAATTTGATAATTTTTCGTTGAATGACGTACTGCGGTTTAAAAAATCAAGATCAAGGGACAGAGTGCAGGTTGTTAGACAAAATCAATTAAAACGTCCTCAGTCCGGAACTTATATCTGCTTATTTTATTAGCAAATAATGCTATTTCAAATGAATAAAAGGTATAAAATGTTTATAAAAGACCAGGAAGAAAACAAAAAGGTTATGTTCATCTTAGGAGTAATTCTAAGATCCTAATAACTATAAATATATAAAATTTATCTAATTCATATAATTTTTTGATAAAATTGACATATAATAGTTCGGCGGCAAGTAGCATATGTCATCTGGGATCTTGCAACTTCGCTTACCTCTCGTGGGATATTACTACTACTTTTAATACCCTTCATCAGTTAATTGCAAAGTACAGAGCGTGGAAGATGACAGTACATAACTTGCGTTTAAGACATTGCATTTGCTACAAGTTGTAGAACAGAAGCAACGCATTGCTTGCTTGCAAACACTTGTGGGTCACGTCGGGAATTGAAGAAGTAAATGTTCGAAAGTACCAAAGATGGTTTGACAAATTTCTTTCCGGACATTTCAGTCTCTCTCTCTCTCTCTCTCTCTTGTTGGCCATCCAAGCTTGATAATGACATTTTAAGGTCCATGTTGAAGAATAACCCACATCTAAACCCTAGAGCAATTGCAAAGGAACTCGACTACTGATGAGGAATACATCAAACACCTTGGATTCAAACGTTTTATTTAAAGTACGACAGAACTTTCCTGCCAACCTAATATATGTACCAGCTAATAGTTGTTGTAGATCTTAAATTTTTGATTTTTGACCGAATAATATCTAAAAGCCTCTGCAAGCTTTATTTGTTATATCGAACTAAAAATGTATGCTCTGAGATATAGCGTCACACCACAATTTTCATTAGAATAAACGAATGGATGAACTACATTTTAGAATCTCAGATTAGCCATATTTCACATTCGACACGAGCTGCACATTTCTGTAAGTCGCCACCAGAATGACGGAATTAGTATTCGCTCTTCCTTCGATAGAACGTATTATAAATAATGGAAAGTAAATAATAAATAATGATAAAATTATAATAAATATACGTTTATAATCAATAATAAATTCGTATTAGTATCAATAATAATTTAGTATTAGTTTAGGAATAAACATCAACTAATAATAATTAACAGGTTGTGGTGGATAATGATTAAAGGAAAGCAATTAAAATAAATCATGATTTAGAGCTGAAAGATACTTATGAGCCAATTACGAGAAATAATAAAATTCATTAACTATTTAAACGATTATCGAATAATTATTTTATTTACATATTTAATATTATATTTATTGTGAAAAACATTCTATCACGAATATAATATCAATCGAAATTCATATCTTAAACATTAAATTTAAATGTTATAAAATTTGCTTTTAAAAATGAAATTATGTTTAAGTAAAAGATTAAGATAGAAATTAACGTCACAATTAGCTTTTTGAAGACTATGTCTGGTTGCAAGATAGAGCTAAGATCCATGCATTCAATACATTATCGTGTGAAATATAAGATAAAGCATGATTTTTTTATACCACACGCCACTTGTGGTACAGGGTATATTAAGGGAGCATAAGATAAACCCATCTTTTATTGTATCGATCGATTCAGAATCATTTTTTTATCGCACCGGTTGAAACCTGCCTGTCCGTCTGTTTATCTTTCTGGCTATCTAACATCTGCCCATGCATTCTTGTGCTCATCATATATGCCCCAATTTTTAGTATATTTTTCTGATGTTTGGTATACTGCCGTGTCTTGATCCAAGAACGAAAGCTATTGAAAACTTGAATTTGTTCGTAGCATTTTCACAGCCACTCCCCATATGATGCCTCATTTGAAAGAAATAGTTTTTAATTGCCAAATATTTTTTTGATAGTCGTGACAGTGTCTCTTAACAAAAACATTGTTACGAAAATCACAAACTGGTAAAATACAACTGCAACAAATTTGATAAAATCTATGAAAGAGGAAATTCCTTTTAATACGTTACCTATGGCGGTCATAAAAAGGCACAATGAAAGCAAAGATTGACAAAGGATTCCCGCGAAATCTAACAGATGATGGGATTAAAGAAACTACGCCGGGAAGTCCAGTAGTGAAGTATTAGCAGGCGTAGCAGAAAGGAACGCAGCGTTTGTGATATTCATAAGGTTTATAAGCGGAAAAGTCAATCGAAAGGAGCCAGTGGCAAGAAGTCATTCGTAATAAGCAGTCGGAAGAAGTCTTAATAAGTCAGTCAGGAAGTAAGTCATAACATAGAGTCGTAAGAAGGCAGCAGTAACGTACAGTCGTAATAGTCAGTTGTAATAGTGTAATACTGATAATTGTATACCGATAGCTCTATACTGATAGTTGTACGTCGAGAGTTAATGAAAAATATTCGAGAAGCAGCTAAGCGTTAAAGAAATAGTTCCTTTTAATACATTTTAAAAAGCTTTGAGATTGTAAGTAAAATTTTGTAACAATATGTACAGAGTTTTAAACTGATATCTCTTTTATCTTGCAAAGTTTCAATGGGCGTTCTTATAATTGAATCATGCAGCACTAATTATAGCAAATTTGCAACAAAACGCAAATAGGCGGAAAAATGACTAGAGCGATGGCTAGAGGGACATGATTAAATCGATTGAAACTTTACCCTAACCAATAATATATATAAGAGATATATGAGATTCTTTATATCTGTTACTAGAAAGTAGCAATCTATAGCTTACTCTTTTGAAATTTTATATCAAAATGCAAAGTGGTTGCCAATTCGAGTAACTGGTTATCATTATAAGTAAAAACGTTACACAATTTAACCAACTATAAAGAAATTCTATACGCTTATTAAAAAAAAAAGAAAATAATAGTAAACAAATAAATTACGCCGATAAATTATAAGTTGTACTATAAGTATATAAATAAAAGTAACAATTCCGCTTGAAAAGTTTTTCAATTTTATGGAAATGTTTTCGTTGATGAAAAGATAAGTTATAGTAAAAGTCCTCATCAATTAGGAAGGATTCATATTCAAAGAAAGAAACTCAACTTGCATACGACTGGCTCTTGACATTGATCCACTTTGTAACTCGAAAATATTTATCAGGTGAATTGTCGATCAAACTCATTTGTAAGTGCCAGCACAGAAAGGTTTACACTAATTAACAGAGAAGAGAGATGTAAACGAAACAAAATAAGTTATGATATTAAAGTCTTTGCATTGTTCCAAGATATTTCTATATTTTCTAAAAGAACTGATAGAGACAAAAGACTTTGGAGAGAATATCCTAAAGATTAAAAATATGTCTCGCTCTTTGAAAAAAAATATTGAAAATAATTTTGCTTAAATTAATTATAATGAAATTTTTTATGGTAATGATTACCAAGTGATATAACAACAAATTATTGTTAAGTGACGTAACAAATTATTGGGCGAGATAATAACATAAATAAAAACATAAATATTCAAAATGATATCCTATAAGGATCTAATATCAGAATCTGTCCTAAAGTGAATTTGCACAACTAATGCATGGAAATAACAAATACGTAATTGATTTGAAAATCAATTTGACGGCATTATTAAAGCTTACTAAAGCACAACCATTGCCAAAATATATCGCAAAATGGTTTGATTAGATGAGCATAATCTCTGCATTTAAATACATGATATGTCACATCTACTACTGAGCTTCTATTCCGGAAATAAAATAAAGTATGCCAGCTTCGTGGGTGCGTTTGTTACGACAGATATTTTAGATCGATAAGAAGACTGAAAACACTTTTTCAGGGTCTATAGGTCACATTACACACTCACCAATTATATAAACTGTAAACCTTCTTTTAAATATTTGGTATAATTTTTTCTTTAAAATCTTCAAATTATGAAAACTTTAAATGAAATGTATGAAATAAGGGGGGAAAATGTAGAAATGGAAGTAAGAAAATAAACAATTTAACGGAGAGAACTTTCTTAATTACTTAGCTTTTATTGTCCAATCTAAAATTCTAAGATTTGATCAACTATTTGCTACCTTTTGTCCGTCTGTTTATGTATCAAAGATAATATTCGCTATCTATAGACGCTCCTTATAAACAAAATATACTCCAGCTCTAATGAACTGGTAGGTATTAAGGATTCGCCGCAAGACGTATATAATTTTTTATCTTGTGTTTAATTTCATTTTCCACTTGCTTGCATTCATTGCGATTAGATAGTTTTGAACACATTTTACACGTATGTGACAAAAGTACATAATGGTGTACTAATGTAAATGCGACAATTTTGATTGAAATTGATAAAACTAATGAAACATGATTTGCGGTTTTAAACAATTTATAACGACACGATATCTATTAATAATATTTATAACATACAGATGAGAAGCACTTTTTTTAATAACTTCGAAATACGCTTTTCTGATACCGATAGAATATGATAAAATAATAATTCACGTTCATATGAATATTTTATAAGCAATGCGAATAAAAGAATTTGAATTTTATAATGAATTTGGCATAAATATTCAAATTCTAATTTAAAATATTTAAGAAATTTTCTTGTGCATTTGGAACTACGAACACACTACTTGGTCACTCGAACCTATTTATGGCAGAGTAGGAAAAATGATAAGATAATTGCTTACAAACTTTGCTTTCCAGTCATTATTATTTCTAATATTATCATTATTACGCTCTACACCACTTACGGTACAGGTATCATAAACTTGTTCGCGGATGTACGCGACAGCCAGAAAGGCCTAAAGTAGACCCCACTTTTATTATAACAATCGGGTCAAAATCGTTTTCCCAATCGATATAAGCTTGTCTCTCTGTCTGCATCTTCGTCTGTCTATCTGATATCTGTCCATGTTTTTCTGCGTTCAACTTACTGGTCGCAAGTTTTGAGACATTCTGACATTTTGATCGGTCTTGGCCCAAGAACGAATGTTATTAGAAATGGATTCGATTACACTGTTTTTGCCAGCACTTCCTGTATAACGCCCCGCATTTGAAAAGAGACTTTATATAAAAGAAACCGGTGAACTCTAATATTTTAATATAATTATAAAATAAGTGTGAAAAATTTGAACCAGATAAGAATATTTTTTGAACCATCTCTTTTTACGTCGAAAGATCTCGTTTTTAATATTTGATGATGCAAATAAGTAGTGATTTGTCATAAAAGTCAAGTGCACCGAATTTGGATCGCGTCTATTTGGTCTATTTTTTGTTTAACACCGTAATAAATTTATAATTTTTCCTGGTTTCTCATGAAGATAAGTAAAGAATTGTATTTGGAAAGTTTATGTAGGATAATTAAGAGCCGAGCTTGGTCTCGGCTATAATGTTGTAGCTTGTTTTCTTTTTCCTATATTTTTTTTTTATTTTTTATTTATATGTACACATATTGTTTTCATTTTTTTTGTTTGATGCTTGATAGTGTCAAAATCATTTTCTTACCACACTTCATCCAAATCATTTCAGAAACTGTGTACGCATTAAAGAACAAATTATTCCAGCTCATTACATTAATTTTTGCTATCTTCTAGCTACAGTTACACGATGTTAATATCCTTCATAAGATCCTTTATATAGTGCTAAATGAAATATAGAATTCTTAACACATAAGAATATGTTACATGCTTAACTAACCCGCTAAACCTTTAAATGTCTCTGAAGCATATGTATATCTAAAGACTGTAAATGAATTTAAAAAATGGTGGAAAGAGATATCCAAAAGGGAAAGGACGAAAAGAGAATTAATTAAGAAAATTTGCTGAAAAATGTTAACCCGTATAAGCTCATTAATTGCTACGGAAAGTTGTATACACAGAGATTTCATGGAAGCACAATGCAAAAGCAAATATTTTACAAATCAAGAGATGTTTATGTGACAGATTCTTCTCATACCAAAACAAGACCCAAACGGAATGAGGAATTTTGTACATCTCTCTGGACGAGTATTATTTACGATTTAATTTAAAATGATTAAATTAATTTTGTCAAAATCTGATATATATGCAAAAATGTAGTTTTCTGCTGTTATTGTGTAAAAAATATTATATTAAAAAACATTATACAACCATTCCCTCAGTCAACATATTATTACGCTCGCTACTATATGTAGAATTCTTATCGGTATTTTTATGAAAAGTATGATAAAAAAATTTTAATCAAAGTATTTCGATGCTTAGATCTCCCACTGTTCTTTTTGAAAGAATACATTTTTCATGTTAAAATAAAATTTGGCCTTCGGAAGCTATCAACAAAAGCCCACAATCACCTGGTGTTGTTACAAGAATTGCAGCTTTGCTGGGATAGATAAGTCGAGATAGGTCGAGAATTTATCCCATGTTAGTTATAGGGGCAATATCTGTGGAACGCGTTATGAAGTGCAGCCCCTTCCAATTCGCTGCTGCCAACGTTTCCTGAACGGGCTTTGCAATATGTGGGAAAGTCGATCTTACAGCCTTTCGAATACTGCAGTTATTTTTAATTTAGATGTATCAGTTCTTGTTGATGGTGGTACTGTTTAGTTGGGAAAACTGATGACACATGACCTCTAGGATGACGCTAATTTATTTACCGTCGAAATGAACGCTTTCCATCGTGTTTTCTTTTTACCATCGGCAGCGGAAGACACGCTTTGCGCCTGTGCAATTGTCTTACCCTTTTCACTACGCTGTGTATGCCACATAACTTATCTGCTGTGCATGGAACTTTCACATGGAGAAATCATAGTTTTACAAACGCACAAAAGCAAATAGCCATTTCTTAGAAAAATCTGTAAAGGCAAACCTAATAAAGGAAAAGTTTATCACAGCGCACGTATAATAAAAATATATTTAGCCGCAAGATGTGCAAGAACTTCCAATGTTTCTGCCAAGTTTTTAAGCTGATATCTTCATTTTTTTACCACAGACATTATACAGACGGAGAGATAGACATGCTTAAATTGATTCTAAGTTTGAGGCTGATTAAGAATATATATATTTTGTGGGATCTCCGAAGTTTCCTTTTGGTAGTTAAAAACCAAATGACAAAATGAAATATATTCTTCACCTTCGGTGGTTGGTATAAAAATTTCCTCTTGTGTCCATTGCAAACAAAATGCCAAAAATAGATATGCCATCACCTTCGGTGGTGGGTATAATAATTAGCTTTGATATGTGAAAAAAAAATTCATGCTTTTGATGTATAATCTTTGATTCATTTAAATTTCTTAACACTAACTAAGGTTTTAGTCATAGAAACACAGTATTTAAATAAAATATTATTTTTTGCAAAAAGTTTAAAAAACAATACACTATACTATATAGACCACACAGTCATATATTTTTTTACTGGTATAATCGTTTTCAGTAATTAACGTTCGTGATGTCAAAACTAAAAATGTCGATAGAATTAATTTATCAACTTGCGTTAATTGTTTAAGTAAAAATTTCAATTTAATTAATTAAACATTTGTATGGAATCTACACCTTAAACCTGATACATTTAGAGCAGATACGATCACAACAAACTTGATAGAAAAAAAAAGAATTCAAGGTGTTATAGTCGGGCTAGATCGACTTTTAAAATATCCTACACCATTTCGTCTGCTAAAATACTTCACTTATTTTCATCATAAAATACTAAACATCAGAAGTTACATAAAAGCTTACCTCACGCGAGTAGGTCTTTATTGGAAGAGAATGAAAAATAGAACTCTGTGGCCCATACTTGCTATAGATCAATTATTTTTTCCATTAATTTTTACACATACAAGTTGTAAGCTGTACACAAAATGACCAATAAATTGTAGTAAATAGTTTCGACGTCCTTGAGTAAGTTATTCAATTTAATCATCTAAGTTCACGTAACCATCTATTTTATTTCAATTTATAAATTTTTATCAGGTTAAATAAATCTTCCTTATCAGTAAGTTATATATAAGAAATACATTTTATTTTGTTAATATCTTTAAGAAAAGAAGACATGCAAGGCTCCTATGTGAAACAAAAGGAGATACTAAAGAGATAAATGTCACAAATCAACACAGAAAATAAAGGCATTACTGGACATATTTTTCATGTCTGTATGCTATTAAAGAACAAAATATGCCTTAAAAGGTCAATGTCGAAGTAAATTCATGCTCTCTTCAAGGTTATTAAAGGAGAATTTCGAACATTATAGCACACTTTTTATTTATTTATTTAGGAATATCATGCTAACAGAAAACCTGTATGTTAACTCAACCGCATATGGAATTTTTTTTGATTTTTTTTTTGGGATTTTTTGCAATAAATTGAAATAAGTATTAAAATTTCATGAAACAGCAACAATAATGTTTGTAATCATGTAAAAGTTTTTCTTTAAGATTTGACATTATTTATTCAGAATAAAATAAGTAATAAATAAAAGTCGGATTTGCTTTTCACTTGAATTATTTTGCAAAAAAAATCAAAAAACTTTTTGTCTGGATACCCTCAGATAAATTAGAGTTGAAACCGATGAAATGTTACCCCTGATAGAAGTGTTAATAACGTTTAGTACTGAAGTGTAGGCAGTGATATTATATCACTGAAGTAATACAGCAAAGCATGCGATGTGAAAACACGTGATCCATTTTTACGCTCTCGCGATATAATATTGTTGCGAAAATCACAAACTGGCAAAATACAACTGCAACTAATTTGATAAAATCCGTGAAAGAGGACATTCCTTTTAAAGAATTAGCTCTCGCGGTCATAAAAAGGTACATTTGCAACTGTCAGTGAAAGCAAAGATTGACAAAGAATTCCCGCGAAATCTAAACGGTAACGCGATTAATAAAACGACGCAGCGTTTATGATATTTGTAAGGTTTATAAGCGGAGCATTTCGCTTAAGAGAAGTCAGTCGAAAGGTGCCAGGGGCAAGAGGTCAGTTGTAACAAGCACTCGAAAGAAGTTAGTCGTGATACAGAGTGGCAAGAAGTCATTCCGGCAGTCGAAAGGAGGCAGTGACGAGAAATCATTCGTAATAAGCAGTCGGAAGAAGTCAAGCACTCAGAAATCGTAATAAGCACTCGGAAGTCAGTCCTAACATAGAGTTGTAAGAAAGTTTCAGTAGTCATACTCAGTTGTAATCAAGATTTGTATACTGATAGCTCTATACTGATAGTTGTACGTTGAAAATTGTACGTAAAGATGATATTCGAAGCAAATAAGCATTAGAGACATAAGATTTTCAAAAAATTGTAAAAACCAATGAGATTGTAAATAAAAATATACGCTTTTCGCGATCTAGCGATACGAACTTTGTCTAACGGAAAAATACAAAGAGCGAATTTGTAGCCATATCTTTATCTTTAGGTTTTTCGCCGAGTACTTTTATTCTACAGTAGATCGTTAGAGATACCCTATTGTAATCGTTGAAGCAATTTTGCGAAAGAACCACTAAAATTGTTCGTTATGCCAGGAAACGTCTGACTAAAAAAAATCGTCTTACGATTTATCGTTAAATTCAAGGATTCTTATTCGTATCAATAATTTGAAAGCAAATAAAAACTCGTGTTTTCGACTAAAAAAAAATCCATAGCAATACTTCCAAAACGTCTAATAATCTCATCAGACTTTAAGTTTTCAATTATACGTCTAGAATACGATACGCAAATGCAAGAAAGGAAGAATTGAGTCCGAATACCTTAGAAGCAAACTTAAGTTCAAAAGCGTTATTTTGGAAAATTATATTTCTTATGAAATTAGTGCAATAACAGTTATCAGTCATCATGAAGAAAATTTTCAAAAATTACAACAAAATTAACAAAGTAAAGCATCATAGTAAAAATCTAACCTGACATAGTAAAGAATCTAAGTTATTTTCATAAATTTGCTTTGAATTTATTTGTTTTATTATTTAATAAAAACTTCTTCCTTTTGTGTTTGCTTTAAATAAATTATTTAAAGTAATAGTAAGCATGAAGACCTCTAAAATCGAAATCGAAGTCAAAGAGAAAAACGTTGGCTAAAAATATATGCAAAAAAAAAATTTGAGTCAAAACAAAACACTGAAATGTTTTACAAAAAATATTCTGATATATCTCGCATATAAAGATTTTTTTATCTGCAATTAACCTAAACGAGAATAATAGCTTCTGACAATTGTTGCAAAAAAAAAAAAAACCAGCAAACATTTGGTTTTGTAGCTCTTATTGCAGTTTATGTCCTTGTTGGCTTTATGTTGAAAAAAAAAAGAGTAAAAGTTATCGCATGCACGCTTTAAGCCGAATCGTAGGTGGCAGGTACGTTACAAATTGTTGGCAAAAAGTTGTTTAATTATATTTTTATGTGTGCGAATGGTACTAATATTCAATGTGAAATTAACTGGCATAAAACGTACCTTTTTTTTGGCTTAAAAGCCTTGTGACGGACGGACGGGCAAATATAGTTAACTCAACTTTTGATAACATATTGAGACAAAATATAAAAGATTTAAACTTTAAAGAATTATTCCACAATAACAAAAGAACAAATTAGATTTTTATCTGTTTACCTTATATAACAAATCAGTAGTGAAAGCCTTTCATTCTTTCAAATTGTTCTTTAGATGTAACGTAGTTTTTACATCCTCCGACACTTGTGGTACAGGGTATGTTAACTTTGCTTAGATGTATAGAGCATCCTGAAAAGCTTAAAATAGACTCGCCTTTTGGTGTACCGATCAATTCAGAATCATTTTCTAAATCGAGTAAAATTTATCTGATCTCTGTTCATCTAAAAAAAATTTAGTATACTGACGTATTGATAATGGTTTCGATCGAACCATTTATATCACTACTTCCCATGTAATCCTCTATTTTAAAATCCATTTTAGAATCCCTGAAAAACATATAGCACATAAGCACGGTGGATCCTAAACAAGCTTAGGTTTATACAAGATATAAATTTTTAATAGGCACCACTGTAGGTGAAGGATTTATTTCATTTTGTCATTTGGGTTATAACTACCAAAAGGACACTTCGGAGACCCCACAAAGTGTGTATATTCTTGATCAGCATCAAATTTAGAATCGATTTAAGCATGTCCGTCTGTCCGTCTGTCCGTCTCTGCAATGTCTGTGTTAAAATTTCGAATTTGGTAGCTCTTCCATTTCCACGCCCACCTGTTAAAAATTAGTTTTTCCCCCTTTTTTATGATAAGGGTCGTGGTTATAAAAGATTCGGCACAGCCGAATATAACTTTCTTACTTGTTTCTTTTATATAACAAGTGAAGAGTACAACATTTTCTACCAAACCCTCTGCCTTTGCTGTCTCACAATAATGTTAGCGATGATATCCTGATGTTACTGTCGTTGTTAGCTGTTATGATAGACACCTTTGTTTACATACTTTTCTATTAATGCACTTTTATATAGCGAAACTAAATAATAAATTTAATTTTTATCCTAATAAAAGAAGCAAAAAGCGAAAGGTATATGAAAGCTTTTAAATTTAATAAAATTCAATTTGTTTCTTTGTAACGAAAGATAAAAGGTTGTTTTTCGTAGTTTCATAACTCAAACGAGACAATATAATATTTTATTCACAAATGTGCACAAAAGGCACGTGAAGTAGAGCGAGTTTTGGCTACGTTTCGAAATAGTTACGTCAAAGTGATCGGAAAGAGAGCATCCGTACAGTGTCTAGTATATCCGTATAATATTTGTTATAGATTGAAAATTAGTAGTCACAGTATTTTGGACTTTTCTGTTTTTTCAAACTTTTTCTACTCTTTATATCGACAAAAGAATGTAGATTAGCATAGCATATCAAAGGCTTTTTTAAAAGTATTGATTTTTGTATAATTGTGGCAAGTATTTGAATGAAAAAGTAGGATCTTTGACACGAACAAAGGCATCCTTTTATTAATGAAAACTGTTTAAATCAATTTATCGAGACTTATGGAATCCTACATCTCTCTAGAGAATGTTTACGAGTTATATCGCGTACTGTTTTCTAAATTGCTGCTTCAAGAAAACCACGTTTAAGGTTTGGATATATGTTATAGATATGTTCTTCAGTTACGATAAATTTGTGATATTTTCTATTAGTCTGCAGGTACAGGATCAGAAAAAGTCCTTCCGTGATCAAATATTCCATCTCACTCTTTTTTCTCAAAGATTTGCTTTTCCTATCAGCAATAGAATCGCTTATTTTACAGTTTACGTGTTGCGCAATAGCGAAGAAAAAACCAAGCGTATGTATATTTCTGTAGGCGAATTCAATTCTAAAAACTTCATTCTAAATTTTTAAGTTCTTGGTAGAAGCGCTAGCCCTCGCTTGAATTACCTTCAGCCTAACTTCAAGTTGTTCTCTTGAACAGGAACTCGTAACAAAACCAGCCCGTGATAACACATCGAGAAAAATTTTATTTTATATTTTTATTTATTGTAGGTTCTTCACATCTCCATTTCCTTTAACGTAACAGCTGAATTTACATTAATAAATATGTAATCACATAGAATCTTTGAAAATATTCTTTAGAACTCACCTTCAAAAATAAATTTTTTCAAATTTATTTTGTGCAAGTAAATAAAGTCACAGGGAGGTACATCTAACGCAGATTTTGGAACAAGTGTTGCGATGGAACAGTGTCAAATTTATCCACGATCATCTATAGAAAAATGTTACCAGTTCTTGTAAAAATCTGAGAATAATACTCTTTCGAATACTTTCATTTTCTACGATTGGACCTCAGATGTCTGACATTGCTGATTTGTGCAAACATGAGTTAATTTGTTAAATAGGCAACACAAAGTCCTTAATAAAATCTCAGTACAAGTTCACATTTTCTTACTGTAACTGTAACTCCTTGCTGTTCAACCTTTGTTTGATCGAATAATACTTCAGACGGCATAAATTTATCCAAACCATAAATAGATAAATTATTGAGAGCAATTTAATCTGCAATTTTTTCATGATAAATGAACCAAACAATCGCTAATCTGCTTTAATAATAAATTGAACATATTTATGATAAAAATCGAATTAAAGTAACAAACTTTTTATTTTGAAATAAGTTTTGACCTCAATATTGTGTAACGTCGAGTAGGGGAATAAGAAGAATGCAACGCAAAAAAAAACAGCAAAGAGAGAAACAAACAAACTAACAGCAAAAAAAAACACTTCGAAAATTTTAACTAATTTTATATTTTGTTGGCTTCCTATTTACCACACCAACACTATAAACAGTGTTTTAATACGATTGAAAAACTTTTGTTTCTGCCGCACTTGACCACTAAGCAAGATGTTATGAGAACATTTTCACAACTTTATAGTGACAAAACGTAAATCCCCGCAGACAAATTTTGATCGCTTATCATCGTTATTATGTTTGAACCGCTTTTGGTTAAGTTTTATTAAGAACAAATATTTTTCGATTCGTAGAATTTACTTTCAGAGTACGCCTTGCAATGATAAGAATGGACAAGCGGCAGATAATATTAAACAATTCGTAACGGTAGCAAAACAGCGGAAAAGCTCTTATAAATATAGTATTAGAAACCACAAGTCTTAAGAAGGCTACTTAGTTATGTTATATAACAAATTATTTCGAGTAAAATTTCATACATACACGTTTATCTGACGGTTTACATAGTTTTTTTTCTTTTAAATTTATGTGACACCGTTCCCAGAGCTTTGTATTCGACTTTAAAACGCAAATCGGTTTATCTCCTTGTCCAGCCTTTGGGAAAGCAGTTTGAGAAGAGGAGTGAATCTATTAGAGTTGCTTAGGAAAACCTAGATAAGTATCTTGTGAATTGTCTTAAAAAATCAGTATGAGCCTCTGGCTTTTCGAGAAACGGCACAATGAATACAATGAACTATATATACATATATATATACATATATATATAAATATAATGAATAAAGATCGATCTAACTAACTAAGTTGTCTAGACGAAATTACATCGTGAACGTAGAGGAAATATCGGATATATCCTACAAAAATTAATGTCGGGAAGTGTTTCCTTAATCTTAGACTATTAGAATATGATTAGTTTAATTTCCCAGAAAAGACCTTAGATATCCTAATTAATTGTCAAATGTTCACTGGGACATTTCCTAAACAATGCGGTTAAAGTGTTTTCAAGTAACGTTTGCTTTGCTTTTTATTTGTTTGTACCATCCTACTAACCTTGCTGGAGCAATTTTTAATATAGAACTCTTTCTTTTTAATGAAAAAACTTCTCAGAGGCGTTAACGATTTTTTTTGAAATTTTTTGTTACATTCTAAGTCACTTTTCATATTGTTTGCAATATTTAAGTCATAGTTTAAAAAAAAAAAGTAATAAAGTTTATAACTTAGTTCACACTTTTCGATCTAAAATAAGATAAAAAAGGAAAGATTGAGGGCATACTTAGATCAATCCAAATTTGGGAAATCATTTCTTTAAAGCATTCTTATTAATTCAAAGTTTCCAAACCAATACGGTTAATAAAATGCGACGTTTTCTGCATGGACTGCATATAGACTAATCAACAAACAACAAATTTTTGATTCCTATTAACCTAGGCGGTCAACGATTAATAGAAAAAGGTAGATTCGAAATGCAATCATCCAGTGAATAATGATAAACAAAAGCAAAATTGTGAAAAAATTTCCCATCAGATAAGCTGGCTATGAATGAGAGAAGTGAAAGCGACAGTAATGTTCCTATTTATATAAATGAAAGGAAATCAGTCCTGACCAATTGTCAGGAAACCAAAATCACTATCTTATAATATTGTTTATGGTATCTGATGTCCAAGTAAAAAATTAGACACTTTTTTTGTCCATCACCGACGAACTGGGGGGTATATTCAATTTTTTATTTTCTTTGCAATGTCCACAAAGAACCTTCAGAGACCCTGTAAAGAATGTATATTCAAATTTTGAATCAATTTAAACATGACCTTGGTCCGCCTGTCTGTCTATGCGTCTCTTGTAAACGTTCTGTAGATCACGCAAATTAACATAGGGCACTCAAATATGTCAAAACCACTGAAAACTCTTGCACACAGTTTAGTATTGAGAAGGGGTCAAATTGATCAAAAGTCAAGTCTACGATGCAACATAAATATGTTAATACTTCCTAAAATCAACTGCGACAAATACGCAATAAAAATTTGCACATGTATTCTACAAAAATGACAAAAATTATCCACGCCCACGCAATATTGTAAAGTATCAGAATTTAGTTTTCTTTTGATTGTTTTTTTCTAAGATGAGTGCAGTGAGTATAAAGGATTCGGGCATAATTTCTAATTTTCTTACTTAGTCTTATTGAAGCAAAACTAATCGAATTAATTCATTCAGAATTTCCTTCTGTTTGCATTTTAATTTTGATAATTTATCCGAGACTTTTCAACAAAACTATGCGACTAGAAGTAAAAGGTTGTTTAATTTAAAGCTTAAAATTACAAAAATTTATAAGAACTATGTGAGCAAGCGTTTACATTTATTTAAAAAAACTTAATGTTTCTTTCTTGTATATTCACATTAGATAATGATTGCCCTAGATTTCTTCGTAAATAACTGTATATTTTATAATAGAATGCTAAAAGAGAGAAATGGGGATCAAGAAATCGGAAAAATATTCTAAATAAAATTCAGTCTCTTTGCGCTTAAGGAGAAGGCAGAGGCCTAAGAACTAAAAAATAATCTATAATAACAATCAAGATAACAAAAAAGTGATTTTATTTTTCTTTTTTATTTAGTTTCTTACTTTTAAAGATGGCCAAGTCGGTGTAAATTTTTTGGGCTATCACGCTGAAGCCGGTTTAGGTGGCGGTCAGAACCAAAATGGTGTATTGGGTGGCTTGCACGCTTCTGCCGGTACACCTTGGGGTCAAAATGCAGCTGCGGGTTTGGGAGGCAACGTTAATGGTAAGGAGAAAAAATTTGAGATATTTCATCTATTCTTTAAATTAAATTAAAAATTAAAGTTTTTCAATCCCTTGGGCCTTGCCATTATTTGTGGAATACAATATCATTCCGAAGTCTTCCGCATCTTGTCTTAAACATTTTTCCTGACTGTATCCTTTTGCCGTAATTTTCTATAGCTTGTCTGCACATAGCGGGCTATAGCTTGATCATAACTCGACGGATGTTCGTTTTCAAAACATCAAAAATTTTTGGTATAGTTTGCATAAACTCCATCCTTTCCATAATCCCGCAAAAAGTCCATCGGTGAGAAATTGTACGAGATCTTGATAAAAAATTCGCCGAAAAGTGAAATTTCAGGTCCGGGAAATTTCTCTCCTAATAATGCTAAGACGGAGCGTTTAATGCGGCTTATGGTATCGTCTTGTTGAAATCACATATCTTCAACGTCCATATATTCGCGCCAAAAAAAAAAATTGATAACAATGTCGCCGTAGCAGTCAGAAGGTTGTGCCCACGAGACAATGGAAAAATTCGAATCTTTGCATCAATGTTTTCAGTCGAACGTGTGTTTCGATAATATATAGACATTAACAAAGCTGGTATAAGTCCAGTTTCTTCAAACTTCTTCACATTTTTGGGTAGAATACGCTCAGACGGTCAATTATTTCAAGCATAGTCTGCTCAGCATACGTACCCACCACAGGATCAGCATTTTTGTAGTAAGTTTTTGCTATTTTAATACATTCAGCGGTCGCTAAATGATCCATATTAAAAATGGAAGAAATTTTACTAAACATATCATGCCCTGAATGCCGATTTTGTTTTATATATTTCACTGAAAGAAAGTTGTCAAATCCGGACCTCGAAATGGATGGCTCTACACGTTATGAACTCATAATTTTTCGAAACTATAAACGGCGTTTAAATTTTTCGTTTAATATATAAATGTTTTATTTATTATATAAATATGTTTAACGTATTTCAGACGTTATCGTTTGCACTTCAAAATTTTGAATGGTCATCTTTCTTGCAGTTACGAAGAAAAAAAAAGCTGAACGCAAAGTTTTAAGAAGTCTACTCTAGTTGACATTATTAATGGAAAATTTCTTATTTGTTTTTTGTTCATCTCATCATTCGCTTTATATTCTGACACTTTTTAATAATAAATCTCATTAATCATCGCACGAGAATAAATAAAGAGTTTTTATAAAGTATTCTTTGTAATATATATACATTTTTAGGACGTGCTAATGGTCTCCTTTATGCTGGTGCGCAAGCTACACCCGATGTTGGTGCCAGTACGGTATTAGCTGGCGATACATCATCGGGTGGCTTTGGTGGGTCGGAGGCGCATGCCAATGGTCGAGTAGCGGGTAGTACCCGCAGCGTTGTGCTAAATGGCAATACTCAAAATGCACAACAGCCGAATGCATGGACTAACGATGATTCAAACGCTATACAAAAAATACGTCCGCCGAAAAAGTATCAAACACAATTCACGGTAAATGGATGAACTTAAAAAGAAAAACTTGTATGTTTTATGTTTTCAAAATTACGTAAAAAGAAACACATTTTTTTATATAAAAAAAAAAAATTTATAGTCGACTTATGAATTTAAATTATCTTTTATCATTACCACGATTGTCATACCACAACTACTATCATTATCGCTTAATACAACATCATCGTTAATATTAAATAAGCCACAAAACATATTTATTGATTATCGTGAGCAACTACAACAACAACAACAGCAACCATTAGCGACCATAGACATGACCGCAAAAGCGACTACAATAACAACAACATCGCCATTAACATCAACCATAAGTACAGAAGATGCTCAAAGCATACAATTCAGCGAAGACGACCCATACGTGAGTCAAAACCGTCATACTTCCATACAAGCAATTAATAATCCATCTCAGCATACGTGATGACAACCAAAAATCTTCTGTTGCTTTACAGCCGCCAACTATCAGCAGAAACGTTGAATATACTGACAGGCAAAGGAACCAGGGACAAAGTCTCAATGAGTCAAGTTATGTAACAAAGCAGCGTAATAAGTATCGTTATAGGCAACGCCACCCCAAACTCAAACAACAACGTCGAAGAGCTTATCAAAACGGTGTCAAAAACAGCGAAACAGTGCGTTCAAAGAACGTTTATAGAACAGTGGTAGCAACACAAAAGACATGGCCCTTGGCTGTGTACCCACAGCAACAACAGGTATAGGGAAGAATTAAAAAAAAAATATTATTTGCAAATGAAGTAACATGACTTGGGGGAATCTACTTACATCATATATTTTAAACTTATATTCTATAAATTTGTAGATAAATTTATAACTGGTTAATATTTTAATCAAATATAATTAGCTTTGCATCACTTCAGCTTACACAACTCGGCTTCCGTTTGCAATTTAAATTGCATTTTATTGCTAATAATTTAATCTCTCTGAAGGAAACATCTAAACAATATCTCATATTCGAGATTTACGAATAAATCTTGCCCATAACATCAGTGCCAAAGTTGATTTATTTTATTTATTCTGCTTCTTTTTTTTGCATATTTGTAAGGATGCCAAACAATTAAATCCAACTTGACGCCTGTTTATTTATTATTGCAATTTCACGCTTAATTAAACAGTCACGGTCTGATATTTTTAATTTTGCAAATAACGCTCATTCGTAGATATTTTAACTATTAAATAAAATAATATAATTAAGATACTTCAGTTCGCAAATACATTAAATTATTTTATGTTTAACTTCCGAGCAAATAAGATTTGTAAAGTTTTTGCATCAAGTTTCGAACAAGTTTTGTTTATAACCTAAGTGTACTTAAAATATACCATAAGGTAAAACTTTTTGATCGATAACCTTCTTTTTGATAAAGACTTTACGACGTTACCCCTAGAACTCCAGAGACTATTGATGATTTTTACAAACCTCTTTTGAAGTCAGCTTTACACCATTAAGAAAACTCTAACAGAGAGGGAAACAAATTATATTCGGGCGCATCAAACCAACTAAACTCTCTCAATTTTCTCCGAGAGAATTAAAAATGTTTGTGGCCTGGTATGGTTATGATGGAAAACAAGCCTTTTCCTGTCTCTATAAACTTTACTTTAATTGTCCATTTCAATCCCATGAATTTTCGTCAGTAAAGAGCGTCAGTGCTTAGCTGGATTAAAGCAGATCATTATGTGCATTTTTCTTATAATCTCAATAAAACCAAAAAGCGGGGATTATAGGCAATGATGATGCTAGGATTTTTTTATAACAAAAAATTATATTTTTCTTTTTTTAGATAATTACTGTCAGCAGATAGATCACACTCTAGGAATAGGTGTTCAGTTAGAATGAGAATGGAAATATAGCGGTAGTAATGAGTATTCTATCTAAAACGTGTCCCATTTCTTTGAATTGCAAGTAGGAGGAGGCTGTCACTAAAGAGTTAATAATAACAAAGACCGTTTTCACTCGCTGATCATTACGTTTTGGAAAAGTGATTGATAACATTATTGAATAGATTAGGGTTTTATATTATTCTGTTCTTAATCTATATAACATTATTCTCATTTGCGATTAACTTAAAAGTAATATTGACCTATATATGATACAAACTATAGTCCAAACAAAATAAGTTGAGAGACCGCTATAAATATCTTACATGGCATCATTGTAAGCTTCTTCACCGTTAGTGCAGTTTCTTCCATATTCAACAATGATTTTTTCCACAGATCGATTATGATTCACTTTCTATTGACCGCTATCAGTCTCTTAAAGAACTTCTCAGCGGCAATTCGTAAATAGAACTTCGATCCATTAAATTTTCATAGTTAATTGTTGAAACGTGAACACTTTCGAAGGAATTCAAAAAATATTAGAATATTTTTTCCTTAATTATCTGCGGACACTTTTCACATATGTAATATGTAATATTTTAAATAAAATACGCAGGCCTTATACTACAGGCTCTTTGGAAATTTTCTTTTTTTTTTTGGTGGAAGGCAAGACAATAAGACAATAATATTTTAAGCGTACATTTAAGCATTAAAAAAAATTTTTTTGGAAAATGTTAAAAGGTGGCAACACCGTAGCCATTCCTGCGGGATATTTAATGTAATTTAAGGAGCTTTGAGACCTATGTTAGATATATATAATATATTTAAGGTATATGTAATAATTAGGTATATATAATATATTTAAATACAGATTTCCTTTTTCTATAACGGAGATCGAATTAGAGAATCGAAACCAACTAAAGAAGAAACAGTTAACAAATCGAAAAATATTAAAACAAAATATTTAACAATTTGCAGCAATTTAAATGCTTTTTCTCAATTAATAGTTTTGCTAAGACGTCTGCCGTATTAAGTGTACTCCCCTATGTACTTGTATACCTTTTATATAATGAAATCTAATATCTATATGCTTGTTCATTGCCCATTGAAGTCCATTTCATTCAGGAAGTTACTTATGAATTTAACCTCCTTCGCTCCTGACCTAACTATTTCGCCTACGTTGAGTTCAAGGCAACCACCTATTGCTTCTTTGATTCTTAATCTATGACGCAAGAAACATTAAACCGACGTACGAGTTGCGATCGTCAGTGTCAGAACCACAACGACGCCTTATAGGTTTTACTTGGGTACCACCATGCGGTATAGCCCCAAGGCACATTAAAGTGCAGACTAATTCCAGTCACCGTCCTCCAGGCTTTGAAACAATTCGCACAAGGGGGGCTCCTCAACTCCTGGAGTACCAGATTAAATCTCCTGGGTACAGTCCATTGTTTCCCTCTGGTCAGAGGGTATATCTAGTTCATTTTCCAGAACCAACCATGAAGCTCCCCGAAGGGCCGTTTCCAGCGATCAGGCAATAAGCCATTGTCTAAGTTTGTTGACGTTGCCAACATAATACAAAGAGCTTCCTCATTCGGGCAATCTGATCCCAGTGGACTTATTTGTTCATTTTAATTCATTTATACTGATCCAGCGAACGACACGCTACCTAATTTTCCTGATTATTATGTACTTGGAAAGACATCGACACATTCACAACATTTCCTGTGTTCCCAGTTCAACTACTACCTCAACTAGTCATAGATAACAATTGGCATGCCGCAATATTATTATGACCTAAATAGCAGAGAACTATCGAGAAGAGAAGTCATCTAATATAGATGCCACTTCCGAACTTCCTCCTACAATCAGAAAAATATCCCTTGCCGGGAATTAGTAGTTAAAACTTTAATCTCATTTAGCCGCCATGGAAACCATGGCATTGATAGTTAGGAACTCATAGTTGCAGAGTTTCGGCACATTTATGTTCTGGGCAGCTCTAAATACATAATTTTCCTAGCCAAAGTTTCCTAGTCAGAACCACAGCCTGAATCCGTGAAGCATACGAACTTTTTATTGCTTTCGGAGCAAGATAAAACGCATTTATTAGCGCAATTCAAATGCTTGGCCGCCCATCAGATATTGATATTGCTTAATATCAGTGACTATCTTACAATTCTTTTTGTCATGTTTCTTTAACACTATGCAACCCATGTCGAAACCCATTTTCAATTTTAATTTAATTTAAACATTTTCCGTTGCGGCAACAGCATGCTACTTCTGGTGAATTAAGATTGCCCCACGCAATCTAAATTCGATATAAAAAAAGAATGTTAAAGACAACTTATCAACTTGTTAAAGTTACGCTACATCCCTTTTTGAAGAAACGTTTTTCCCAACAAACGCGTTTGAAGTTTTGATATTTATTATAAACGTGTTTTTTCTTTCCCGTTAGTTCGCCATCCCGGTTCCATAAAATTGCCCTTCAATGTTCAAATATTCCTTTTCAATCACTTTTCTCGAAGATTTTATACTTAAAAGTGCCACTTTCTCTGAATTTACTGAAACCGGAATCGCTCTTACTCAAAAGGCTTTTAGTGTCATATTTACTTAGCGGTCGTCTTCAAAGTGCTTTGAAATAATCATCAACACCCTCTAAAGACATCTGTTAGCATAATGAGCATAGGACGTAAATTTAAATGATAATATGAAGATTTTGCGGTTACCACTTGGATTAAGAATTTCAACCTGGAAAAGATTTTCCTTTTCCCGAATAGGCGTAGAGGCATACAGCTCTTAACTGTATATAATCAACTAAAAAATGTTCCCAGATTTGAGACATGTTGCGACATACGAGCTTTCTATTCAAAAAACAGATTTCATCACCTTCTTATATCGTAAATAAGATGACGAAGGGAGCATTCCGCCAGAACGTGTATTTCTTTTTTCTATAAGCATTCATTACAAAGGTTTAGTGCACGTATACTTTCACTCTACTTTTGCTTTTTAATTTAGGTAAACATGGAAATCAAGTAGAACTTTTTCAACTAAAACTTTTAATGCCCCCATCCCGACTTACACTCAATTATAACAATGCTTCCAAAAAAAAAAAATATAAAAAATTGGAAAGCTCTCATAATCGAAGGCCAGACTTAAACTAACATTATAATAAAAACTTTCTATAGCTAAAGATTACTATATGGAGAGCGCTCCATACAGACAAACGTGCACACACGAATTTAGGATGAATTATTAATAATTTTTTGTTATTCAACTTTTCCATTTTTCGACAGGACTGTGGCAAATATATGTGCGAGCGTATAGATATGTATATATACACACATAGAATAGTATACGGTTTTGACATGAAATGTTTGCTCTTTAAAACCATAATATTTTTCTAAAAAAAAAAAAAATTGCGGTTTTTTCTTTAAAAGATTAAAGCAGTTTTGATTATGATTACGACGGCATGAGAGATTTATATTTATGGCTTATAAATTTATAATAAAATTATGCAAAAAAAGTCTATTTAAAATAAAATATTAGTTTGAATAAATTCAATCATTAATTTAATAAAGCTTCATAGTCAGGTGTTGGTTATAAAAGTATTTTAATTAAATTTACAAAAACTTTCCAAAAACACTCTTTTTTTACAGAAAGCACACACGGAACGCCGTCAGCTCATCGCTGATACGCCACCGATGGCTAACGCTAATGCTAATGCCCAAGTAAGCGCTAATACAGATTTCAATACAAATTTGAACACGAATGCCAACGCGAATGCTAACGCAAATGCTGACACAAATGTTAAAACTGTTGTTCGGTCCAGAAAAGTTGTCCAGACGCAGCCTTCTGCTGGTGTAAATTCCAACTTGGGAATTAGCTACAACGCCCAAGCTAACGGCGATGTAGTGCGCAGCGCTTTGCAGGTTTGTCGACAAATTTCAATGCCCAAACATCTTCATTAAAACATGTTTCAACTTCCGATTTTCAGATTCCTATCGGCATATTGCAGTCATTACAGCAATCTTTGTCAGGTTTAAGTGCTTCGAAAACTGTAACAGTTAGTAAACATATTTCTAAATAATTATTACCAGCAGTTCGGTATTGGAAAAAAAAGTGTATCGTTTATAAGAAAAACTAAATAAATTATGTTTTTTAATTAGGGTTTTATGTAACAAAAAAGAAAACGAATAAAATACTCACAGTAATCAAAGAACAAATTGTAAATGATCAACTTGATCGCATGGGTTTGGTTATACTTGTATATTCTTGTTTGAAAAAGGATTTCTAGGGAAAATTTTCGAAACCTCCCTTTCTTTGCTGTTCGAATCTTTTGATAGCACATGTTATAGAAGAGAATTTTTGGTGCTTACGCGTATAGAAATCTCTATTGTTGTTTCATGAGACTTCAGCTTATATCCTCCAAGTACGCAGGTGCATCAGAGATCAAATGAAGTAACAGATACACCACTTACGGATCTGTTATTATACATAACTCTAATGGCTTTGTCTTGGCCACTTTATTATTATAGTTCACAATTTATCTAAATTGTTTTATTATCTCGCACTTATTTTCAAGAAAATAAAACTCTTGTGTCTCGATCTTTGTATTTTACTGTGTTATGATGCGTATCATGATTTCCAAAACAAGGGTAAGTATAGGATCATCCATTTCGCGTTTCGAAACAATAAACATTACATTTTTAAGTGACTCGCTTCAATTACTTAATATGAAAATGTGTCACCAAATTATAAAAGTATTGAAAGACTTTAGGCCAAACATTATTTCACAGTTGGCCTTTAAAGCCAATAGGAAGGAGTGCAGAGACTGCCGGAATTTTAATATACTCCACTCTGTGGATCGGATTTGGCAACCCTGTTATAGTAAAAAATGTAAAGCAAGACTGCCATTTGGGGCGTCATATGCTCGACTGAAAATATTGATCCTGTTAACAAAAATGGCGAATAAGATTCAACGCTATCCATTACACTAATCACTACAGCCAAATGGATCCTAATCTTTTTTGGTGTGAAGAGGTGAACGTCGAAGATATGTGGTTTCAAAAGGGCGATCCCATAAGCCGCATTAAAGGCTCCGTCTTAGCATTATTACTAGAGAAATTGCCCGAAAGCGAAATTTCACGTTTCGCTGAATTTTCCATTAAGACCGTGCGACTTTTCCTTTGCGACCATTGGGACTACGCAGAAGATGGAGTTTATGCGAACAATTCTCATACTTTTGACGCTTTGAAAACGAACATCGGTCGAATTATGGCCAAACCCGTTATGTGCAGACAAGAATTCCGTTCAATAAAATGTCCCATGTAGGACATTGGAATGATATTGTACTCCACAAATACTTCACAAATAATGGCAAGGCCCAAATAATTTATTGGAAAAAAAATTTGATTCAAATCTCAATTAGAAGTGTGTTTTATTTACGCTTAATACGAGACCACAAAATGGCTGACACTTTAAGCTTTAACTAACGCTATAATCTATCTCGACGAAGCATACACAACTTAGTTTCTTGAAGGCTTGAACAGGTCGAGCAATCCGTGAAAAAAATTGTTAATAAAAATTATTGCCGAACAGCGATATGGAATAGAATTTTGACGCACTATATATATATACGCATAGATTGACCTGCTTACAAGGAGTCCGAGCAACAACTCGAATCTTCGCTGTCAGGAACTTACGAAATTTGATAAAAATAAGTTTTATTCCGGATGCCTTTAGAGAGCGCTTTGATCTTTTCAAAGCTAGGCGAGCAATGGAGTGCGATTCGGACGACAACGAATGCTAACTCGCTTCTCATTGCACTTTTTATGAACTTAGAAAAAATTTGCCTTTTTCTCATTACATTTCTAAAAATTTTCTAAATCGCTTCTTATATATACTTATTAAAAATATATATATTAAATATAAATATTTTTCGAAACGTGTCCTTGCCAAGCGCGGAAGATCGGCAACGGTGTGCTGACAGTCTACAACTGAATGACGCAGAGGCATCAGCGAATCCGTATAATACGGAAGCGGCCAGGAAGTGGATGAAATCGTTAATGTTCCCCTGTTGCTTCTACTGTAGTCGTTGGTTACGGTGGCGCACTGGCTGCTTTTTTTTATGAAAATATAAACTATAATTTAAAAAAGTAAAAATCGTTACGATTCAAAAATAAGTTAAACGAAGAGTACCTTTCATGAAAAATGTACGTATTACTGTTTCTTTAGTTTACTTATGTGAGCAAATTTTATAAAATTATAAAATAAATAAACTTAACTCCCACTGGCACTAAATCAAAATATTTTTATTGCCTTAGGATGTGTGGTGGCGATGAATTGTAATTAATATAAAAGAAATCATATATATAAATATTTACAGCGGGTCTCAATCCTATCTCAATATTTATGACAGAGTATAGGGTGAATGGATAAACATGGTAAACTGAGCCATTATTTTCTAGGAGAGCAGACTCTAATGTATATTTCTAAGTGTTACAGAAGCAAAGACAAATTTAATTAGTTGTTTTGATTTTTTTTTGCAGGAAAAACAACAAGTGGATCAAGCTTTGCAAGTAACTAGAGCAACAACCGGAAATAAGCGAAAAGCTAATCAAAAGTTAGTATATATAAACATAGCATGATGGTTTTTTGTTTTTAAATTTATATGTGCCTTTGCAGTTTACCACCTGAGGTTCCTGAGATTATGGTCATTTTGTCAGGCAACACAGTGTTATTCGGAAAAAGTTGGCTATGAATATGCAGTTGCTATTGCTTTTGGATACTAAAGGTCCGGAAATACGTACAGATTTAATTCAAGGAAGCGGTACAAACGCGATGAAGTCATTAAACTAACCCCAAAGATCTCTATGTTGATTACGAGAACTATTTGCAATAATATTTTCTTAATGTTTGGAAGCCTATGAGCAATTACCCAATGAAAAATCTTTTGAATCGATTTTATATATGGTTCACGGCGAAAACGCGTCTATTGACTATCGCCATACTAATACTGGTCGAACAGCTCTTATATTAGCTTCCTCGCTTGGGAAAAATTGACCATGTTACAGCATTATTGCTATCTGTGACCGAGAAGAAATGGACGCCTTGAAAGCTGCTTATTCGATGGGTCATATGGATTGTGCAAATGTATTGAACGGCAATTACATTAAGGATACTGCAGCCATTTTTGTTTTTATTTTTAATTTTAATTTTATGCAGCGGTGGCAGCGCGTGTGACGCAATTGTAGGACAGCTAATAATGGTAAGTAGTAAATTAATTTATTTATTATTTTTTTATGTTATTTTATTTATATTATTGTATTTTATATTATTTTTTTTCTTCTTTCTGAAATCCCGCAAAACACACATCAGTATATGCTCGTGTTAAGAGCGTCTGCAGAACAGAATGATTGTGGTAATGAAAGAAGGAAAATGGTAAATGTTTGCTTTTCTATTGTGTAGGGAATGAAAGTTTATTACACGTTTTATAAACAAAACTTAAAACTTTACTTTTAACGATCGGTTAAAAATAAACAACTAGTCCTAGGTAAATACACTGCTCAGTTCACCGAATGCGTAAGCATAAAAGTGCTTAAAAACCTAATATGAATGCAGACTAATATTAAATTTGTTATTCAAATGCTTTTTAGTTTATACTTCAGATGTGATACATGGAAATCCATGACGGAAAAGAATTACGGTTAATAGAAAAAAGTTTAAATTCTCTCGTAGTTGATGACAGGTATCATTCTATCTTGAGTTATAATATTTTTTCGAGAAAATGTCATTTTATTTTATTTTTCTTTTTAGAGTATAAATAACATTGACTTCAGTTCGAATCTTGGATACCCAACACTTTGGAGAAATACAATATAAGAAATTCTACCAAAAGTGCGTATTAACGGAGTACGTTTTCAAAATTACTATTCTTATATCAACGATGTAATGTAGAGCACCGTTTTGTGGAAGACATTTATTTGATTAAGAAATACCCCGTTCAAGAGTTTCTCGCCTTCACCGATGTACCAGTCACATTTAACTACAATATTGCTTTCGTTCCTTGTATACCTGCCTTTCTTTTTTCGGAATAGGACGCACATGGGCCGATTCGAACGGTTTTATACATCATTTAATATTCAATAGCTCACTTACCCGGATGATTATATAAGACTATGGGGATTATAAATTAGCGCCAAGCTCTTGCAAAGTAGCCGCGGTCGAAAAAAATGCTTAAAAAAGATTAGCGTAATATCGCAGTATTGAAAATGGACTATTTTCTAATCGTAGGACGTCTTGACAAATAACACTCCAAAGAGAAATTGAACGAAGGATTGTGAAATAAATTCAAAAAAAGAGAACAACAAAGAGTCGCTCGTAGGAGAAAGTCGTGTTTAAAAAGAATTTTTCAGGGATTGAGAATAGAAAATTCGTTTTTTTGAGTTGAATCTATTGGAAAAAGTTTTTACATTTTCTTATCTTTTACAAGTTTTACAAATAGCACAATAAAATATATTTCGAATTTCGTTTTTGCTTTTTTCTTTTATCTAATTTGCTAAGTCTATGTATTTCTGCGCCTTTCAAATTTAAAAGTGGAAGATACATTCTCTTTTCAATTGTTGTGACTTCGGAAAATGAAAAAACTTTCCCAAACGAATATATGGCATATGAAGACAAAGAAATAAGCAAACCATTGCAAGCTACAAGTGAATTTTAAATTTTTTCATTCCGGCGAGAAACCGCGATGTTACGCAACGAAATATAGTCAATATATCCTCATCCTAGCGGGTAGCGTCTATATATTCTTGCATAAAGAAGGAAGGAAAAGAAAAAAGACAAAGAAATACAAAATTTTTTAAATACTAAAGCCTGCAGTCGGTTTAGAAGAAGGGAAGAAAAATAAATGAATAAATAAATGTGCCGGAAACGCAAATTAGTTAAACAAGTAAATAAATTTCTCAAACGATAACAATATTAATAATAAGCGTATATCATGCAAACACTGTAAAGGTAGACAAGGGTAAAAAATATTCAAATTAAATATATAACAACTTAAAACGTTATAGTCGAGCAAAGCCTGCCTTTAAAGACCCTACACCTACAACTCTTCATTTACTTTCATCAAAAAGTATCGTACCGTGTACCGTACCAAGCGAAGCATACTTTTCATGGAAGGAGGCCTAAAATCTTAAATGACTTGGTAGAAAATTGGCAAATTTAAATTTTTTAACAAAGAACTTTTTACTCTTCAAGTATTTCTACACTAAAATACTGAAAGTGAGACTTTGTTGCCCTGTAGACTTACTTTACATAAGAACCTTTATATTTGGTTAGGTCCGAAATATAAACCTACGTGGTCCAGTTTTGGTTAATTTTCTTGTCGGATTACGATTATGGACCAATTCTTATCATGATATATTAAGAATTAGACAACGTCGACCATATAAACGCTTATTTTCTACAGGAACTGTTATATGAAAGATCATTCAAGAAATGGTCCCACTTAATGAAAACTTTTTTACGCTTATTTTATATGATCAAATCAAAGATTAGAAATTAGAATTTTTGTCATATAAAGACTTTTTTCAGATGGGGCATTATATAGTGAGCGATTGTAAAAAAGGTCCATTCGAAGCCACTTTTAATAGCATCCGTCCTTCGGCTAAAACACGTAAGTATACCAAACTTCGCCACAATATTTCAGGAATTATGACTTGTAGGTCGAATACATTAATACATACATATTCGACACACAGACGGACACATAGGCCTAACTTGAAAATAATTCTGACTCGATCCGAATAAAAATTGTCAACTACCTTAAGCTACATGCACTCGCACAAACTTAATATATCCTGTACCACAAACAGAGTAGAGGTAAATATTGGAAATAAGTTGCAAACAGGTTAAAATATCTAACATGAAGGAAATAGAAATTTCACACTGGACTGGAGTTATCTAATAAAAAGGACCTAAAATAATTCGCTCATAAATTCTTTTTTCCCATTGCTTAAACTTCTTTCTACTGCATTAACAATTGTATTCAAATTAATTCTTTTTATTTAGATACCGAGGGAAAGAAATGAAGTACTAGTTGACTGCTATCGGAGATGATGTTTTTCGATAGACTAAATGTGAATGTTTTGAATGAATTTTGGTGTTAAATAGGGTGAGTTGATCTTACGAAATCCATGTAAACGAATGCGATACGAATACGATAAGAAACGTATTCAACAGCATCGCAGTATTTTTACTCACACTATGTAAAAATCATTGTTAATAGTTATGTGGTCCAAGTGAAAAGTCAGTGCTGTTCAATCGATTCACTGACAAATTCACAACCATTAATTTCTTTGCATATTCTTACATTGATTTCGGGTAGTGAAAAAAAATGATCATTCAATTTTCATACTTTTTTGATTTGATTTTTGGTATGGATCAAAAAAAAAACATTTTAGCTCAAATGTTGATAAAATGCCGATTGCGAAGGCATGCCCTGAGAATCGTCGTTGAATACAAACAAAAATAACATTATTTGGAAACAATGCTCATAGAACGCAGACTGCAAATTGAACCGAACTGAACTTAATTCTAAATCAATAGTAATGGGGTTCTCACTACGTGGATATCAAAAACGAAATATTACTAAAAATGATTTTTTTACGGCATGAAACCTATTTCCAAGAAAACGAACCGGCAGCCGGTTTTCTAATCCAAAGATCTTTTCTTTTAAAAATCTTGGACTCGAATCGTTAAACCTGCTCCAAAAAGATTAAAACGTCGATAGCCGTTACTTTAAAAAGAAAATAGGACTTTTAAATGCTAAACCGATTAGGAAGAATTGATCCTCGACTGTAAACAAACGGATTTCTCAATATTAAAACAATTAATGAGTTATTTTGCAAAGGTGTTGTTCGCGAAAGAGAATCAAAATTAAAATTGTTCTAAATTTAAAAACGAAATCTTTCTCAGTTGTACATCTAATATCATATTAATAATTAAACAACACTTTCCTGATTGAAACACGATTTTATCACGACATTTTTCATAAACTTTTGCTTACTTATTTAGAATATTTTTCTCTAATAATATGTAGGTCATGCCTAGCATTTTTAGTACGAGTTCTTAATAATCCTTATTTCTTAATGTTAGTAAGAAATGCGCAGAAATTACCAATATTCGCGTCGTAAAGAACACTTTCTCAAATTGTTGTTTAAGTTTTAAAGAATTCCTAATTATAATGATTTAAGCTAAATTAAAAACACTATACATTTTTCAATTAAACTTGTACTAATAGCCTTTCGCTGTGTCCTTATTTAATCTTCCATATTTTCCGGTATCTCAGAATCTTCTATAGTTTTAGTGGACGGTATATATACTTTAAAAGAAAACTTAGATTTTAGAAATGAACCAGTATTCAGCACTGTACAGCCGTGTTGTGAAACGGAAAAACTTTGACACGAATCGCCAATTACTATGAGATCAGGTAAAGGATATAACCATAGAGCAGGGTCATAGTCCCAATATACTGGACTCGCTATGGGATGTATAGGTGTTAAGTGCCCTTGACATATTAAAGTGCGCGCAAAATGCTGTTCTATATTTTCTATATCAGTGGGAAAATGCAAAGTGTTTCGACAAAATTTGGCCATTAAATCCAAACGACAAACAACAATTTGTTGAGTGCAATACTGCAAACGGCAAGGATTGGTAAGCAATTTGGTGCGAGGCCAAGCTTTTAATAATCCACTGGCTAAGGTTTTCGGTACGGCTGGTCGTGGTAATACGTTCGGAGCTGTGGGATCCTCACACGAAGGTATTAAAAGAAGTTCCGTTTGCTTTTTTAACCGATCGCAGTCATTGGCCAATGCTGCCAAAGCATCAAAATGATAACGCAAAGCATGAGGTTGCCGTTCAGAAACGGCAAATGGCCCCATTAAGATTATGGCTACTGGAGGACAGGAGTCGTAACCAACAAATAACATGCGTAACTTTTCCATAACCAAAGGTTGATCCAAACGTACATCGGACAGAAAGACTATCGTAGCGTCAGTATTAGAACGTTCTAATTCTTGCAAACGACTAGAGTACTTCAACAATTTTCCGGATTCACCGCCCCAACTATTTTGGACGCCAAAGAAAGCTCTACTCGAAGTGGCAGGCTCGACTGGTGGAAAACCCAAGCCGTCCACTAGAAAATAAAAAGAATGCTTTATTAACGATTTCAATAACTTTCTCTTACTAGCTTACCTTTTAAGACACCCTCGTTATAAGCACCTTCAGCTAATACAAAACACCCCTCACAGAAGAAACCAGCGTGAAAACGAGCAATGCTCAAATCTAATTCCACGCAGCCGGTAGGATCCTCAATGAAAAATTTACCTTCTTTTAGCTGAGTCAATAAACCCAAAACCACAGCCTCTCCCACTATTGAAGTAGCCAATAGATTTTCACAATACAAAAGTTTAAATTTTTTAATTCTGGATTCAGCTGATACACCATTTTCTATTATGGTCGGAGCGAATAATTCATGCCGTAACGTTTTCTGCAATAACAGCTCGTATCGCTGCCTTAAATGACCACTTTTCATTGAAGGTTTGGTTAATACGACTCTTCGTTCATTGCACAATTCAAATTTTTTGCTTTGTCTGTTGTAGTTATATCTGGGTATCGAAAAAGCGTCAATTGCCGAAAATATAGTCTCATCTTCATCCAAACCGACCCGATTTATTTCATTAATGGCCTTTTCCAAAGCCGATCGTTCAACTTGAGCGGACTGTAAACGTTGGCTTTGTAAATTTTCTGTAATCACAGTCAACCATTTCTCGCGTTCGGCGGTATCAAATGGCAGCAATTGTTCAGCTAAGTATTCACTGTTTTCGGAAAGTATAAGAAAACCGCTTAGTTTGAAGGAAGAGGATATATTTTTTTTTAGTTTAACTAAGTCGTTCTCCATCTTGTGAACATAAAAATTGTTTTCGGAAAATACAAACGCGCCAAAACTTGTGTTTGCTGTATTGCCACCAGCAAAAAATATATTTTCATTTTTATTTTTTTTTGGTTTATTGGGTGGGGAACAAATGTGTGTTAATTCTGGTAGGTAGAAAAATTTAAATATTTTAATAAAACAAAATGTAATCAAAGAAAAAACGAATTTGTAATAAAAGCTTACCTAATTTAACTTTGTATAAATTTTTTTCACTTTGGCACTAATACTTTTTTGCAGGCACAAGAAGACAGTTTTGTTAAAAGAACTGCAGCCAACTTTGCTGTATAGCATGCCGGCCTTTTTTCAACAGCTGCTTTTGTTTACATGTTTTTCTCAATATGAAACAGCTGCTTTACTTGGTTTATATATATTAACTCACTTGTTTATCTTTTCTTAGTAAAACCACAAATTAGAATATTTATTAACAATTCATACAAAAAAAATGTAAGTGCTGTGGAATATAGGACTTGCGCGGTAAGTTGGTAACAAATTGAACACAATTCCTAAAACATGCACGTTGGTCATTGTAAAAGTAGATGTGATAGAGTTAAGTTGGGCGTGCGTGCGAAAGAAAAAGGAATTAAAGTTAAGTAATTTTTGTTAAGAAAAAGAACAAAATTCAGATTTTCTAAAAAGTAAATTTTTATTACTTTATACTTAAAGATTAAAAGTTAAGAGCATGGATGAATTTAAAACCATAACACCGACCACTTCCGTGGTGAAAATTTCAGCTTGCTTGGAAAAGATTTACAAAAAAATTGTCGAAAGTCGTGACGTGAAAAAATTAGCCGAATTTAATATTAAAGAAATTGAATTTCTAAAAACTCAATGCAAAGCCGACAACGTACAATTGTGTTTAATGAGTTGTCAAACTTTCGTGCGTTTAGTTGATAATGGTACCCTGGAAACCACGAATGTTTTAACTATTTTAATGTCTTTATTACCCAATTCAAGGTAAGTTATAAAAATTATTGAAAATTGTCTTCCTTTTATCTACAAAAATAGTGTTCCTTTCCTTTCTAGAAAGTAGTTGCCGTTTCCACTAATTCTCCCAATGTTGTGATAGCTAGTGTCAGTTCGCAAGATTAAGTGTGTTACTTTTTAAATTTTTTCTCTATTCGTTTTTTACATTTCATTTTAATTTGTTTACATTTTGTTTTATACGGTCATTGCATGTCTCTAAAATCTGTATACAAATAACAGCTACTTCCCTTAATTCATGTTTTATAGCCTGGGCTTCCGTTTTGCTAGTATCGCTGCAAACTCACATTCATACAACACATATATTGTGACTAACAATGGTCGTTGGTTTTTTGCACCTTTTTTTATTGTTTTCTTTTTCGATTATATCTGCATTGAATGGGCCATAAAACTTAACCTAGAGGATTCAATGTTAATTTACAAATGTCTACGTGCCCGAATTATATACTAACCTATGCTAAGGCATGAAGAGTTAAACCTAGTTAACCGTAAAGCCAATATCGTCATATTTTCCCGCCAATGTTTAAGATTAAGGCTAATGATATCGCGTAATATCTGTCTACTTAAAACCTTTCCTCTCCTTCGGTTCTTTTAAGGACTAAATATTCCATTCGTTTGTCCTACAACTTTCTAATCATTTCATATCATTCATAAAGCCTAATCGTTGCTTATGGCGAAAAAGAAACTTACTGAACGGGTTACTATTACTAGAAATGCACGGGCACGAATAACTTTCATGTATAAATTAATTTACCTCAAATTTGCTCAAACACGCAAAGCTGTTCATCATTTGTAAATTATAAAAAAAAAATCAAATTAAATAAAAATGAACAATCCATAAAAAAGGGGAAAATTAACAAACTTAAATACTTAAGTAGTTTTTCTTCTTAGTTTACATTGCTGAACTAATGTTTATTAAAACTCAACAAATTGCTTAATGTGTTTATCTTATTAGTGCAATGCATACCAGATTTGAGCGTAGAAATTATAGAGAAAAAACGTACAATCAATTAATATTTCACTCAAGCTTGTATTATTCAAAACTTTGCATCTATTTTTGATTCCAACTTCTCGTAGCAACCCTCAATCGATTCTTGTTTAGATTATATCGTAATAAATGTCACTAACTTTTTTCAACTTTTGTTCCCCGTATTCATGTAAGCTAACGGCAAGTTACGAAAGCAAAATTATTAGTTTCCATATTTTCCAAGATCATTTTTGAAGTTTCCCACATTTTTGTCCGAATATCGTTTACACGACGAAGAACAATCCGTATTATATCTATAATGCATAGTATTTTATCAAACAACATTGCAGTGTTTTCTTTCATATAGCGAAGTGAGCCGTAACGCACATGCCTTAATACAAGTAATCTAGTTAAGATATAAAATAAGAACGTTATTATTAACTTAGCAGAAGTAAACGGTCAAACCCAATGATTTTTACTACAATGGAGTTCGGAATTATTGAAAAACATATTCGGTGAGTTACACCCTAAGTGAAGTTTTCTGTGAAAAAAAACTCACACACACATAAATTAGAAATCTTCAAAGTTCCTATTGAAAGAAAGACCTTCTTTAGTTTAATATTAAATCAATTATTTCGAATCGATCGAAAAGTAGTCTTAGTTGAACCAAAACACATTGAGTACGCAAAAGGGGAGACCATATTTTCTTTAAATATCATTGCAAAATTAAATTTTATTAATTGGAAAATGGATGCAGCCAAGCTAAAAGTGACCTATAAACTCTTGCAAGCCAGTAATAAGTCCATAAGAATTCGATTCCATTAATCTTACACAGATTCCAAAACATTTGGTGATTGTAAGGGGATTTTCATTTCGTTTAAAAAACTTAAACCACACTCCAAATACCACTTTTATAACTTGAGTTGCAGCAGCAAATTTTACGGTGTATTTTTTCTTAATCGCACAAAGATGTTTAAAACGAATACATGCATATATATAATTATCCTTTATTAGGGAGAGCGTGTTAAAGTCAATTTGATTTCTTATTTGGTAAATAAAAAATCAAAACTTGATCTTTAAAATTCCAAATTCAGTGACGTATATTGCTACGGTTGAATATGCGAATCATTTCTCATAAGCAGACTTGACTTACTTGACTTACTACCTCATAAATTATACCTAGATATGTAATACTGTTTTTAAATGATCATTTAGAAGAAGACCTTGTTTTCAATGCATAATAAGCGTAAATTATACCGTATACCACATAGCTATGTTACCTTACACTCAGAATGTTTCATATAAATCATAAATACGTTTACTAAAGGATGTACAAATTAGCAATAAATCAACTTTGTTTATACTGGTTAACCAACATTCAACTGTTTCGGTTGCTAGATATGCTACGTGTCATAAAATTATACGATAGCCCTTCGCCTCCCCAAAAGTGTGGGGTTTACCTTATACTTTATATGCGAGACATTGACTTGATTTGAATTAAGTTTTGAGTTTAACCTAATAACCGCAATTTCTTTTCTTCATTTGCAAGTCTCACGTTAGGTGTAAAGTTTGCATGCAACTGCTATAAAACATAGAAATGAAAACGAAATTAAAATTATTATACGTTTTCAGCATAGTAATATTATTATTATTATTTATTAGTAAATTAGCTAAACGCTGTACACTTTAAATTTTAAATTTTTGAACGATAAAATTTCAAGACAAAGCGGGGATTCTTTACGCTCTGTGCATTCAAAATTGGACTCAAACATTCAATACATCCGAAGGAAGATTAAAAGGAAGCTTGAAGAAAAATCTTGAAAATCTTTCTAATCAGCTACAGCCAATTGATATTCAAAAACTCGAAAACTGAAACATTTAAAGCAACTTGTGTCGATTGCAACACATCTATGCATCCCCAAAGAAGCTAATTCCCCGAGTTTTGGTTGTGAACAACATCTTGTAATAAAACGCATACATTGCCACTACTGAACTGTCTCCTCAATTCGAACGAACGTTTTCTTTATAACTAACTCAATAGACATCATAAAAGCACCTGGAAAAAGTAACTTCAATTTAATTTATGGTTATGTAAATATTATTAAAAGAATTATCCACAATGCTAACTTAACCACAGCTAACAGAACTTCCCTCTTCTCTTTCTTCCCTTCTTCCTTCTCTTACTTTATAAAGTCCGATTTTATATAATATTCTTTTCAATTGACTGTCGTTAATGTTAGCCTTGCACTTGAATTTCTGAATTTCTTCTTTGTCTTAAGAAAACAAAAACCGCTTGAAGTATTTTTCTACATACTTATATATATGTAACGTAAACAAATCCATAACTACTTATATGAATAAAACAAAGAAAAACAGCAAACCTTGACAATAGACTGCCACAGAATATACTATGAAATGCAAATGAAATAAAACGACGTCTGGAATGGAAATTGCATAATAATGAGTTAGTTAAAGGAAGCGAAACCTAAAGGATAAGAAAATTCGAGGCAGTTTCCGTTATTTTTTCTTCCTATCATTTTTACAGAAAAGTAAATTAATAAAAATTATAATCAATTAATAATTTATGATAAATGTTTTATATATACTTTCAGTCCTTTACAGTGTAACGCTATAACTGAATCTATCGTTAGTCTGCTATTGATGAATATAAAAAGAAAAGTTTCGTCGCTTAAAGAAAACGAAACATTTCAATCACAATATGGACTTAAAACTCAGCAACATCCGATGATAACTTTATTACAAAGTCCCGTTGTAAATATGAACGATATCGCTAACAAAATTAATGGCATTTGCAATCATCACGATAAACAGTAAGTGAGAAAAAAGAACAAAAATAATATTTTTAACAACTTTTGATCAAATTACTAAGCTCTATTTATTCTTTTCAAAGAGTAAAAGACGCCAGCATCGAGTATTTAAGACCAGTTTATTTATATATACTTTGCAATCCACAAACTTTATCGGATTCAAAAGCGATTTGGACGGGAATATTGGCTTTAAGTCGCCAAAATAAAGAGGCCAAGGAATTAATGCAAGAGATTCTATCGTGGAGTAAAATATCATCTTCACAAAATTGTCTTTTTACAAGCATCCTATTAATAGAAGCCATTGAATATTTCCTAAACAATAATGACTTTAAACAATCTCTGGATTTAAGCATATATCAATTATTAGTTATAAATTACTTGACTAAGTATGGTATTGATCCCAGACCAAGTCTGCATTGCATCTTAAGCGTTTTGCACACAACAAAGAAACAGTCACGTGGTTATTATAATTTAATGTTAATATTGCTAGCAGATGTATTACATATCATGACACCGACTTATTTGCCTGATTTGATGCGCATAATCAGTTTCATAGTTGTGCAGGAAAGCTGTGGGCATCAATACATTCTGAACATGTGTCTTGATGGTATCATCCAGTGGATGTCTCAGACTGCATTTATACCCGCAGACGGTTTAGCCATAGCCCATCAAATTGTACGCAAAATTTTAGACGTATCCAAAGGAACTGATCATTCCGAATCAGTGAATAGCAAAGAAATTGATCCATTAAGCGTCAAGTGCTACCATTCGAATATAGCGATAGCTGTAGATCTAGCTAAACTGGTAGACTTCTTTGATGAGTCTGAATTCAAAGATGTATTTTATTTTGTGGACACTTTAAATGTTAAAGCGAACTCAGCATTTAGTCAACGCTTGCATTTATTTCTGAGATCCCTATTTCTTTCACGCGATCTCTCGATGGATTGTTGGTTTAAAATTTATCAGGTGCTATTGGAAATAATAAAAGTTAATAATGGCATAGCCTACGATTTTTTAATGACGTATCTCTTTAAATTGGCCGATGAACATAGTCCAGAAATACAAATAGAACTTTTGAGGGGTTTACCGAATTTCGCCGTCGCCAAGGTAAGTTGATATTAAAAAAAAGTTCTATTAAATTTACTTTACGTCTAAAGAAATCTTTTAGGATAACATACCTATGATATTGAATAGCATACATATTTTAACGACTGAAAATCCCACCTTTTGCATGGATTTGTACTTGAGACTGTGGCGCATTGAGACGCGAACGTATCCTTTTCTTATTAAGCTACTAGCACTGCCATTTAAAGATACACAACATAAATGGGAATTTGAAATTGCCAAAATCTATACGATACGGGAAATATGCTTAGAGCAGTAAGTGGATTGAATAATCCTGTAGTCACTTAGAATTAATGAAATTATTTAATCACAGACCCACGCAACATGGTTCCGACTTAGTATCGCATCTCTCTGATATCTTAAACACATGCACAGATGAATCCGGAGATTTAGCTACTTCTCTGGCCTTGGATGCTATAGTAGCTCTGTGCGATAGTCATACCGTAAATATAGCCTCCACATGGCGTGTTTTAAGCAGCAAATTTCGACATGAAAAAAGACCCCGTGCATTAAAATCTTTATATCGTTTTTTTGCCCATGTTCCTCTTCTGCAGACGCCTACCTTAGAATTTGAGCAACTCGTTGATGAAGCTTTGGATCAATTATGGATGACTATAAGTCGTTCAGATAGCAATCACAATCTGACATGTGAAGCTTTGGACGCTTTAAAGCAATATGAGATCGGTAGTTTGTTAACTTTGCGTCACATACCGCCACAATTTCGTCAGAATTTACATGTAGCTCGTGAATATACAGGAGCTGACGGCCGTGCTGTGGTAGATTTGCAACAAGAAATGATCCCTGGTGAGTGCTGGGTACAGTTGCTACAGAAAATACGTCCCGAATGCGGTAATGCAGCAGCCGATTTAATAGCTCATTATATTTACAATGAAATTAATAATTATCGAAGTGGCGTCTACCGTTTACCCGAAGGACGTCCAGAACCGCGCAAATTGCAGGGTTTGTCGTCCCAAAGCCCTTTAAGAGCAACTGTAGGTTATTTGGTTAATCAAGCACGTTTCGGTGACCACAACATAACTGAACCTCATGCGATTACCCATGCCTTGAGAGCTATATCGAAAAGGTTTCCCAAACCTATACCGCCAGTAGATTGGTGTTTTCTGCACAGTTTTTTTCACTTATCATTTGAAGCGCGCAAATATTGCATATTAATAGCAAAAAATCAACTTCTGCATTCGGGCACAGCACGCCGCATAATGGAAAATTTCCTCGTCGAATTTGAGCCCAATTGCTTCGAAGAGGATTTACTTTTACTGTTCTCATTACTACCCGAAATTGGCAATGGTGTAAGTTTAACCATATTGAAAGCATTTGCCGAAAAGGTGGCTCTCTACTGTTTTAAAGAATCTCAACTAGGTGGATTCGCTGAAGGGTGTCTATTTGAAAAGTTTTTGGAGAGTGTTAGACTTATATTTACCGGTAAATGTGACATACCAGAAGTTTTGGATGTCTTCACGTTAATAGTAGAGCGTTATATGGATTCAATGGACATTGATTCACGACTATTCGAACGTTACACTGAAGTTGTAGCTGTACTGAGCATTAATGCTATCGAAGGCTTAACATCACCGGCCAATTGGTGGGAGACACCAATTGGTAAACTTAAGAAAGCAACTATTATACGTTCTTATTTGGTACTGTACAATAACCAGCTGAACAATCCATTAAAATGGTTAAATCCAATTATTGATGCATTTGTCAAGCGTCAAGAAGAACATTTATTTTTCTACCATCATTTGGCTACCACTTTGTATGCATTCAATAATGATGAACAATCTTGCAACTGGGTAATGGAAATGTTTCTTCAAATACAAGCACTACTGGCAGAGTCTTCTAATAAAGAAAAACTCGACAAAGCCTTGTATTTGTTGGACATATTCATCTTAAGTGTGGATGTGCTCTCTGGCTGTGCAATGCTTTTAGGCAATTTAGATGTGGTAGCCACTCAAAGTGCTGAACGTTTTCATATATTCCCCGAAAGTCTCCAGCTTTTGTGTGATCACGTTTTCTGGAAGGATCAAGAAGCTAAGGTAATTATTTTCATGTTAACTTTACACCATCCTCTGATTAACTTTCTTCATTATAGATTTACGAATTTTTATACAATTTGTTTAAAAACAACGCCATACCCGATATTTACTCGAAAATATTTAAAGAGGCGATTATATGTTCCCGCAACAAACCATACTTTGAAGCAAAAGGTACTTGGACCAAGTATGTAGGTATGCGGAAATAATGTCCCAAGTCACTTAAGAGTGTATTCTCATTTCGTCACTTCTTTCAAAGAGACGAACAAAATGTACTTGTTTCCATTAATATTCTCACCTATAACTTTTTCATGTCTTTAAATAAGCGTTTGCAGATATTGCATTCAAGTTGAAAAAGTTTTTGTTGAACAAAAACGCAATGGAAAAGGAAAACAAGAAATAAAAGTATGTTTGTACGTAATTTTAGCCTCAAAGAGGTTCTGTTAAATATGGTCGTATCATTGAGAGGTGCTGTCTCAATTCAAATTTACCTAACTTACGTAACCAGGCATCTTACATTCATGCTCTGGTAATATGAACGGAATGATAATAATAAAATTATATTCGGCTGTGCCGAATCTTTTATACCTACCAACTTTATCTCAAAAAAGAAGAAAACTAAATTGTAATAGCTGGGCGTGGCAGATTTTTCAATTTTTATTGAATAGAAATAAGCAAAAAAGTCAGTAAATAGACGTGCTTTCAACTTATTTTATAGCGTCGACACGGACTGTGATCGATTGGGTCCATTTTCAATAACATAGTATGTGAGAGAATTTCCAATGTTTCCGCCAAGTTTGTAGCCGATATCTTCATTTTTGCGGCGAGAAGAATGATTATCACAGATATTCCACGAACCGGGCATACTTGAACCGATTCTAAATTTGATACTGATTAAGAATATATATACTTTGTGGGATCCCTCGAGTTTCTTTCTGAGCATTACAAACAAAGTGACAAAATGAATATACCCCCACCTTCGTAGAGAGAAATCTCTTATGAGTGGTTAAGAGATTTGCAAAAAGTTTTTTGTATGGTTCGCTTAACTAGAACCAGAGCAAAAAAGGGATATATTGGAACTTTGATTCAGGGTGTCTTTAGTTACGAATAAAAGGTTTTATAAGAGGCTTTTTCAGTGCCCGAACTATTACAAAATACCAAGTTAATTATATGCTGGTGAAGAGCAACGCTTACTTTCCCCCTCGAGTTAGTATGGATAGCTTTATTTCAGCTTCCTAATAATGTTTCGTTCGTCGACAAACTGCACACAATTTTTTCAGATTTAAACTGCACAACAAAATTTGAGTCAGAAATAAGAAAACAGAATTTTTTCTATATTCCTTGCTAACCTTTCAATGAAGCATGTGTTTTATCCAGAGCTTATAAAAGAACTCTCAAAGAATTCCCATTCAAACAGATAAACGTGAGAAAAATGATCCAAGAAGAATGTAGTCGGTAGAGAATAAATATCAAACTATCGGAAAATATTCAGCAAAAAAAAAAAATAAATAAACATCTCTTTGCATTGTTATCTTGTAAAAACAGCAATCGAACCGCTGCCTGTCATACTTACAGAAGGCAGCTATTTCCTCGAGCTTTAGAAACCGTGATTTATCTAACAAGATCTTTCTTTTGTTAACATTTCAGTGTAGTGATATCAATGCGTCTTTAGATAACAAAGCCGATCTTATGAAGTCAGGAAAATATATCCTGATTTCTACTATTTAACGATCGTAATTTCGTTTCCGGTGTTGCAGGAGTCGAAATTTTCTATATCAATTGCGCCATTCTCACCAATCAAGATTTCCATTCGTTCTTCTATATTTCGGAAACAATATTTTACATTAAAAAGTATAAAGTGACTGTTTGATCAATAGTAAAGATTCTTTTTTTTTTTTGGTTTGTTAAGAAATTTAGATTGGAGGAAGCCTTTTGATGTAGGCTTATTTCTCCATTAACATGAAGTAGATCTCGTAGATTGATGAAGAGTTCAAGATATAAAACTGCTACACAGTTGATATTGAACCGAACAGCTGTTTGATGATGAAGTAGTAGATGCGAGAAGATTATGTTTGAAGAAAAAATCGTAGGTTTGATGAACAGATCTGGATATTAAGCAGCAGTACTGTAGATATAAATCCGAACAGCTGTATGGAGTTAATATGTTGCATGTCAGTGGTTAAAGTCTGAGATAGTTTTAGTAAAATGTTAAAGGAATAAATAATGGAGAAAGGGAATCCACATGGGGAAAGATGGAAATCCAGACATGGAAATGAAAAGACTAAATGAAAGTGAAAATTGTTAAAGTAAGATAAATATCGATATGAACAAGAACTAGCAAACATAAATTCGTTATTGGTCTTAAAATTCTTAATAAATTCTTTTAAAATATAGTTCTAAATTCTCTAAAAACAAAATATCATCTGGTTGACCTTTTAACAAATATTACTTCTCGCAAATATGGAAATCTTCAAACGTAATTTCTTCTTAAAGCAAATAGGCAAGGAAATTGCCACTCTTCATACAGGCCTGCTTTCCTCAGTAAAATATTGCACAAAATTATCAAAAAAAAAGCTTATTTGCTTTATTGATTTCAATAATATCCTTCCTTCGCAACAATTTGGATTCAAAAAGGAACATAACGACCATTTTTCAAGTCAAACTTTAGTTATGGAAGTTCCACTTGAATGCTTTGCTCAACATCAAGACTGCTTTCGGTTTAGTTTAGCACGATGAACTTATTTTTAAAATGCTTCTTCAGAATTTTCCTAACCAAATTGTTAAAATCACACAAAGCTTTTCGAAGAACAGATGCTTTAAGGTCTTTCTGGGATAATTCAGTTCTCACTCCATTGCAATCGCTGCAGGTTGTCCTTGAGGATCGTGTCTATCGCCCGTACTATTTTTACTGTAGACATTCCACTACCAAGCGAATGTATGGTTTTCATTTTTGTGGCGACACTGCAATTTTTGGGTCTGACAAGTTTGCTGTCGATGTCATTGACAATCTGCAAGCAGTACTTATTCAAACGGATGTGTTTTTTAAAAGGTGAAAGATTCTCCTTAATGTAATACAAAGATTCTCCTTAAGATAACACAAAGCATCTTTTTACTTGTAAGCGAAAACCTTGTTTCGCTCCCCAGTGTACTTTGAAGATTGACCGTAATAACATTTCTTGGAATAATGAAATGAAGTATTTAAGTGTGATATTGGATCCCAAGCTTAACTTTAACTGTCACGTTAACTTTATTCATGAAGTTAACAATACTACCGAAAATCTTCATCCATTAATAGTTATACAATTATAAACATACACAGCAAGAAATTGATTATCAGAATTATATTTCATTTCTTCATGTTTTATGCTGCTTCGGTTTGACTTTCCATTAGGTATTTCCATAATAAAAAACTACAAGTTACGTAGAACAAGGTTTTAAAAATGAGCTATAATCTACGGGGGCATTTTTCTACACTCAATCTACGTTCAGTTTCGAGTTTGTTTATAACAAAATTTTCAGGTTAAGTGTTCATTTTAGAACAAAACACCCCAATTTACAATACTCCCATATCAGTGAATTAATATTACTTTAAATATTTCTTTTTCATTTTCTTTTTTTTCCTTTTCTTCTTTTGTTTCCTTTTGAACTCGCAAGGTTTTTTTTTATATTTTTACTGTTACTTTAAATACCATATTTACAATAATGTATTAATTTCTAAATTGTAGGTGAGAATCTTTACTTCGAAACTCTTTAATTTTTATATCACGCCGTAATCCGTTCTCAAAATTAAAAAAATTAAAAATATTCATTTTTGTAACCCCAAAACTTATAAAAACCAATTCCGTATATTTTATTCAGTTTTAAAATTATTTTTATTTTCTTCTTTTGCTTAAAAAAAAAAATTCCGTTATTTCAGTATTTCACCTCAATAAAATCACAGAGTTAACATCATACTTAATATATGAATTTTTCTGTGTACATGGCAATGCTCGTTGAATGACTGAATTAAAATTTGTTATTGTTTTAATCGAATTCTGACTGAATTGTATATTTATTTCAATTCAGTATAAAAATAGTTATTTCGATACACATACTTCAAGAATTTGATTTAATTCTTTTTTGTATTATTTTAACGATATTTCATAAATTTCTCGTAAAACTACTTAAAACCTTTCTCCCACAAAATGAAGTTATTTTTTACCGACTTTTTACTAATTTCTAGAACGTGGAAACCCTTACGTTGCAATTAAAAAAATTCTTGTCTGTGAAAAGGAAAACTTAGTAAATGTATATTAATATGTTTAACTATAATTAAAGACAATTTTAAAAACTAAGTAATTATAAAGTATAATTGTTATATGTGTTTGAGAAAGTGTTGAAAAAAATATAATTTTGTTTTATATATTATTAATTAAGTCTAGTGTTAACTCAACTGAATGCATAGCTTTCAAACCATAACAAAAACACAGTAAACATATATATAATAATAACAATAATAATAATAATAATAATAATAAAGAATCGTTAGAAATGGATGATATCAAATTAGCAAAGGTAAAGAAATTTATTCTTACATTTTTATATGCTTCACTTCGTTTTAATCGCAAGGTAATTCCTTCTAAATGGGACAGACGCCTGCAGAAGGACAATGCGTATTTGCAATGCGTAACATTAAATGAAGAAAAAGAAGGGAGATAAAAGTAATCATTGCCTTTATAATTTATTGAACTGCTCGGTAAAGATTCATTAAAAAAAACTCTTCGTCGATTTCATTAAGACCGGTGTCGCCTACATTGTCACGGTCACAGAACTAAAAGCAGGTCAAATATTCGTGTGCTTTATAAGGAAGTTTATATTGAAACATTGCTAATTAAATATGTACTCAATTTTTTGGAAATTCAGGACTATATATTTAAGGAAAAAATATTGAGAATTCGGGAGTTTAAAGTTAATTTTTTTACTTACGGTTATTTTAAGGTGTTGATAAAATTGTCTCTTTTATTAGTCTGCGATGGTTTAGAAGGTGTAACTTATCCAAATGCCGCGTATGTTATTAATCTACATCTACAGGTGCATAAGTATCGATTTAGCTAAAAGACGTGCTTGTGCTTATGTGTACGTAAAACATGTGCTTAGCGAAACAGTTTTATATAACGTTTTGAAATACTAATTAACAATTGTTTTTTAATGCCAAAAAAACTGTTTTTGAATGTTCGGAAATTATACATTGTATGGACTTTTTTGTCTGAAATTCCGTGTAAATTTTATATATTTTTAGTCCATTTGATACAATATGACGAATTGATGAGCATTCAAAATGTAGTTCATTGCAAACATGGCTGATTGAATTTAATATTACATAAATAAGAATTTTTACGAAGGATCGCGCAATTCTTTTTTCCCGCATTTGAGAGTCTGCGTTTCAACGTTTCTCTTAGTATTTTTTGATGGTCGAATTTCACAAAGCTTACCAAAGTTTCCAGTACAGTTGAATGTCACGGACATTAAAATAAGCTAGAACGAAAAGTTTGAGTATGCGAATTCAAATTTTTCATGTCAACTTCCGAAATATGTAACCTTCTGAGCTCGCAACTTGCGAAAAAATATTGCTTCTATACATGAGACTGCTGGTAATGATCCAACTTTGTCAATTAAAGGTCATTTTTAAGAATTAGACCAATTTTAAAGCAATGAATAATTCCCATTTACTACTTCTAGAAAAGGATGCAACGCGCCGTATAGTGAATAGAAGAGTGGAAGAGTAGAAAAAACATTAAGCTGAGGGACGCTCTTAAAGTAATGTTTTATTTGCGCATGACGTTAGCAAAGGAAAATATTAATTCTTTGGTGAACTTCAATATTTACTTGATCTAAACGTGTAGTCGAATAAAGCCAACTGACACAGTGTGCAGCGTAGGAGTTTTACACCACTGTAGTAGCCCACAAAAAAAACGTATTTTCTACAATTTATTTAAATTATGAAGTACTAAAAAAATTACTTTTGAGAGATATTGAAGATTGGCAACGCAGTAACTAGTCTCTGGAGACATCCTTAATTTCAGAGTATCTGCAGCAGGCTCCAAATTTGAATTAGAAAATAATAATTTTAATCTATCTTCCTAGATCTAGAGAAGCACGTAGGATTTTACGATATTTAACAAGCGTTTTCGCGTTAAACCTGAGCTGTTAGTTCTCTTCCCAGCTTAGTCTATGAATTTATTGCTTATGATAAGAAAATAAAAAATTAGTTGGCTTTTTATGAATGGAAAATAATTAAATCAACTTATCAAAAAAATCTTTCTTGCTTATCTAAACATAATTGTTCCAAAGGTGTCAAAAAAAATTGGAATTAACGGAATGAAAATTGTTGGAGTCATGTTGGGTGCCGTTTGAAAAATCATCTTTCGAGAAAACCCATTTGAAGTGTTGTTATAGACATATTCTTCTGTTAATATTATTCTAAACATTCTACCAGTTTTTATATTAGTTTACAAATGCAGGACCATAAAAAGTCCTTCCATATTCAAATATTTTTCTTTATTCTCTTTGCTCGAAGATTATATACTCAGATGTTTTAGATTCATTCGGTACAGGTAGACTTCTCGGAACGCTTGAGGAAAACAGTGAAATTTCAAGGAAAACATTTTTTGAGAGTAACGAATTTATTTCCTATTATGTTAGAAAATTCAAAGCAATAAAAACAAAATTTGTTTTTTGAAAAATTCATATTAAAAATTCAATACACTTTTATATATAATACGTAAACTTAATTACACCATTTTCTACACAGGGTATAAACCCTTAAACTGCAAAAAATAATAAATATATATATATATATGTATATGTATGATGTAGATGGATATTATGTACATATGCATATGTATACGTATATATTATTACAATTTGAATACATTTATTTATATTTTCTCTTATTGTATTTCATGTAAGGAAAAGAGAGGAACAGTTGTTTTTATGCTCTTAATAACAATTCTAAATAAGAATTTCCCATAAAATTTCCTTCAATAGAATATTTTCAACGTAAGACACCAAAGGTTTCATTGTGCTGGTCACAAACATCCTTTCAGTCTCAGTTTGGAGCTACATATATATAGTACGGTAACGGAAAAATTTTATAAGATATTATTTCTCTCTATTAAGTAGCAATACAACACCCGCACCCCAAAAAAAATCTTTAAATATACCTGCCGCTGATAACGTCATAAGCTATATTCATTACTCTTCAGTTGCGGAAACAAAGCAACGATAGTAATACGAGTGAAAGTGAAAGTTTGTTTGTGTGTGTGCTTTCCAGTAAAATTCGATATGTTTATCTTCTATAACCCAAATACATACACAATATACTTTAATAAATAAGCCAAAATTTATATAGAAGTGCTTAAAGCAAAACAAAAAAAAATTTATTTTATGATCCACGCGACCTCATTTTGTTTTACTTCCCGTTCCTTGAGAAGGCTTAGAAAAGACGTTTTCTTAAAATTAAAATCAATATTTGCTATTTTTTTATACTTTTAGTAAAAATTTCCTTTAATGTTCTGATGATATATTAATTGAGCTGAAGTCGTTATTTATTTAAGAAAATAAAGAACGGAATGGATTTTACGCGTTTCATGAATAAGTTTAATGAAATTGAGCGGCAATTGTCGCCTACTTCGGCTTTACGCTTAAGTTTTGATAACATCTCACCGGAAACTGAAGAACCTGAAAGTAAACGCCTTTTTGGTGTACCTGTACCACCGTTTGTTTCTGATAAAGTAGTTACTTGGCTAGAAGAGGAATTTACAGATCCACCGATTTTTTATGGCGATACATTGGTTTTGAAAAAGGTTTGTGATTAACAATTAAAAAAAACATTAACGGATATTTAGCTTTTAAAGCTGTTAAACTTAGTGTTTTGAATTTTTATAATTGATTATATATAGATAACTTATTAGTAATTAATGTAAAAATAAATTATGAATGCAAAGTCAGACTTATTTCGTAACATGATTCATCATCTTGTTGAAACCGCAAATTGGCGACAATCAATTCTTCCTATTTAAGTCAAAAATAGCCGACCTCAAGAATTGACTAAAGTAAAATTGCAATTTAATCACAGACATATGCTTTCATTCACCCACCCAGGAAAACAATTCTCAAGAAAAAGTTTCTGAAAGTCTATTGACCAAGTTCTTCGTTAAATTTTGAATCGATTGAAGCTTGTGCATAGATCCATCTATGAAATGTCTGTGGTGAAAATTCTCTTACGCATAAAATTTGCCAAAAATATTGGAAATTCTTAAACGCAGACTGGTAATGAAAAGCGAGCACTGCTCTGTTTCAAAAGCCAAAGCAATTCGGTTTAGAAGTAGCGGTTAATAGTAGCTCATCTGCAAAAAAGAAAAAATCTGCCCCACCCACCGTTATATATACGTTATCGAATTTTCATTTTTGTGTCGAATCGTGTATAAAACTCATAGGTAAGTTTCAGATATCCTATAGAGTATTATATCAAATTCGAAATCTATATAAAATTTTTATAAGTCCAGTACAATGAGGACAATGAAGAAAATTTTTCTAAGTTCATTGTTCATTGTACTGGACTTATAAAAATTTGCGTTCATTGTACTGAACTTAGAAATTTTTTTTTTGTATAGCTCGTCTGTTTATCTAATAGCAGATATGCTAATGATCAGTGTCAAATCTAGAATCCATCTAGCCATGTCCGTCCATCCATCTGCTGATCAATCTAAAGTTCGTGCAAACATTTACCCAGTCGCAAAAATTATTATATAGGGACCAAAGCTAGCAAAAACATTGAAAGCCCTTGCACGTCGGTTGGTATTTTAAAAGTGGGCCAAGTCGGTCAAAAGACACACAAGATAAACTTAATGACATCTCTGCTTTCTGAATTTTTTTCGTTACTTATAAGCTGTAATAAATACACAGTAAAGATGAAAACGGAAAGATCAGCCACATTCAACTAATAGTTTAGAGCATCGAAATCCAATTTTTTATTTTTTTTAAGATTCAGTCACAGCCAAATTTAGTTTCCTAATAGTTATATATTACAATGTTTCCTTTACAAATATGTAGTTGGCTTGTAAGATTAATCAGATATGACATACGTTACTTATTGATCAAGCTATTAAACTGAAAATTTGGCTTCATTTCCGAGAATGATTTGATAAAGAAAATTATCGTTTTGCTCGGGAATGTGATGTTAAGATTAGATCACACAAAATACTTTTTTTTGATTGAATGCAATCCTAATATTGTTAGCTAGAATATAGATCGAAACAATGGGCCATCGATAAACTTCAGATATGACCAACAGTTTGCTTATGGTCACAATGTCCGCGTTTGCATCTTATTTGTAGGGAGAATATTGTAAGCGTCTACCCCGGTTCGATAAAATGTTGAATTAGACTGTTTTTTCATGATTGAAAGGTGGCAAGAAACTAGAATAACTGTCAAAAGACGTAAACCTAAAAAAACAAATGGAAATAGGTCACTTCTATGAACAGAATCTACGCCAGAGTGATTTTCTTTATATGTCAACGTAATGATAGTGTTATCGTAATAATAAAAGCAAGTAGTAAAAGTGAAAAAATCTTATACAACGATTACGAAACGATTTTTATCCTGAATTTGCAAACAGATCCAGTATAAATATTCGACAAAAATTTAGTTATTATTATATGCTATTCAGGATGGTTTCATTTTTTTAATATTATCCTCAAAAATTACGAATTAAATAGAATATGAATTAAATAGAAAAGAGAGTTGAAGGGTATACTTCATTTTGTCATTTGGTTTGTCACTACCAAAACTACACCCCAAGAAATATATGTTCTTGGTCAGCATCAAATTTAGAATCGATTTAGGCATATCCGTCTGTCCATCTGTCTGTGGTAAATATTCTCTTTGCCACAACAATCAAAGTTCTTGGACGAAAGTTGGTATTGAAAATGGGTCAAATCGGACTAAGAACCTTTTGGAAGCAAAAAAAAATTGGATTTTTGCTCATTAGTCGTAAACCCTAGCAGATAGAATTATAAAAATTTCCAAGATTACTGCGCTAGCGATCCCGTAGTCTCTGTGAAAAAATGGAAACGATCGACCCCGCCCACTCGATGCAATAGAATATTGAACTTTAGTCTTTTTTGTGAAAATGCTTGTAACAATAAGAAAGATGCTTCTGGAACCATATAAAATATATATATTCTTGATCGGTATGAAATTCGAAATCCACCTACACGTATCCGTCGGTATGGCTGCTTAACTCTCTAATATCTGTGGTAAACATTCTCCTAGCTGCAAAAGTGAAGATATAGACTTCAAATTTGGCAGATACATTGTAGATTCTTTCATTGCCACGCCCACCTATTACAATTTAGTTTTCTCTCCTTTGTTTTAAATAAAGGTGGTGGGTATAAAAGTTTCGTCACGACCGAATATAATTTTCCTACTTATTTTTGAAATATTGTTCAACGATGAAAAATGGTGTCTCGAGTAATGCTCTATTTTTATACCCTTACTCTGTGAATTTCTTTTTTTTTTTTTTTTTTTGCTGCCAACACCATCGTGCAAGTGGTGCAAAATTCTGTTTTTGCGTAAAATAAATCGATTTAGAAGCTCATTCTGAGCAATACGTATACTTTACAAAAACTCTTATGCTTACTACTTCGTAATAGTACATATACAGCTTCGTAGTTGGTACATACAAATATAGTTCAGAATATTTTGAAAGTGTATGTCCAGGCTTCTTTTAACTACATTGTGATTTTAAAATGCTATACACTTTTCTGATTTCGTTCATATAAAACTCGATAATTCCCACAACACTAAAATTTAAAACAAAATTTACAAAAAAAAAAGGTTAAAAAAAGGCTTAAAATATTGTTACGAAAATCACGAACTAATAAAAGGCAACTACACCAAATTTAATAAATCTATGGGGAGGAAATTCCTTTGAATGTAATACCTATCGCGGTCATAAAAAGACATATTTGCAGCAGGCAATAAAAGCGAAGATTGGCAAAGAATTCAGCGAAATCTGAAATGAATGGGATTAGTGAAACTACGTATTCGCAGGTATCGTAGAAATGGATAAATAAAGGAAATTGTAAATAACCAAAATCGAAGCTTCTCGCGATCTAGAAATACGAACTGAGCGTTAAAAGTAAAACGTACAAAAAAGGCAATTTTCGTAACAATATGTTTACTATTTCGTCTTTACTTCTAGACGTTATTTACAGAGTTATGTCAATCCATTTTATATGGTTCGAAAATATTTCTATAAACGTAAAGAATCAAATGACACACAAAGAAAAAGAAGAAAAGAAGAATTTTCAGGACCCACTAAGAATGATAAATATATAACGAGTAAGAAAATTACATTTCACTCTTCTAATAAAAGTTTCAAATTTTCGCTATAGTACGCTCGGAGGGACTATTATGTCGATCATAATCCGTTCGTTAGGCACGACGTAACGAGCCTATCTCGGAATCAGCATTTTTGTAATTAGTTTGTCCTATTTTAACAGATTCGAAGGTTGTTAGACGATTCGTGGTGTAAAATGGCAGACCTGTGCACAGATGGGAATGCTCCTTGATCGATTTACATTTTGATACTGATCTGAAGACTTTTTCTGGATGTTGAAAACGTTTTTAAAAAATGGGTATTGATTATCGACGATTTTGATTTAGGATAACAGAGGCTGAAGATTTATGGGCGAAAATTTATTCTTCTTTCTTTTAATTTTTGCCAACTGTTGTTAAACTTGACTTGTTGCGTCCAATCTAACGCATATACAGGAAGTGGAAGCTTAAGTGCAAAAGGCAAAAGGTCATAAATTTATAAAATTTTGAAACGTGCTTTTGCCTGTTCCAGATGCATGAAAATATGATTTTTGCGTATTCATTGCGTTCATTACAAGATTTGACCCTCAACCTTTTATAATTTGTTTTAATAAATAATAAGCGTAATTATATTATCAAAAATGTTTAATTAGAAATCAAAAATGAGTTTTATTGCAACAATTAAATAGAATGTAAAACGTACAAATATGGTTTCTGATCTACAATGAACAAAGAAAGATACCGCATTATTCATATATTTATTTGTATCTCTATAGCATAAATATCCACAATATCTTTCTCTTTCTTTTACTCTTTGTTTTTTGATTTGAATTAAATTTTTTAAGGACCTCTTGTAAAATTCTAAAGCAATCGATTTCTGACAAAATGCTTATAAGTCTTTTCTTATTGATAATCTTCTAAACAATTAAATATAAATGACTTTTTGCAATATTTCTTTTCACTTCTTATGCTTGCAGGTTGAAAATGTACGAATGATTGATCGCTACAATACAAAAAATCCTATTGTTGGTACATTGTATTTAACAGCAACACATTTAATATTTGTTGAGCCGGATACTAATAAAGAAACATGGGTAAGTTGCAAAACTATTTCTGATTTACTTATTTATGCATATTTCATGTCAAGATTAGCTCAACTGCTCAATTATAAAGAGTATAAGGAAATAGTTTTTTAAACTTTATTCCTTTTAAATTTAATAAGTTAAATAAAATTGAATAAAAAATAAAGAAAGAAAAAACGAGCTGAATATTTTATTTATAATGCTGGCTGTATTGAGTTGAAAAAGAACAGTTTTCTATATTAACAAACAAATTATATGTTGTCTAATTCTGGTTCCTGGGTCGGCTCTTTGGATCCAGGAGTTCTGTTTATCTTTTACTTAATCCCATCGAAAGTCAAACTACCGCTTTTAGTCAGTATTAAAGTATAATTTTATTCGAACTAAAATACAATTCAAGTCTTCAAAATCTTCAATATCATACGTCCAACCATTCGTGTTAGATAATCTAGTCAAAGTAAAACAATAGTCAGCCCCTAGAGACACTCATAAAATCGGATGTCTACGGGCAAATTTCCTAAGCACGACCATTCTTATTGCTAATCAGAAGCCAAAAGGGAAGAGTATATTCTCACTATTCACCATTTAGGTTTTCTAATCTGATGGCTTTGCCAATCCCTCCCACGCTTCACCAGAGTAACCCCCTTTCGTAATACTCAACTTACGCTATCGCTTACCGTTTATGGGAGTAACACATACAATATTTTATGGTATGGATTTATGAACTTAGGGAGAGACAGTGCGAACCAAAACGAGGTCCCGACTTTGGCCCTTGCAAGGTCAAATTGATATTTAAACGGCATTGTCTTATTGCTTGTAGGGTTTTTGGTGCAAATCTGAATCATGTTTACAATTTTATTTCTTCATTGGAGCCCGTGCTCTCTTGATCCTCGATAATAAAACTTCCACTTGCTGCTGAACTTAAACCCTTGATTTCTTAGCGTGATATTGGTAAAATTGGTAAAGAACTATGCACACAAACTCCTAGATCTATCGAAAATATATCAAAATATTACTCCGTAATATAATATTGTTATTATTTATTTAGACCAAAGAAATAAATATTTGGACTAAAGTAGGACACACCCTCTCTCCCTAAACAAGGTAATTACTTTCCTTCCAACCTGTTACCTAAGAAACCAACTGGTCGTTAAGGAAATGCAAAAAAACAAAGGAAAGTAAATATAAATTAACTTAACATAAAACGACTAAGTAAGTTATTGTCTAGCAATCAAGAATATATTGGTTAAATAACATACAAATCGTTGATACGTTGCACTAAACAAAATAAAAATCCTTATAAATGTGGCAGAGCCAATGCGGTTCAGAAGCTCGTCGATTACTCGTAAATAAAGATTTTCTCTATTGCATAAGTTATTTCCCGCGCAAATAATACTTTCGTTCTATCATTTTCAGTGTTACGTGTTAGTAGCTAGTAGGTCTGCCCCTTTTAAATAAAGTAAAATTTAATGACTCATCTTTCACACTATAAAATATATATAAAAGCGCCAATTAAAAGCAAATGACAGCAATAGTTATACCACACAACTACTTGAGTGTGGTATACTATGCGTTATATGCATGCTTACAAAGGCTCTGCTTGATATTGCTTTTTTATAGACAAGTTTTATTTACTAGTTTCCTCAATAACTTACTATTCTATGGTCTCTTTTAAGTTCACAAAAGCATGATACCATAAAATTTCTATTAAATTTTCCAAACACATAGCATCAAATATATATGCGAAGGGTTATATATAATATGTATGCATGTAAATGAATATTTATTTTGGAGATATATATTATATAATGTATGTGCGTGGATATATGCATTATATATATGTATATGTTAATAATAAATATAGTTTCATATATAAAATGTAAGAGAATTTAGATGAGAAGTTTTGGTCGAAACTTTTGATATCCACATGCGCGTATTTAAATTATTTCTCTCAATTGTATTTCTACGGAAAATGCGGCCCTATTTGGTACTTAATTCGGGCAGGGTAAATTCAAATAATATTTAAATAATTACGCTAAAGCTATAAGCCTCTTAGCTACCTACGACGGATACTACGCTAGCTACAGGCATTACAGAATTATTTCCTTTCGTCTTCTTCATAAATTATTGAAACTTCATCAATTCAAATAATATCTAATCCAGCTAGAAACCCATATTCTCTTTATTAAGAAAACATAATTTCACCATGTTTTTATTCAGTGAAATTAGACGATTTTTTTCTCATAATTTGATCCAGTCTCAGCTAATATTTCTATTGAAGTTTAGGCGGATGAACACAGAGCATAGACAAAATATTATGAATGTCTGACGTTATAAAGGGTTTTGGACCTGCAGCCCTGCCCTGAATGCCAACTTTGCATAGCTTCCGCCATACTGTTCTTGTTAAAACATGCTGTGCTCGATTGAATGTTAACTTCTGCCGCCACTTTTACCGCAGTAGTTTCATGTTCTTTACAATTCTTTTACTACATTGCAAAGTTTTTTTATTATTTTGTCTATCCCCGGTGCATTATAACTTGTAAATTAGTAATGAAAAATTATTAGTACGTTTCACTTTTAATATTTACATGCGGTTTCTGTATTTTTTAAAGAATCGGGTATATTTTGAAGCTTATTTGGGGAATTTCAAGGCAAACGTAGCTACTAATTTTGTATTTTTCTATCTCAATTTTGCAATTTTATGAAGCACAAATAATTTAAGAATGTCGAGATTAACTAAATTTCTGATCAGTTTTTTTGAATGTTGTGAAAGATAATCAATTCCAATTAATCAAAATAATTATTATCATAATTATAATAATTAATTAATATTTTTTTCCAAAGAGTTTTAATAACTCAGTCGCTGGTGGTCGTTAAAAATTAAGCTTTTAATATAGACATGCGGAAATCTGAATTTCTCGATAACTAAAAATTATATCTTGTTTTAGTATTCAGTATTTAGTATTGCCTGCTTACCATTGATGAGCTGCTACTACATTTGCTATAGTTGAAGTATTAAGTTCTAGAGTGTTTATATCACATTTTACGACGTCGCGAAAATGTCGAGTATATAGTTAGACAAATCGATAGATGGTCATAGATATATTGATAGAAAAAATATCATTCTAATCAAGAATTCAGTAGATTGTATAATTATTACAAATGGAATGGCAAAGTTAACATACCTCTACATTTTGACGATAAATGGAAAATATATATGTACTACTGTACATATTGAAACATATGCATTAGATTGAATATTTGGGAAAATTTCATCACAAAGACCTTGAATGCTTTAGTAAGCATAATATAATAGAATTACGAATTTTTCAACGTCAAAGGAAGCACAATATATTTTAAAAATCCCTTTAGCATTTTTTTCAATGTTAGTTTAATAATAATTTGACCAAACAATATTACATAATTGCCCTTTCAACGTCCTTTATGAAGAATATATTAATTTCTAACTACTGTTATTAACTTATTGTGAAAAATAAGGAATTTCGAATTAAATGAAAATTCAGGTTTTATCAGGAAGTAAAATGTTTTTAATAGAACAGTTTTTCACTTGAATTTAACTCGTTACCCTTTGCAGCCTCATGCGCTCAGCAGCTTATCCTGATGGTTTACCATCTTCTCTTTAAATGAGTTTCTTTTTAATTCTTGTATTATAAAATCTCCAGATTTTATTATCACCACTGAATGTATCAAACTTTTGCAAATCGCAAAGCATTAGTTGATGAAAAAGTGCGAAAAATAAAGCAATCTTTTGAACCGAACTAGGTAAAGAAAACAAATGTATATTTGATATTTATTTGAGCATAAGACTAGAGTCCATTTAATCATGCCCTTTTGTGATTTATTTTTGGTTCGCTTTGGGTCACAAAAAATGACTGACTTCGCAAATATACTTTTGACTAATGGCCGCAACGTCACTTAGAAAGTGCTGGTAATCTGATGGAAACCACGCTTAATGTAAATAGAATACTGGTAGCCTGCAGTTCGTGACATTATACACAAGCAAAAAAAACCGAGAAAAGATCGTCCTGCGAAACGGCCCACAATAGGCCAAAAATTAACTTACTGTGGAGCAAATAAAATTGGAATTAGAATGTGGCAAAATTACAACGTAGAATGACCGAAATTGAGATTACAAAAGCAGAATTCCCATGCAAATATTCGATACGGATATCCATGCAATTCCCGCGTACTCGAAGGGAACTGTGATATGAACAGCAAATATACCTGCAATGCCAAAGCGAAAAAGTCATAACCGGCATAACTGAAAGTCCACCTGTTAAATGCTTGTTACGCAATTATCACTTGTTTATTAAAAAGCCCACAAAACTTGTATACAAAATTCAAACTAAACTAAATCATTTCACATTCGCAATTTCCAATGCTAATCAATTGTAGTACATCATTAGCATGAAGAGGAATTAACTGAGCGAATAGAACGCAAAGCGTAACACCTTTGCGTTCGGTCAGAATGATAAGGCTTAGGATAAAATGTTACGGGATATGTTAAAATTATTACTTTGATAGAAAGATTCAATTTGTCATTTTCATTGTAAGAGATATTGATATAAAATATTATAGAAAAGTTTTCTAAAGCTACCTAAATGGTTAATATAAAATATTTCGAATCGATCGATTCGTACGTTCAGATTTAAGAAAATACTGTACAGTTTCTATGGTTTGGAATGGATGATGGGCGCCAAAGATTCTTTCAAATATAAATATAACTTTTTCAATTGTATTTTTATTTTTTGCATTTAAACTTTTACGATGGCGCCATAATTTCATTTGACTTTGTGAAGTTATATCATGGTATTCTCGACAAAAGAAGAGATAATTGATATAAATGAAATTGCAATTTTGTGCAGTTCTTTCCCAAGGTCTTCAAATACATGCAAGGTTAACCAAATGAATTAATGTATAATGGAGTTACATTACTCTAGCAGCAAGTAGTGATTGATTGCTTTTAACAATTTTCTCGTGTTGAAAGGAAAGCTAAAATAATTGTATTCCAGGGGAAAGAAATTAACATTTAAGCATATATTTAACCGTTATAGCAAAACATTTGTTGCTGAAAAATATTAATAATTGGAATCAACGAACGGATCTTTGCAGTCTCTGCTGTCGGTAATGTAGTTAATAAAAAATTGAAAAATAAAAAAAATCGTTTCGTTTACGTATTTATAGCTAACGCAAAGGGCACAAAAAATTGAAAATCTTGATTTTTAAGTGGTTAGCCGGATACTTTAATGGAAAGTTGAATTTTCGACAAAATAAAAAGCCATCGAAATATCGAAAATATCCTATACTCTTCACCTTAGAATATTATTGGAAAAGTTCCGTAAAAATATCTACCGAAAGAAAGGAAAAGAGGAGACGGAGTTACTCTGCCCTTTCAAAAATACTGTTTCAAAAAAAGTGCTTTGAAGCGAAGTATAGACATGTTTTTTTTATTGTAATAAATTTTTTATTACTTTATTATTATTATTACTTTATGAATACCAAAGCCAAACCACAGCTCCACAAAGTTCGAAGATTCATCTTCGGAACATATTATCAATAAACTATATAACTTTATTAAAACGACAAAACCAATCTAGCTTTTTTTAAAAAAAAGGAATTGATAATCTTAGTTGCTAGTGCTCATCCTACTTTAGCCCAAGAATTTAAATCGTTGATCTAAGGAAATTATAATAATAATAAAATAATTATTTCATTTCTTTTCTAGAATTTTGTCTTTCCAAACTTTCAAATTAATGTCATACCTATCATACCTACGGTACCTAACCCATTATTCGTCTCAAGGAAGCTATACTAACGCATTCTTGTATAGAAACACTTTTAAACGAAGGGTACTGTCTAAAGATATTGCTTAGTGTGCTAGAGAAGCTAAAAATTAATGGACAAGACATTCGAATACAAATTCCCTCCAGAGATTTATTTGGCATAAACAGTCTTCGCGAAGCGCCTAAAGACAAGTCCAAATTTTAAAGAAAAATTTTTTGCAAGTAATGGATTGTTTTCCACATTTTCTAGAAGGTTCAAAACATCTATTGAGCAAAAAAAAAACGAAAGAAGAAAAGGAAACTATTACTGTGTTATTCCTTAATGGACCTTTCTTGTGTTGACCAAAAACTCACCTCCAAATAGGAGTATTATAGATTCATCAAATACTTGCATCGCATCGGAATATATACATCGCTGTGTATTCTTCATCTACATAGGGATACGTCTGTCTGCCGGCTTGTCCAAATGTTTTTCTGCGCCATAACGACTTCGGAAATATGTGGGTTCATGATATCAAATCTGGTCTTATCGCAAATTCATATAATGCGTCCGCCTTTTAGTTTGTTTTTAAAAGAAAATATCGCGAAATGAACTTTTCTTCATTGTCTTTGTTGCAATAATATATATAATATATATACATATATGTATGTAATATATTTTCCTTTTTCCACGTTTTTCTATTGCATTTGTGGCATGTTCAGCTACATTCCAATAGATACGAATATTATAAATTTGAATGAATTCATTACGTGTATAAATTTCATTGCTGACAAAAAGAAAAACTAGTTCATGGTTGAGCAATTACTACCAGTAAACAATTCTAATGTGCTAATCATAATCGCTTTTCGAATGTAAACCTAATGTATATATATTTCTTTTATTTTTTAAGCTTAAGCGGTGTTTTCTTTACGTAATAGTAATATTTCGGTCAATAAGTCCGGGGACTAAGTAAGAAAAAACTTTTTTTTAAGCAAAATTCAAATTCTCGAATGTAAACGATAAAATCATTCCAAAGGGTCTTTATGAAGTTTAGAAACCTTTCTAACTCTACACCGCTTGTGGCAAAGGGTACTTAAAGTTTCTGCAGATATATGTAGAACCCAGAAGGGTTTAAGATGAAACCAGTTCCATTTTTGCCGGGAATGATGTTTTGAAATTCATAAAGAAATAATTAATGGCTGTAATTCTAATATAAAGACTATGGTGGAAAAAGGAAATTTGAACTGCATCGATTTGCGAGGTTTTCATGTGAGGCTTTCGCTACTAGCAGGCGAATTACCTGCTTGGAAAACAGCCCTCCCATACCTAGGTTTTCATGCAAAATAGTAAATAGATTTGCTTTTTAATTCCTTCATAATATCAAGTATATCTTCTTTTTGCTCTTCTCGATTATCTGGAATAATTTGTAAGAGCTTTTTTATGCTTTCTCTAACGCCTACTGATGTTATTAGTGTGTACACGGACTAGTTTAAAAACGGCAAAAAATTCTTGGTTTCGGAAGAGAGGGGTTGCATAACACTTTCAAAGTCAATGACGAGTTTGAACGACATTTTTTCACTCAAAAAGCAATCGAGTCAAGATATTCGAATTTTTCTATTCTTTTTAAAAATAATGAAAAACATTGGTTTAGCAGCCTGTAAAAATATAGGGATTTCTTATAGGCAATATCTATCACATAGTTTCGCGATTTATTGATACGTTACGTGAAAAATGATAGTAATTGGTTTTGCAACCTTGTAATAGATTCGTATTTTCATTATTCTTTTATATTTTAAATATTTGTTTAACTTTGTATCTTTATTCGCATAAATATTGCGAATTAATTTTTCATATGTAATATGAGTATAAAATCATCACCTTTCCTCGGAGTATTAGAACGATAGAACATCCTATAAGAATATGTAAAAATATTAAAAAGAGAAAATCACATATAATATCTAAACCAAGGGAAAATGTTGCATTCGCGCTTAAGGAAAATTTTCAATGTCACACTTACATATTAAAACTATATATTCGTACAAATACATCTTATGGGATTTCTAATTTCTAGGCATTACGAGCAGACAAACAAAAGGTTAGTATAAAGTCATATTTTGGTTGTGAGTATAACAGCTACAAAGTATTTTAATATTAAAATTTTTTAGAGACTGCCAATCGCAATCATTGAATACCCTGCAACACTTTACCTAATATAATATTTTACTCACTTTCGTGGGAAAATACGAAAAATTATAAATATATTATACTGCAGTCCAAAAAATAAACGTTCGTGCTCCAAATTTTAATTTCTGTGTCAAATTACGGACCTATTTTCGTCATCAAATATTAAAGATTAGATCATTTTGTCATACAAACGCTTACTTTTCATATGGGACTGGGTCCGAAAAATAGACCTACGTTGTTTAAATTTGGTACAATTAATTTTTACGTCAAATTACTATTAGGACATCATTTTCATTAGAATATATAGTAAACATTAGACCTTTTTACTTTTCATAGAAATGGTTATGTACGAGGCGGTTCAACCAATGGTCTCATCGAGTTCGAATTTTCCAAATTTACTTTATGTGCCAAAACACTAACTTTTACTGACTTTTGTCGATAATTGTTAACAATTGCAATTTTTTTCGTTTAAGAACTTTCTTCAAATGTGACATTCTGTAAGGAATGGGCGAAAAAATGGCCCACTTAAGTTTATTCTTAAAGCACTCGTTCTTAGGTCAAAAAAACACAGTGTATCAAATTTGGTGCAAATAACTCAAAAGTAGTTATCTGTATGGTGAACGCAAACACACATGGACATCCGACGGATAGACAAGGTCAAATCGATTCGGAAAATGATTCTGAACCTATCCTGAAAACATATATACGAACAGATTTTACTCACCTTTGTCTGCTCTGCTTATGGTCATTTATTCATTTAAGTTTTTATTAACCACAACAGCATACGCTTTATATAATACGTTTGCAAAATTTCCAAAGAACTTGGGCTTGCAAGTTAAAGTTTTTCTAATTTTCATCTCTCCTCTCTGCCCTTAATTAAAAACTTATTTCTTTCATACAGAAAGGAAATGTACGTGTATTAGGCTACTTGTAAAATCATGTCTTCTAAATTATGTCGATTTCATTCTTGTCATTCAGTGGAGAACAAACGAAATCCTGTTCATTTTACAATTTTTCATCTAACAAGATTAAATAATTTTTATTCTTGACAAGTTAGGAAAAAGTTTACAAAGAATTTTTTATGTTTTTATGTACAAATTCCTTCTTTATTTTTTTTTGTTTGTTTTATGCATAAAATTTTGTATATTTCTTTCATTTACACGAGGTATGTTAAGACCTGAGTACAAAAACATTGGAGGAAAAATGTACTCGCGTGTATTAGATGAAAGAAATTAAAAAAAATAATTCATAATAATAATTCATACAAAAACATATTTCTTTTATATTTGAAAAAAATAAATAAATTAATTTTGACACTGCGTTTGTAACATACGCAAATAGTCATAGTTTACTCTACAAAGTAAACACAATTCCTTAGTTACCATAAGACTCCGTAAGTAGTAAAGTAAAATTTGTTTAATCGATACGCGTAATAACTTTGCATGCGATACGATATCCAAAAATATTCTAATATCTATCCTAGAAACTTAATATGAAATATTTCATGTATGATGTTTGAAAGGAATACAAAATTCGTCTTCGGACGAATGTAACATTGTCACTTGCTTCCACTTTTATTCTTTTTGTTTTTTCCCGTTCATTTTAGCAAATTTTAATTAGAGACATTTTGCTAACTTGAAGTGTATAATTACATGAGAAAGAGAATTTTTTTTAATTACTTACTTTAGAGAACAACATATGCACATTATTTTTTTTATTTAAACTTAACACTTATTCAAAGGGCAAAAGGTCTTTCGCATAACCTAACAGTTAAGATGCGACACTATCAAGTCTAAATAAGCGAGTTCAATTCCCAACGCGGGAACTTTAATTATGATTGACGTGTAGTCGCAGTTATAGTGATGAATGCTTGATTGGTAAAGATGTTAACATTACCTTTTCGGATTAATACACTTCCTAATCTTTCTGTCTCTCTCCCCCTCTCTAGCGTTTACGTCTAAGAAAGAAACAGGGGAGTAGTATTTATTTACATTCGACTTGAAAGTGAAAAAATCTTGAGCAGTGTAGCTCAAGAATGTAGATCCGCGGTAGTACGTCATGCGGTATGTGGGCATCGATGATGGATGAGAACGCTGAAATTGCTGAGTTCTTCTATTAAAGGATTTGAATGGCGGACAGATCTTTTTTATCTGTATGGATCAGGATTTTTTTAGTTCGCCCTGCAGATAACTATTAATAAGCACAACTTAGTCCACATTACACCGATATTAAAAAGTATCGAGAGAGTTTTGGACATACTCACATCGCCCATGAGCAGCTGAATTTTTCACGGTACGAGTCGAGTGCCTTCAGGCTAGGTCTCAAGGACCGGGTCCACACGTATAAATTGTGCTATAATTTTAACCGGATACAGGCAGTGCAAACCGTGCGGATATTGTCTGCAGTGAAATGTTTTTTACGCCGCTTTAAAAACCTAAGCCTCCGATATCATCTTTCGACGCATTCTGTCCAACGAACATCATTTTGTATTCTCATGTCAATAACATGAAAAGTTGCCTTCCAGACTGTGGCCATACCATGTTCATCTTTACCCCTTATTTCTCTATGACCTTCGCCATGTTTATATAGGTATGGGAAACTATGTCCTGAACGACGAGTAAACATTTGAAGAAAAAATATTTAAAAAAATTATTATTTTCTTTACCTTCGTTAACAGTCAACGTCATTATTATTTATTTATCACTTGTGTAGGCGCTCTTATGGTGTCTGAACTTGTTGGTTACGGCTTTTTTCACAGCGAAAGGTAAAAGCAACTGATTTTTTACAAACATTCTGTTACTTAATACGCCGTGAAACCAGAAAGGAGGTAAAAAAAACCGGATAATTATTTTTTCTTCATTTCTATATTACAGTCTGTGGCTTTTTAATTGAAATTTATGTCACAGGTTAAGATGCTTTGTATTTGTGGTTTTTCTCAATACTGTTGTAACCGCGATAAGCAGAATCTATAGAAAGCGAACAAAGTAGGTTTTGTTAAAGGCAAACATATAAGGACGTAAGAAAAGCACTGCCTTCATATTCTGATTACATTTCTGGAAGTTTTTGCGGCTGTTGTAATTTAAAAATGACTTTAATAATTTATATACGATGGTCAACAAAATAATAATAATTATTTTGAATAAATTAAAAATTCAGTATTTCCCAGGAAATGTATGTTTATCGCTGAAATTGTTTCGTTTTCAATGGTATGCTCCCATAAATTATAATTTCATATCAATAGTTTTCCTATATTTTAGGCCCGCATTTAAACATTAAATAATAAGCGTACGCAAATTCAACCAGTTTCAGATGAAATACCTATAATTGGTAAGTGGTGCAGATTTATGGCTAAAAACACTATTTCCTTTATTAATAGAATCTTTGGTAGTTTAAATTCGAACTTAACATTATTTTAACTTCACTTTACAGAAGTTAGTCTTTATTCGAAGTTCACTCAGAATACTCGACTTATCGGTCAGTTCATGTCAATTTTTTTTTTTTTCGGATGCCTTGACACGATCTACGAGCGCTAAAATCAATATATGAAAGGAAAAACACAATAAAAAAAAAAAATCAAAACATTACAGTTGAAAAAGGTCAACCATTAAATACTTACTTTCGTCATAAAACACAAAAAAATATAATCTGTCATTTTATAAAGGCTAGCTTGCCGTAGGTAACGTTATATAGGATCAGATTCGAAAAAAAAACGCAGCAGATCCAAACTTAAAATATAGTAAATTAAACAAATCACTCAAAAAATTCATTTTCGAAATGTTCAAATTTGCTTCTATATAGTGACTTACTTTTGTGAGAAATGGTTTCGAAAAGTGTCCCAGATTCGATATTCATTTACTATGCCAGAGGACTACTTTTCACTAGTTTTTGTCAGCCACAATATTAACAAGTAAGAAAATTGTATTCGGCTGTGTCGAATTTTTTACACCCACCACCTTTATCTTTCAAAAAGAGGGAAAAACTAAATTGTAATAGATGGGCATGAAAGAACCTTCAATATTTCTGCCAAATTTGAGGCCGATAGCTGCATTTTTGTAGATAAGAGAATGTTTACCACGGACATTACACAGAGTGACATGTTTAATTCGATTCTAACTTTGATGCTGATCAAGAATATGTATACTTTGTGGGGTCCGAAGTTTCTTTTTGGTAGTGATAAACCAAATGACAAAATGAATTATACCTTTACCTTCGGTGGTGGGTATAAAAAATCAAAATATCTTGAAAATTGAGATCTAAAGGTTAAACAAAGGAAAAAATACATATCTAGACATCTAAGAAGGAGAAACGGACGCTTTTCCTTAAAAATCGATCCAGAAAATGGTTCTGAATTGGTTGGCTTAATAAATAAAAAATGAGTTTATCTTACAACTTTTTTAATCGTATAATATAATATACGCTTAATACAAGTTGTGCAGAGTATAACAGACAAGTAAAAAATTGAACGAAAATACTTCGTTGTCTGTAGATGCCAAGATATCAAAAACAACAAAATCCCTAATCCCAGAAGTAGACATAAGAGTCCTTGTAAGGCGTACATAAGAAATCGTGATCCTTCATTATCATCGTTCTCAAACCTACTCAATTCATGTGTTCTTAATTCATAGAGTCGGATTAAGTTTGGAAACGAACGTAAATTTTCAAGTAAATTTGACCTACAACCTACAGTAAGTACCAATTTAAAATTGGTATAAAATACATTGTAAAGGTTTTTAAATTATTTGGTTTTTCCTAATGATTTGCTATTATTGTTATCGCCCACATTTGTATAAAACGTTTAACACACAATTGGACAATGAAGAGAACATTTAAATGAACCTTCAAGCCATATGCTGTCTACATAACAATATCAAAAGCACACAAACACAATGGTAGGCTTCACCTGCCACACATTTTTGTTGGCAAAGGGAACAATAGAAAATTTTAATTTCAAAATATTTAGTTTAACAAAAAATCTATTCAAAACACAGTTCATTTTGGCATTAGTGTAAGTTTCTGAAACTTACAGTAGTGACAAGAAGTGAAGCAGTGGTCGTTTAATAAATAGTATCCTTTTTGCTTTATTGCAGATATTACATATGCACATTGCAAGCATTGAAAAATTACCGCTTACAACTACTGGTTCTCCTTTACTTATACGCTGCAAAACGTTTCTCTCGGTTACGTTCGTAATACCCAAAGACTCGGAATGCCATGATGTCTATATGTCTCTGGTTAAACTCTATCAACCAGGTAAGTTTATTAAATTTAATTGAATTAATTTCTTTGCTTATGATTTCTATGCTCAGAGAACATAGTATCATGACAAGGTTACCTATTTTTAGGTCGATCCATTTTTTTCGATCAAAAATGCATTTATTTTAGAACGACAACAAGTTAATGAAAGTATTACCCGACGCTGACCACTGCACACTCCCACTTTTAAGCAAAATACGACAAAGACAAGTAACGTTTTGAGGGTGCAAAAAAAAGAAGAACTTTTTCAATATGATTATGAGAATGGAAGCCCTGTCCGACTAGGCAATAAGTAATCGATTGTAACCTGTGTTAACGAAAAGGAGTAATGTCTGCTAATAACAGCTGTAACAGAGGCGCTCATTTCAGGCACTTGCGAGTTTTGTTATATGCGGTCTCGTTCTGCTGAAAGCTAATGAACATTAGGCCTTTTGAATTATTGAGCAGGTTTTTCGTCCTAACTTCATCAGTTATTGTTGGTAGCGTTCCCTTATGATGGCTGTATTAGAACAAATCATAAAAGGTTGTGCCTGTCTAACACCTCCGAATGGGGCCGCCAGGGATATTTAGCCTTATCGTCCCTGTTAGTGCTTCATCTAGTTTTTGTACTGATTATTTGTGCTTTCGGTCGTAACGTAACCATTGTCCATCGCCCGTAAGCATCTATCCAATTTAGCAGAAAAAGTGGGGGTTCCTGCAAATAACAAGAACTTGGATCGTAACCTGACATTTTCATTCAAGAATTCTATAAGCTGAAACGCAGCGAATTTGGCAATTGGCCACTATAAAACGACTCCTGATCGCCTAAATGTGACACGAGATACGAACAAATGATATTACAAGACGACGATGCTCCGTGCGATCGCGTTTCCAATGTACCTCGAGGGAGACATTTGGAAGGAAACTTTCCTTCTGATTATCACTGGTTCTATCCGATGGCTCATGGTTTGGCTTGGATTAAATAGTTTCGGTTATCGTCAAGGTACTTGTCTGTTGCCAGAGAGATAGAAAAATTATATAATTGGAGGCCGGTACTTTGAATAAAGTATTTTTTGTATCGTTTTTTTTTTTCATTTTATTTTTTATTGATCAAAAAAATTTCAATACTTGCGCTCGTAATAGCCGTCTATGTATTGAAATTAATGAAATATTCACAAATATTGAAAAATAAAAAAAAATTGAGTAGTTAATCATGTAGTTTTCCTTACGTATTCAATCGCTAGGACTTTAGGACTTTTTAGGACTTTTTTTTAAATATTTCGTGTACGATACTTGATTATACAAAGAAACGGAGAGAAGATCCATTCACTCAAGATGTCGACCGCGCATATCATGTACTAATTATAAGTTTTTTGGTCATGTAACCTAACGAGAACTATAACAACAAACCTTAAACCAAGTTTTTTCGTTGCCTTTTGCCCTCTTGTTTAAAAATATACTTCACAAATCAATTTCTTCATAAATATTCAATTCAATATGTGAATAATAGTCTAACAAACATTTGCAAATTCAGACCAAGCAATTTCGCAAATAAATCAAATCTAATTAAGTTTACTCCAACAACGAATTGATTTTGTTTTATTCTCTCTTTCAGTTTCTATTAATAAATTGTATTGTTTTAATTATCAACCTGTCAAAGATGATTTACCAAAATCTGCTGGTTGGGATTTTTTTAAGCTAGAGAATGAATTCAAACGTATGCGCGTACCGAACGATATTTGGACTCTTTGTAGTTTGAATGCCAACTACGAATTATGTGACACGTATCCACGTCAAATTTACGTGCCACAAGAGGCTAATACCGCTATGTTGATTGGTAGTTCACGTTTTCGTTCAAAAGGCCGGCTACCTGCTTTGACTTATTTGCATTCTAATAAGGTAAGTGGAAAAACGTTTTTCGGTGAAAAGTGTCGTCTGGCTTTTATTACAATTTTTATTAACATATTAGACAGTGGACTTAAAAAATCAATTGTTATGCTCAGAATTTATAGTTCAGAAGCGGTAATTTATTTTGTGGGGACAGCATAAAAAGATCCTCTTAAAAAATATATCAAAAAGTTATGAAATAACGAAAAAGTGCATCTTAAATAAAATAAATAATTAAATTACACATGGGAACTTTTAAAAGAACTTTAATTTCCCATTTTAAACACGAAGATTTTTTCGATTCACCACTACACCATCATACTCCAAAACAGCATATCATCTTGCGAAGAATTCGCAATCAATTTCACCACTTGAAGATATTAGAGGTGTCGACAACTACTCTTTGGGACGACGGCGGATTGTTCAGTTACTTGTAAACGAAGCTATAGTCAAATAGAAATTAAAATTTTTGAGTTCCGTTCGGAATAGTTATAAATTTATGGTCACATTTGATCGATCAAAATTAGTCAGTCTGGCCTGTATGTGTAGTCTTATTTGAGATATTGTTGCAGAAGCAGGGCTTTTGCAGTCTAAGATCTAAAACTTTCTCTAAACTTGTATTTTGAAAGTTAATTTTGCGTAATGTCCCTTAAAAGTTACGAATACACTCTCAGCCAATGGTTATGTTAAGCTTGTAGTACTTAACTTTTCATGTAACACATAAAAAGAGTTAGCACAACATGAATCGTACAAACAAAATAAGTTGCACAAAACAAACAGTTCACAGGGAAACGAATAGTACAAATAAAAACATATAAAAAAAGTCGCACAAAAATAGCTTCAACTAGATTATAACGAAAAATTAAACTCGGTGCTCAGGCATCAAAAGAACAGCGGTATGAACATTTTTATTACATACTTTTCGGAGGAAATTTGAACTTATTTTATAAAATTCCTTTGTCTACTTTTAGGAACACATTACATTTTATTAATTTGAGAAATTTAAGCGTCAAAATAGAAAACAATAGTAAGTAGGAAACACGGTATCACCACAGGCAGAGAGATATATATACGACTGCTAAATGGTTTACTTATCCACTAATCGCACATTCACTACATAGCTGCGGCCAAAGTTGGCAAAGTTAGCAATCACGCTTCTTACCTACTAGGCTAAGTTTGAAATGAAGGTTTGCTAATGAAACACTTTCAAACCTGTTCGTAGTTTCGAACGGAAAAACTATGGTCATAAAAAAAGTAAGGGATGGAGGGGGGGATAACGTGTCCATCTGTGTATAATTGAATTTTTACAAAAAGTTTGGTCTTGTCATTGAATCTAAATATATATCATATAATTTTGCTTAGAAACTAAGAAATTTGTAGTCAATCTTGGGAATACTACTTTCTTTGTCAAGGAGAACTTGAAACTTAAAAAGTAAAGATATTGAATGATACTCTTCAAATTGCAGTGAATTGCTAGAGAAAATGATCGTTCACTAAAAAAATTTTCATTTATTTTAAAACAAAATGTTTACTATTTGCTTTTTCGATCTTTGAAGATGCACTAAAAACTAGTAGAAAGTTAAATTTATACAAATTAAGTTCGCAGAAGACGTACTAATTATTTTCTATTTTGTATTCTTTTAAAAATATTTGCAGTTTGGGGTCATATGCAGATTTTATCAACATCATTTAAACTCTTGTTAATTTTAGGTTCATTTGAAAGCGTAACACTTCTATTATATATATATACGTATCAACGTATCAAAAGAGATTAGCTTACGATTTAATGATCTTCAACACGAAAAATGTACTTGCGACCGATTTTTGAAAATCTTTTGTCTCACTGAACTTGTTTAAATGATTTAACTTCCTATCATTATTGTTAAAGGTCCACTTCAATTAACACCCGCTTCTCGTTGTATATATTTTCATATTTTAACTTTAATTATCTATAGAATGCATATGTGTGTATATACAGAGAGAATCTCAAATGCTTCTTAAACTCAAAACAAAATTACTATTTTTTCAAACTCTTCTTCTTGCCTTCTATGTCACTTAGAATATGTATTATCATTCATTCGGAAAATTTCTAAAATCTTAAGAAAAAAATTCGAATCCTTTAAATTTACAAACTATATTCAAAATTTTTTTAGTTTTAAAACAAAATGTTACTATCGTCAAAATTATTGCAATGCAGATCAATTCTGCAAAATACATTTCAATGTGCCTTAAAAACCTCCAACAAGAGTACATGGTCTCTTTCAAATCGGTGGTTAAGTAAAAAAATAGAACCATACCCCGACATAAGTATAGCAGTGAAAGGAAAAAGTCCAGAAATTTCATTATCATCTTTCAATCAGCCTGGTTGTAATATAAATCCATATCTTATGTGCACGAACGAGAAATGGCAAGAAACCTTGTGCAACTCTAAAGCTGAGTCAAGTAAAATCAACTCTAAAAGATTGCAAGAAATTAAATTAAACCCTCGTAAGACAATGTGCGAAATTTTGGCAGAATTTGAAAAACTTCAATCAAAGCGACGCAGAGATGATGATATGCGCTATAGATCTAAATATAACGACCAAAATGTATGGGCTCAACAACAACAATCAATTATCGCAAACAGAAGTATTTATTGGGATTTTGTTCATAGTACAAGTAATCCAATAAAATCAATGGATTCGAAGCCTGAGTGTGTAAAAAAAGAAAAAAATATAAAAATTGCCTCCGAGTATGATTCACAAAGAATGTATGATTTACTTAAACCTTGTGTGGATTGGACGCCTTTCATGTTGAAAAGAAAACAGAGACGGATTCATCATAAAATTCCGGTGCCTTGTTGTCCAAAAACTATAAAATATATAGCATGCCGTAAATGCACAAAACCATCCAATCTTAATAGCAAAAAAAAGATTTGTCCCAGGCCGAGTTTTTCAGAATATTCGCGATATGTACCGCTCAAGAGAAAAGAATTACCACGTCGCAAAGTTGAAGACATGAACCCATGTGATACAACAAAACATATAGCAATTAAGAATCGTTTCAAATTACCGCCAGATTATACACTTGGTTACTTTTGGGATATAAGCAAATTCAAAGCACTTGGAGCCCATAAAATTTGAATGTATTTGCCCGCGCCCCTTCTTACATGTCTGCGTGGTTGTAAGCGAAAGGCATTGTAATTAAGTTTCTATTCTACTTAGATAGTAATGCGTAACGTAACGGTAATGCTAATTAATTAACGTTGATAAACACTTATCATTACCGTTATGTAGGCACTACATACGTGTGTGGATAGAAATTTTGTCTTAATTACAATAACGTTACATGCGTCAGTTTTAACTCTCTATAAATCAGTGTTTTTAGATTTGAAGGATAACGTAGTGAGCAGATGCATTTTGTTTTTTAATTAAAATAGAAAAAATTAAAAGTTTTATAAAATAATTCTTATTCAATATTTTAATATCCTTTAAATGTTGATCGAAACTACGAAATTACATAAATTATTATGGCAAAACTATGATATGATTAATACATAATGTGGAGAATTTTGTCTACCTTCGAACATTGCAGCTTTGAACTACGAACACAGCATTCTTTTCCAAACTTTGGATATCGGTCACTCAGGATATTAATGAGGCATATTACTTCAATTCTTTTCTTATTTTCATTTTTGTAGATTTGTCGACTATTTGCGTTTATTTTTACAAAATTGCGAAAGAGGAAGCGTAAGTGGAAGCTTGAATTTTCCACAATAGCTAAATGTTGGATTACTAGTCTATCTATCGTAGCCTCGCACGAAATACATCGATCGATGGTTTCTTGGCTAACAAAAAATCCAATGTTATATTCGGGAAGTACCTTTGCATATTTTACATCATTTCGAAAATTTTTTTTTTACGGGTGAGAGCAGTAATTTTAAAAGCAATGACTTTAATATTCAAAACAATGAAAAATTTCAATTTTCGTCCGCTCGTTTTCGATGGAAAAAATATGATTCATATTGAAAATTAGGCTGAACTGTCCTCCGTAGAAGAAAATTACTTGCCACGATTTTACTAATTTTAATTGACTCACGATCGCATGCAACGACGCCCATGATGAACGTAGTAAAAGTCTAAAAGATGTGGTTGTACCAAAAAATCTCATAAAAATCCTGCAAATTATTCTCGGTTATTGAAAAATTAATTAGCAATAGATAGTTAATATTGTAAGGATATCACAATACTAAAAATTGAGAGAACTTTCCGAACGGAATGCAGTTCGAAAATAAAGGAGATTTCTCATTGGGTCGACAGACGTTCGAAAACGCGATAAGGTAAGGTAAATCCCGCCTCAACCGGAAAACAGGGCCGACAGATTTGACAACTCGATTCGTCTATCAGTGGGATCTGGCTGCTCAATGTATGTCAAGAAACGTCCATTTTCCTGCAAGGAGATATGAACAAGTCGGAAGGATATTCCACGTTCTCGAATTTTTTTCCTTACAATTGGTTTGGTCGACTCCTTATCTTATAGCGATTTTTATTTGTCAGCGTGGCCAATTATTTTTTCAAATTGATGAGATTGCTAAGACGATATTTAAGATCAGAAACAGAAAACCTTAGAATCGAAAAAATTTAAATTCAATAAAAAGATATAAGTAAGTCCCTGAAAGGAAGAAAGAAAACTGAGAGATGTTATTGATGAAAAGAATAAATGTTTGGCTTCAAGTTACCCGGATAATATAGAATCTCTAATGTCTCTATAAAAATCGATTTTATTGTGTAATACTTTTGAAGCGGAGTGAATTAAGTCATTTGTAGAAAACAAGCGATATGTATCTACTTTATTTCTTCTCTTATCAATATTCTTTATATTTTTAAATTATTTTTTGTTAGAGGTAGTTGTAAATTATTTTGTTGTCTACAATTTTTTGGGAAAAAAATTTTTTTTTTATTTTGAAAATCGCATTCTTTATTGAAACTTGAAAAGGAAAATGTTTCGACCATTCGTAATGTGCAAAACCGTCAAATATTGCGGTTCACAATGGTTGGGAAAATGCAACATTTCAACGAGTTTAAGAAATCAAAACAAAAAGCAACCGTCAGTCGACGGAGAAATGGGGCCTACGTCCAAACTTTGCCCACCAAAATATTGGCCTCTTGTCGCCAACGCTTTTTATGACCACGATAATGGCGAGATTGGAGGTAATCCGCTTCTTAATTCCCTCATGAGTTGCGGAAACACATACTTAACAGAGGACGAAGAAGAAGCTTACGAAGATGACTCTAATAATCCAACAGAATTTGTTCATGGCCCGTCTAATACATTTAAGAGGAAAGAGAAAAGATCCTGCCTAAAAGAAAATAAATATATATCGTGTCGTAAATTCATAAGATCACCTTCCGATAATATGTGTGAAAAGGAGATTTGCCCCAAGCCTAGTTATTCTGAATACGCGCGAACTGTTCCAAAACTAAATGACGAGCCCCGCCGCAAATTACCCGATATGCCATCTCAATGTGATGCGTGGAAACATATGGAAATTAAGGACCGCTTTAAACAGCTGCCAAGTTTCTCTCTTATATAAAATGTACATTTATTCGTCTGTATCACTGCGTATATATCTGTATAGGTGAAGTTATTGCAATTGAAGTTCTATTGTGTTACTGTAATCTTGGACGTAACAGTAATGGTAATTAATCGTTTCTAGCGCATATTTATCGTTACCGTTGCGTAATCATGATATGAACACATATAGATTAATTTCACTTTAAATTATAATAACTCCGCATATCCCTGCAAAAGTTAATTTTCTTCGGTTTGAAGGATAATGTATTTCATACTCTTAAGAGATAGCACAGCGCTAAATATAATTGCCATCTGAATGTACTAAAATGAGCGAAAAGCTACAGTCAATCGGAAAAGAATAGCTAGTCTACCTTCCTATATATAAATTTTTGAATTTGTATTTCGTAACTTTAATTAGAATAATCAACTTGAAACTGGAACATTATATTGTATGTGAAATTTTCTTGAAAAAAATAAAAATTAAAAGTTTAATAAGAAAAAAATTTTAAAGACTACTTCGTTTTTTTCTTGATCGATATCATTTATAGCTAAACCGTGACATTCAATCATAATTCGCGTTTACTTTTTTTTTCTCAGAAATAACGAATAATAAATTCAAATATATATAAATATAAATTTGTATTCATTAGTATACATTAGCTCCACGTTGCATGATCGCATCTTTTCGGCAGCTTTTAGTAACTCCGGTCGACAAAAAGTTACATCACATAATCTATCTGTTTTCGGTGCTGATAATAAATGAAAATAAGTGAAAGCGTTACAGTCGAGCAAGATCGACAATTAAATACTCTATACCACAGACGCCTATTAAAATCCAAAGTGTAATAAAAATTACCAATTTTTGTTAAAAAATAACTTCTTAAGACAGTATTATAGAAAGTAGATCAAAATTTAGTATGTGATTAATCATTTTTATCAAAAAACTAATTTCGTTATAAACTAATAAACACTTTACTCTGCCTAATAAAATGTACAGATATCCGAAAAATGGATCTATGCAGTCCAAGCTAACCTTAAATTAAATATTTATATTGAATCACTAATTTTTTATGGGCTTCCATCATAAAATATATAGTCAAAATTTGTTAGACCTTCACTGCCAAGTAAAGACTTAACACCCAACATTCGTTTGATATTTAATGCAATACTATTTTTTTGCTGAATATTAAGAACGAAATTTTTTTTCATTTAATGGCTGTTTTAATAAAGCCCTATAGAATAATTAAAATGAAACCAATCTAATAATCCAATGCTATCCATTTTCAATTTTTGTTCTTGGGACGGAGCATAACAAAGCGCAAGGCACTATTGTTCTACAAAATATTTCGAAAGTTGCCACCTATAGGTTGAAACACATATATTCTTCAATCAATTCAGAAAACTATTTTGAATCAAGTGGTTTAATAAAATGGGCAAGTCTAACCAGAGTCCTTTTCGGTGTTGCATACAACCGCGCAAACTTAATATATCCTTAGCACAATTACGAATCCTTTACGTCTACCTAACTCGCCACTTTTTCTAATTTAAAGAAAATGGAATAGAAATAGAAAACGGTAGTTAAAGGGTATAGAAGGTTTGAAAATAAAGGCCATTCTGTCACAATCAGCTAAAATAAACGATAAAGAATCTATACCAGAATCTATATATATGAGCAAAATAGAATTATCTGTAACAGGGATGTATTCCAGTGAATAATTCGAGCAAAAAATTCCGTTCATTGCATAATTACAAAATTTAATCCGAAAAATTGTCGACAATTATTTTCTGCTCCACAGTTAATTATTGTTAATGTTCATATTAAGAGGACTTTTATACCATCAAAGAAGAGGTACGTGGAGAGTACGATAAAAATTTGTTCTTTTGTATAAATATAGATTGCCTCATAAAAAACTTCCACGTTGATTACGAATACACTTTTCCCGGTTCGGATTCTATTTCTTACATTGTTATGAAAGTTTTTCTTAAAGATTGTAACTGTTTGTTTGACTTTATAATAAACACAAGCTAAGTAAATTAAAGTACGGGAAGTTGCAACAGTTCATTGATCGAAAATTTCGTTAACTGCTAAATATAGACCTTGAAAATTCGAAGCAAATCTCAACAAAGAACGAAGTTACATTCAACTTAAGTCGAGTTTTTTAACGTTCGCATTTCATTACAAACTAAGACAAGAACTTCTTCCCTCCATGTATAGGATATATTATACTTACGACCGAAGGAGGGGTCATTTTCTCTGCAACTTCCAAAAGAAACCTTGAGAAGTATATATATTCTTGATCAGCATCAAATTTAGAAACAATTTAGGCATATCCATCTGTACAATGTCTGTAATAAACAAAAATGAACATATCGGCTTAACATTTGGCAGAAACAATGGCATCTTTTGCCAAATCAGCCAAAAGGCGCGTCCCGAGTGCAAAGTTTGCTTTTCAAGATAGCCGATGAAATAATATCATACTTATTAAAAAAATGTAAACGTCCTAACCTTTCCAGGCGACTTTTGCTCTTTAATCGCTTTGGACAGCTTTTCGCCGGTTATTGTCCACTCGACTGACTTTCGATTTGACTCTGAAGTGTGGCAATGAGTTCATATTTCATCCATTGCCGCATATCACATTAAGAAATCATTTTCGTTTAGCCTAAACAGCTCCAAATTGTTCTCTTAGTCATCAACACGTTATTTTTGATCAATATTCAGCAAAAGCGATACCCACTTCGTACCGAGCTTTCTAATGGGCAATTGTGCATGCAAAATAACAAATTCAGTGTCTTTTGATATCATCAACGTGTCAAATGTCTCACACAGCTTCACTTTTTTATGCTTCCTGGAACAGCAGCCAAATTTAGGCGAATCGAGACCAACATCAATCATTTTAGTAGAATATCGTTCAGTCAGCTAACCACCGAGACATTGTTGTTTTCAATGGAGGAGAGTTGTCATAACTCTTTCAAGCCGAATCTTGATTCGAGTTTTTCCATTGGACTCAGATTCCATTGTTTTGAAAATTCCAAACGTAGTGTCATTAAAACAATCGTAACTTGTAAATGAATGGTCGGAAATGAAATGAAATTTTGACGTGTTTCGTTTGAAGGTGGCAAGTGCCATCTAAAGCTCATGCCGATTCATCAATAGTGACGATGTCTATATGTCAGCCTATAAATTTATAGTGATATGTTAAATCGTTTACAGCAAAGTTAATTTTAAAGCGCTGTCAATATTTGTCATAATTTGAATCATTTTTTATTGAAGTTAAATTATTTTTTAAAAAAAAAACAAAAAATTGAAAATTTTTAGAAATTTCAAAATTGTAAGAAAATGTTTCGATTAATTCAAATATGCAAAACTCCTAAATTTTTCAGTGAACAATGCATAATGAAAAGGAACTTTTCGACACGTTGGAAAGCACATGAAGGCAATCTGCGACAAGTTTGCGGCGACGCAAAACCTTCATTCAAAACTTGGCCAAAATCTTGGCCTCTTTGTTCTCTCCCTACCTGGGTCGTTGACAAATGCCTTTCCCACTATATGCCGTGCTGTCGTTATAGTCGCTTGGCACAAGAAGCGCGTAAAAGTAAACTTCCGAAGCCCAAACGACATCTACATGGTGCGCTCAATATGATGAAAAACAGAAAACAGAAAAAATGCAACAAAAACGCAACGAATTGGTGCCCAAAAACAGCTCAATACATATTATGCCGTAAATGTACAAAATCGTCCACCGTCAAGAAGGGGTGCCCTATTCCGTGTTACTCTGAATACTCTCGAAGTGTTGAAAGAAAAAAAGAATGTCCACTGCGTAGTTTTGAAGAAATATCAACTCAGTGTGAGGCGGGCACACATCTAGCAATTAAGGACCGTTTCAAACGGATGTGAATGTGAAGGTGAAATGTACCTATTGGCATTCTTTCCTATGCATCATACGTTAGTGAGAGAAGGCAGCATGTACTTATATATCTATTGTAATTGTAATGCATAACACATCGGTAATGGTAATTAATTGTATCTGTCGAATAGTTACCTTTGCCGTTTTGTAACCACTACTTATACATATAAAAAGACATATGTGGACCACCCTCTAGAGTCAGAGGTTAAGATAATGGGCAAACATTTTTATTTTTTTGATTAAAACAAAATTTTTTGGAAGTACGTCTTGTCTAATTTCTTTTAAATATTAGTTGAACTTGCCGCACCGAGCATGCAAAAAGTTGTTATTGTTCTTTATCTGAGCATAGTAGTAAGGAGGAAGGAGAGAACTGCTTTGGGTAGTAATTGTAGAGAAATAAATCACAAACACGGCTATCGGGTACGTTTGTAGGAAACAGTGCTATGAAGTACAGTTGCCTTCTAAATTTACTATAATAAATGAAGACCAATGGCCGTTCCTTGAGGCCTATCTATCCTAGTTTTACATTTAAATAAACTCAACATCGGCTAACTTTAGTCAATATCTTGGATACATTTCCGATGTGTTGCTTGTTTTTATGCCTTCCATCGAAGGGCGATAAATACTTTTGTTTGTAAGACACGCAAATACGCTTCCCAAGCTATATAAAGCTTATATGAGTACGTACTTCCGGACTTTTATCGGACTGTTCTCTTCGAGATTGCACTTTAATTTCTGCGGGCAACCCAATATCTGCCATAGACATGGTGCTGACAGACAGAATAATCGATCCGGACTTTTTGACTTATGAAGAATATATAAACTTCATAAGGCCTCTGAAGCTTACTTTTGGGAACGTTTTGGCAAAATGCATACAACTACATCCTTCGATAATGGTTGTAGAAAAGTACTGTACGATTTTTATACTTCTTTTAAGGCTGCAGACATCGAAATTTCACTCAGAAAAATAAAACATATTTATATTATCTATTATAAAGGGAGTAATTGGATAACAGCAAATTGTTTTTGCATTAAATTTGTTAATAAACAAATTTTTTACGCTATATGTTTGGAGAAGACAGCTCACAGGCCTTGTCAACTGCTATCTAATGTTTTGGGTTAACTCCTTATCTAAAATCATGTGTACATTAGAATAGTATTTCCAATAAATGTATTTCAAAATTATTCAGGCTTCAGTTGCATGTGCTTAACATCTCGCGTTTTCGAACTGAAAATGAGTACAGATACGTCATAATTCACCATATTTACGAATAGTTTTTTGGTTAATTGGAATCGCAAATCTTCGAGTCTATTTAAACAACTTGACATAATAATTTTTGCGGATAAAATGTCTCTAGTGTTGAGTATATAAAGTGAGAGATGAACAGAGATGCCATTACATTTATCTGTGTATCACTTAAAATTTAAAAAGCTTAATTTCTACCCAAACAACGCGCTAAGGTAGTTGCAAATCATACGCGCGACATATTGATTTACTTTGGTTCTACATTTTCTACTACACCCTCATGAAAATATTTGTTAGGTTTTTAAATGCGTTTTGTAACGCTTAGAAATATAAGAAACACTTATTCTTCTCCGTCTTATTAAAAGTTATGAGCTAACTCGGTCCTGCAATGAGCCCTCAATCGCTAGAAAATTCGATAAATTTCGTCTTTTCAATGAATGAAATGAATCGGCCCAAGATCACAATTACCGGAAAGCTTGTCTGAATGAGGGTAAAGGTCTAAATGAAGCCTTCATTTCATATACCTTACTATGATATTGTGTACGTTAAGATACACGATATATATCGAAAAATAATGTGCAACATCGGCTAGTGATGTGGATTAAAAATATAAATAATCGCAAGGTTGAACAAAAAATTCTTCGCTTTTTGCCTCATTTTCCCATCTCCTATATTTATGAAAATTTTGAACATTTTTAATTTCAATTTTCTTGAAGCGAGCTGCAAGCTATTTCGGTTTCATTAAAATTTTCTATTTAAAAAAAATCTTTGGAAATTACATGTATCACTAACTCTTTCAAATTAAAAAAAAAATGTTTCGCTCATTCGGACTATGCAAATATAACAAATGTGCCAATGCACCTTGGATGAAGAAATCTAATATGTCAACTACCACGAAAGAAATACCAGAAAATCCGGCACCAGTCTGTGGAGCTCAGGCGGGGCCGACGGATGTTTGTAGACCGAAAGGTTATGTCTTCAGCGATGAATGCCCTGTTTACCATATCGATGAATGTCACCCGAAAAGCATTCCCGTTGCTGAGCATCTCAGATGCTGCTGCGACCAAGCCTTAGTAGAAGAACCATGCAGAGACATGCCAAGGGCTAAGCCACCGAAGAAGAAAGTGGAAGAATTCAAGTCAATGTGGGAATCAATCCCAGGCTATAATCCTTGTGCTCTACCCCCTCGATTAGATGAGATCCATTACCAACCCTCAGACCTGGAGAAACGCACTTATTATCGAACGTGGGTTGAGTGTGACCGTTTAGTTAGAAAACGTAAATTCTGTTGCTTTGACGACGTCGGCGTATCGCCGCATTGCCAAGAAAGGAAACCCCCTCCAGTGGAAAGCGCCTGTGAAGAAGATCCACAAAAGTTAAGAATTGATTTGCAATTGCTCAAAGATTGTATGGAAGCCACAAGAAACCGGCCAAGGCCAAAGAAATCAAGATGTATTAAAATCGTTATGCCATATTGCGGGAAAGTGGCTAAGAATACCAAATGTGGGGCACGCGAACACAGCTTATGTACGAAGGAATGTTGCCCCTACCCAAGCTTTTCCGAATGTCAACGACCACCTAAACGCCCGGACGCCCCCTCTGAATGCCACTGCAAGGACAAGGTGCCTTTGTGTGAAGTTCTGAAATTCCTTTCGTATAAAAAACAATTCCAAATTCCGCCGCCATTGCCAGCGTGGCCCCCAAGACCTAAATAATTTTTATGTAAACAATGAAGATTAACGCACATGCGCTACGCAAAACAGGATTTGTAGTATGAGCGGTCATCTTCACTGCCTATATAGAAATAAGTATTCTGCTAAATTTTAAAAGTTGTCTTCTATATAGTTGAAAATTGAAAGTGGAATAATAAAAATAAGCGTAATCGCATATTTGAATCTTTATTGTTTTTATTTATTAATGAAATCGCATTAGTTAGAATAGCCATAGAAGTTTGCTGGTCAGCTTGATTAGTCAGATTAATTCGTTACTGGTTTTTGCAATTTTTTACTTGAGTAAGAATCTAATGTCGGTCACATGCCCTAGTGGTAGGCGTAATGATGTTATTTGCCATCAACTCATAGTAAACGATTTGACTGACGTGGTGAAAGAAATTTTGCAAGAAAATTTTATTTTGATTCGCTTAGCACCGATTGTGTTTCAGAGACAGAAAGTACTCGGCTTTGTAAGTCGTCATTTTCTGCTACTACTTTGTCATATTATATACTTTGCGTTCATTTATATTTTCTAGCAAGCCTTTGTTCAAAGTTTCCACGTCAAATATTTTATTCAGAAATTTTTCATTCGCTTCCTTTCACTTGATCTATTCACACTTATCTTGACTTCGTTTCTCCTCAAAATATTAAATTCTTTTTTTCCAAATTTGAAAAAAACTACAAAATTTTATTTGTTAAATAATGTTTAAAGTCTTCAATCTATCCAAAAACGTAAAGAGATGTTCTAGATTATGGACGGAGAAATGCTGTTATTCGCAATATCCTGTAGACAATGAGAGTCCCCCGCCTATTTGTGGCGGATTTCATAAGAGGGAACCCTCCTGTTCGGCGAAAAAATGCCAAGTTGGTTGTGCTGCTTTTGGTGCTTGTCCGGCTGTTCCTGCCCCTGAATGTGGCAAAAATCAAAACATACGACCTCCAGGAGGACTTATGTGCTGTATGCAAGAATGTCTTACGAAAGACTCCTGTGATGGAGCAGTTCATCCACATGAGAAGAAACACGTGGACAAGCCGGAAACTGTTTTCAAATCTATGTGGGGAGATCTTGAACCTGTCAAATGTACCGATTTGCCGTTACGCCATGACATGGAGTATTATCACAGCAGCGATAAACTCAAACGTAAATATCAACAAACTTGGGAGGATTGTGCTTCTATTAAAAGGAGAAGAAAAATCTGTTGTTTTGACGATTTACCGGATGCGTCACCAGCTTGTACAGAAAAAAGGAAACTTCATGTACAGAGTGCAATTGCCGAGGATGATGGGAAATTAAAGATCGATTACGAACTACTAAAAAAGTGCATGAATAAATCTCTTAAGAAAATTCCAAAAGAAATTCCCAAATGCCTTAAAATTAAATTAGCTTGTTGTCAACCGGTTGCTAAAAGCACAAGATGTCATCGCCATAGGTCTCATGGCAAATGCAAGAAGGAGTGTACGCCGTATCCAAGCTTTTCAGAATGTCAACATCCTCCTCTTCGGAAGCCCCGTCCTGTTGAATGTAAATGCACGAAAGTGCCAGAAGGTTGCATAGTAATGGAATTCTTTCAACGAAAAGTTAAATTTAATATACCACCGCCTTTGCCGGCTTGGCCACCAAGGCCAAAGTAATCTGCTTGGTTAAAGCAGTTAGCCAGCAACTATTATGAGAAGATGATGGTGGAAGTTCCTGTATTTATGAACATTTTCTATGTCTTTTCTTGTTAGCGGGGCGAAATTAGATAATCTTAATAAAGATTTCTATATAAATTAAAGTAAATGAAAACTGACTTTTAATATTTCTTATAGAAGCAATGGTCAAGTCTGCGATTTTTTCGAAATTTTTCTTTCCACAAAATTGGGTTTTTACAAAATCTCATGGTTTAGATGGATAAAATTCAGAATGTTTTGCAATATCAAGCATTTTATGTATAATGCAAACGAATTAGTAAAATGTAATTGTGCCACACATTACCTTAAAGTGTTAATGTGTGAAGAAGCGGCCCAAAGAAAAGCCTGCTTTCGACAATTTTTGTTGTGAATGATAGGAAGGGAAATGTAAGGATATTGTAAGAGGTTATCAAGCGTATGTTCAAATATTTAAAAAAAGTTATATTATATATTATTGTTATATGCCTGGAGACATGTGTAACTCTCGAGAGACCTAAAGTATGGTGCAAAATATAGTCTACAATGAATAGTTAGCAGCACTAATCTGGTATGTGCTATCCTCTCGTTGCTAACAGCAGACATTACTCCTTCCGATTATTATGTATAGTCTGGTGGCGTCCATTCGTATAATGGTTCTTACGCAACGCCAAAACACTAGTAGTCTTTCCCATACGAAATCAATATTTTATCTAAAACTAAGAGAAAATAGTGGCCAGCGAAAAAAAAACAGCGGAGACAAAGTTGTACGTCAAATAATAATTCGATTATTTTGTCAGAAGTGAAAAGAAGTCCTTTACCCATTATAGCCTTTAACAAATATGCTGACTAATTGAACACACACTGTTACATTTCACAGAAAAATTGGGTTTTCATACTTTTAAAAATTTTTGTTTACTATATAACGTGTAAGTGTGTGTATAACTCCTACGATGAAATAGAGGTATATTTGTTGCGTCAATACGTTTGCAGCACCCTAAACAAAGTATATACATACTTGCTCATCATCAGATCCTGAATCGATTTAAGCACGCCTCTCTGTTCGTCGGTTCATCCGTCTGTCGATCTATGTATCTTTCTATAGCGAAGATATTGCTGATCGATAAATGGGAATATTAGTCCCAAACTGGACAGCAGGAGGTTCTCTTGGAGGTCTCTATTTTCAAAGTCAAAAAAAAAATTTGTTTTTTGCTTATTAGTCGTAAACTACAACAGTTGCGATGACGAAAGCTTTCGCCGGCAACATACTCTATGGGTGAGTTCAAAGTCTCGGTACACAGAGATTGAAAGCATTGTTCACGCTCACCAAATATTCATGAAATTAAAATGTTGTTTTCTTCAAAAAATATTTTTACGATAAAGTTAATAGGTCTACAAGATTCGACCGCAGCCGATTATAATTTTCTTACTCCTTTTCTCTCAATTGCTCAAACATTTTTCAATTTTCATAAAATGTTGTTCTAGCGAACTTTACTCACTACGCATAAAAGCTTGGGACGTTGAAGAGTTCAATGTGTACAAAATTCAATTTTTTCTAAACGATTATGCATTATAGTCACATAAAAATGACGGAACCAAAATTTATTTTTTACTTCTTACTCAATTATGGCACGTTTGCAACTCGAATAATCTATTTTCTGTTGATTTCTGTAATTATTTCACTATTACAAGTTTTACTTTCGGTATTCTATTTGTAAGTCTTCCAATGATTTCACTCGACTTAGTGCGGCACATGCTGTAATAACCTGGGTACACTGCACTGGGTCCTCGCGCATACTGCCTTGCGTCTTGTAGAACAATGCACGTCCAAGGCACTACAATTAGTAAATACTGCGTTCAAGAGCAGCGCAGTTCATTCTTACTGGAGATTGATTTGAAATGAGATTTGTTCTATAAATATCGTCTTTTCGTAAAAATCTTACGCATTCCAAAGATGCTTTTTTTAGCTTTAGTTTCTTTTTTGTTTCCCGCAACGTATTCCGCTCAGCTTCAGTGATAGATTTCTATACGCTAGCTTCGCTGGATTTTCCGTTTTCATTTCCGCAAACGTATCTTCTGTTGTGTTATAGTTTTCGTCAATTGTCTGCTATATTTATCCTCGTTTGTAGTACTAGCTTTTCCGCTTCCATCATTTACACCATACACAGACTTTCTTTTTTTTAATATTTAGTTTTCTTTGTCTTCTTATTTAGTTGTACCTCGCAAAATTTCAGACTTAGCTTCCTAATAATATTTTATTTAAAAAAAATTATTTTTGTTATATTTTTATTATTTTTCTTTTACTTTCTTTTATATAATTAATTATTTAAGTATACTTTTGCTTTTTTCTTTTCTTCGCAAACTCTTTTTTACTTATTAGTCTTGTTGATCTTGCAAGTTTAAAATTATAATAAATTAATTATTAATAAAATTATATAAATTATGTTTTACGACCACAACATTGGACTTAAGCTGGTCCGTTGTTTAGTTTTTTAGGAGAGTTTTTGTTTTTCACTCGTTAAAGTCTCAATGGTTCCAAACATTTATACATACTCATCGAAAAGGGTCTGGAATCAAGTTTGTTCTCCATCAATTAGCTTAAAGCTTATTTTAAATAAGCTAAAATTTACTGAGAATAATTTTTGTTTTTCTTCTTATACCATATCCTACAAAGTGTATCTAACAAACGAAAGAATTTCGATAAACGAAAGATTCTGAAAAATTTAAAGGCCGTCTGAAGTCTGTCCATGTACTTTCTTTGTGAACCTGCAGGTCGCAATATTTGAGATATTTTAAGAAAATTTAGTATATTGACGTGTTTGGGCGCAAGGAAGGTTGCTATTGAAAATGGGTTCGATCGGACATGCAACATCCTTCTTTTTAAAAATAACCGTTATGTGAAAAAAATTTCTAATTTCAAAATATTATTTTGCTATGTTGTGTTGTCATCGTAACTAAAGGTGCATGTTGGAAAGTTCGCCATGTTTTGGAAGCGCCCGAAATATCGAAGGAGAGCTCCCAATTTGATACATCTTGTGACGGCCACGATTTTCAATATAGACATTTTTTTTTACTTTGAGTTGTAATCTTAACTAAAGGTGGGTGTTCAAAATTTCGGCATGATGGGTCACGCAAAGTTACGCGAAGTATCGACCGACAGCTTACTATGTGATATACATTTCGTCGGCCGCCGTTTCGAATATAGCCAGCCATTTATTTTCCACATTGATTAATATCGTAACTAAACGTCTGTGGAAAATTTACACTAGATTAAACATTTGGAAATTCTCGAATGATCGATTGAAAGCTTTCATCCCGACATGATGACAGGAGAGCAGCCTATAAAATCAACGGTCTTGTAATGTATATGTGCTTCGCGCTGTAAGTTTTCTTGCCTCATTAAAAGTCCCACGGTTGATAAGTTTCTAGCACGTATTGTGCGGTTCTTATGATCTGATATACAATTGCACTTACAATCATACTTGTTGTCGTAAATTTTCCAATCACATAGGCTTATATTTTTCAATTATTTGAAATAATTAAAAAACATACTTCGAAATATTAGTTTTTTCGGCGCACTTTGGAACACAGGAGAATGTAAACTTCTTTTCGGTTAAGAAAAAAAAAATTCAAAATTTTAAGTAAAATTCTAAATTTAAATTTGCTAAAGCAAAATGCGTAATTTATGCAAATTGTTTAAGTCTCTAACACCCACTGCTAGGCAGTGGTCTCCAAAATGTAATTTACATATACATATTGAAGGTTCTTGGGAACCGCCGCCTATATGCGGAGGACGAAAAATTGAAGAGCCTCCAGGCGGATGTGCACCGTGTGCACCCAGTTGCGGGGGAGCAGGCGCCTGCCCAGAAGTTCCTAGTGAAGAATGCAAATCGCCTTCCGTTGAAGTTAAAGGGAAATTAAGATGTTGTACCGATAAGGGTTTAACTCGTGGTCCCTGTGAAGTGAAAAAAAAGAAGAAGAAAAAAGTTGAAAGAAAACCGTTTAAGTCCATGTGGGCAACATTACCTGATTATAGGCCTAATTGCGAGATAACTGCACGTACGGACGATACTCTTTATCATGTTTCCGATAAGAAGACCCGGAAATATCAGCAAACATGGAAGCCATGTCCAAAAAAAAAAAGGAAGCAAAAAATCTGTTGTTTCGATTGTAGCGCGCACCAGCTACCGAAATCGACAGCAACAGCTCCAGTAAACAGCGCTTGCGAACAAAGCGCAGAAAAATTAAAAATCGACTACACCCTATTGCAGCAGTGCATGGAAAAATCGACGAGTGATCTGCAAAAAAAAGAAATGATGCAACCATGCCGCCCTAAAATTAAAATTCCATGCTGTCAACCAGTCCGAAAAAATAATAAATGCCAAATATATCGTGGACTTTCGGGATGCAAAAAGCAATGCGCCCCTTATCCATCTTATTCGGAATGCACAAAACCGCCTAAAAGAAAACTACATCCAATTGAATGTCGCTGCCTTGATATGCCAATGGTCTGCGAGGGATACGATTTTTTGAAAATCAAAGAAAAATTCAATCTACCTCCTCCAATGCCAGCTTGGCCACCGGAAAGACCAAAATAAATGTTAAAAATGCATTATCCCGTCATAATCAGTTTCATATGCATTTTGTTTTTCAAATAATGTGTTAGTGTTAAATATATATACTATCCAATCTTCTACATATTTTTTCTTAATGTTTAAAAAATAAAAAAAAATGGTTTAAAAGAAAATTTTGATTTTTAAATAATTCCTTCTTGTTCTTGTCTTTCACTCGCTTCCGCTTTTCCCACGTTTTATATAGGCTTCTATATGCCGCTGTAGCCAACCCTTATCGGGATTTAGTGCACGTTGTTTGGAGGACGAGCAAATGTTGGAAGCTATCCGCAAAACAAATCCTAATTCAGATTACATGTACGTAGTGGATACAAGGCCTCGAGTAAGCGAAATATTTTTTTTTTTAATTCGATGCGTTTTGATTAGTTTTTCTTGATAGATAAATGCTTTAGCGAATCGTGCTACTGGAAAGGGTTATGAAAATGAAGCATTTTATGAGAATATTAAATTTCATTTTCTAGGCATTGAGAATATTCATGTACAACGTACCAGCTTGCAAAAGTTAGTCGAGGCTTGTGAACAGAAGACACCAACGATGAGCGGCTTTTTAAATGCTCTAGAATCATCTGGCTGGCTTAAGCACATACGTTCTATTCTAGATACTTCCAGGTAAAAAGAGATAAATATATTGATCCTTTTTTGCAATCGTTTCTGTTTTCTTTTGCTTTCAGCTTTATATCGAATGTAGTAGACAAAGGCGTTTCAGTGGTAGTGCATTGTTCGGATGGTTGGGATCGAACTGCTCAAGTTTGTTCCTTGGCTGCTCTAATGTTGGATCCTTTTTATAGAACGATAAAAGGTTTTCAGGTGATTTTATATCCATTACCCTTTTAAATAGCTCTCCGACAATAACTAATATCTGTGTCATAGTCGCTGATTGAGAAAGACTGGCTATCTTTTGGTCATAAATTCAGTGATCGGTGTGGACACATACAAACCGATAATAGGGAAGTCTCACCAATTTTTACTCAATTTCTAGACTGCACTTGGCAGTTAATGTCACAACGTAACGATGCTTTCGAATTTAACGAACGTTTCCTATTAATTTTACACGATCACGTGCATTCGTGTCAATTTGGTACTTTTGTCGGCAATTGCGAAAAAGATCGCTTAGATTTGAAATTAACAGAACGTACCTTTTCATTGTGGGGTTATATGGCCAACCATTTAAATGAATATATTAATCCTTTATATAAACCGAATGTAGATGAAACCATTAAAGCTAACTTGGCGCCACAGTGCATAAAGTAAGTTTGGAATCATATAAAAAAGATAATTTCCTTACAAAAGTAATGAAATTTTCGCAGATTTTGGCGTGGCATGTATAGTCGTTTTGAAAGTGGTGTGCACCCACGTGAGCCTCTCGGAGATTTACTATTGGCCAGCAAAGATCATTGTAACTCTCTGGAGGATCATGTACAGCATTTAACAAAGGTGTGCAATTATTCGTTCTCTTTGCTTCACCTAAATAAATTAAAATAAAATATTAACATTAATTAACAGCGGATTGCTAGTTTTAAAAATTACTTGTCAAAATCAGCTAAAAAACTCCAAGATGTTACTGTTACAAAAGCGAATTCCAAAGAAACTCCTACAACGGAAATTAATGACAACAAGTAAGAGTTTATTTTTACAGAAACTCTCAGCAAGTGTTTTCAATTGTGTTTTGTTTTAAGGTACAACTACGATAAAAAGCTTAGTGAATTGTCTTCAGCTGACGACGACCATCCTTTGAAACCTAGTGGAATATCTTTTGCTAATTTATCCGTAAGTCCTTGCGTAAAAAGTAAACATATTTTTGTGAAATCTTTGAAATTGTCTTTCAACAGCTTTCAGAAGATGCCGATCCTAACGGTCTGACGGAAGAAATTGATTCAATTGCCATCGATTGGAAATCAATGCGCAAAGTCACTGTCTGTTCTTGCTCAACACCATTTGATCAATTTAGTAAAAAGGTAAGGAAAAGGTTTAAATCGACTAAATTTAGTTCGATTAAATATGGCAGAGGTTCAAATTAAGCAAATAAGATACGAAACAAGTAAAATGTCTTAAATATCTTATACCGAATCTCAGATTATGTCATCTCTTTAACTTTTGCGAGCATCGTGTCAATAAAGACTTACTCATAACATAATAATTTTCATGACCTTGGAGCGAAGGCGTAAATAAACAAAAATAAATTTAATGAGAAAATGAAGTCGCTGAATGTTAATTTATTGAAATACTGAATGCATATACGTGGAAACGGCAAAAAAATAAATCTTATCCTCTCGCAAAGACGTAGCGCCGGAAAAGTTTACCGATAAAATTCTGGCAAACAATTGCGTTCGTAACTCGAAGCGATAATTTTACATGTATTCAAGTTCAAGGATTTGATAAACATTAGCCACATCTCCTTAATTTTTGATCGACCGTAACCAATAAATTCGATGAGAATAGTGACGTAAGGACGTAATTTTTTTCCTCACTCTTTACGTATGCATCTTGTGGCTTGCAGGTGATAACTAACGTTGTGAAGTAACACATCAGCCAATAATTCCCAGAAGTGACACATAGAAGTCATTTAAAAAATCCATATTTTTGGAATCTGCGAAACCTCAAACAAAGCCTGCGGAAGCTCCACATCATTACGAGTTGTTCTTGTTTTTGCAACGCTATTCTTGTTATTTCCAAAACAATAGAAAAAGCATAATCTCGTGTCTTGATTGAATATCGTCTTTTGGAGCAAAACAATTACGTCCAAACTCTGCATTATCATCTAAACTGTTACAGCAGCCATTCTCCGTTGAAGACAACGATTTTAAGTGTCTTATAGTCTTAGGTGTCAAGGAACACCGATGATGCTGAATGTAGTGGACATCCAAAACCAGTAGTTACACTAGAGGGTATAAAAAAAACTTGACAATTTTTTTCGATGATTGAAGAGTGAAGTTGGAAGAGATAGTTAACACCCTAACCATATAGAATTTGCATGTACTCACGGTTGATCAAATGCACCGCGTCCCAAGTCGAAGGCTACAATGGCAAAATTGCATGAATTTCTGTCCCAAGAGCCGCACTCTCCCTTTTGCAAGTCTGAGAATGACGTGCCATGAAAAAATATTTGGATCTCTCATTAGGAAGAAAAACGCATCAAAACCTTAGAGAGGCATTATTCTTAAAGGCAACTAGTTCGATGATTAAAGTCGAGTTTAAAAAAAAAAAAAAAAAAAAAAAAAAAAAAAAAACAAAAAAAAAAACTTTTTTCCCAAACTTTTCAACCTTAATATTAAAAATACAACGTTGAAATCTAGACTCAATTGAAAACTGAAAAAAAATAAAACAAGCGCTGCGGTAGACAGCTGAGAAACGTATAAACTTATAGGTTTTTCATCGACGTAAGGTTCCATACTTTTATTCATTTACTTCAATGAACGTCATTTTTATTTTAACATTATAATTTCCATTTTTATGAAAACTTTGAAAAACTTATTGAATTCTGTCCCTACTGAGTGCCACAAAGATTTGAAAGCAATTGTAATTCAACCATAATATGTAAAAAATTGAAACGAGCTTGCAATTTAAACAGTTATATCAAAAAATATATTGTTTAAATGAATAATTAGGACCTAACTAAAAGCAGATAATTTAAGCTAAACTTTAACTGCATTTATCTAAACATAAGAAACAAGTCAAGGGCAGAATATAATTATTTTACTTTGTTTTAGACTCATTGCTGGAAATGCGGCGATATTTTTTGTGAGCGGTGTATTGATAAAAACATAACCCTACCTGGACAAGATAGTGGGCGACCAGTACCTGTTTGTCGTACGTGTTTTCGTTTGGTACAAAAAATTAGTCCGTAAATACGTAACACTTGAAAAAAAGGATTCCTGTATCGCTTGCATACTAAACTTCGCGCTGCTGTGTTAAATGTATGAAACATTAAATTTACAGTATACTCATTCCTTGTATATGTATAAATGTATTCATTGTATCAAATTATACAGAAAAACTTTGAATAATTTTATTATATATATATAAATATATATAAAGTTGCATTTGTTCTGGTTAATTTGTTTATTAAAAATATTTATAAAAAACATATTTGAGTAAAGAATTGCAACAGCTTAGTTACGTACGTTAAAGTGGTTTCTTTTTTGATGTGAAAAGACGAAAGTTAATTTTATTGAGTTTTTATATATATGTATTTAAATAAATAACATAATAGCTGTTAGAGCACAACTCTACTTAAAAAAATAATTTATTATGAAAATCTTAACTTGTGGTCGATCTACGTTTATAGACACAGATGAATGAAAATGTATCATCAGCACATTAGGTTTTTTTCTCTCAAATAAAACAATAGAAATTTTTAATTCATTCATTAACCTCATTATGGAATAAATTGTAATCGGAGCATATATATATATATATATATATTTGATTGCATAAAAGGCATCTTTATGTATCTAAAATATAAGAAAAATAAATAAAATATTCGTATATGTTTATTCTTAGCCGAGAATTATCATTATTCTATTTATTTATGCCAGATGGGTAAACCTATGGGATGTTATAAATTATTGTAATGAAACTTCGATACACGTGTTTGGTTCATCTTTCGATTTTCACGGAGGACGCAACCAATTTGTATACAAAAAAAATAGAAAAAATTATTTATTTATTTAGTATTATTAGTACTATTTCAATATGACCTACTAATACAAATATACTCATATTCGTCGTCTATTGTTACCGCCAAAAAAAATCCGTTTCTTATAACACCTTAACACAGTAGGCTGGCCGGGTCCTATTTAATCTGATTCTTGATAGCTCGCTTCCGTTAAGCGCCGATAATCAAGGATCGGCATCTGTCTTTCGTAACTTAAAAGTGCCTTTTATTAGCAAATCGTGCGTGCAATATCAATGTTCTAGTTGAATTTCCGCCCGTTGCCATAATTGTTACGATATATTTCAAACAGATTGTTTAAAAGACTCAAATATAACTTAGCAATAGGAACAATTTTCTCCATTGCTTTCATTTTTCACGATCGTTTTATTTTTAATTTCCAATATATAAATTATTATTAAAAAATGTTAAATTTCATTTTCCGTAAACAAAAACTACATAAATCTCTTCATCTTTCACAAGAATTTATTCAACAATTTTAAGTAGCATAGATGAACCAATCGGGTTTAATACGTAATATAACGGGTACACTTGTGCATGGAAGAACTGACACTTCTGTTACTACTGCAGTAACCAGTTCGGGTGGCGTAATATCATAATTTAAATTTAGTGGTGATATATGTTTTGCTTGCCAATTAGTCAGACAACACATATTGTCGACTACTATGCCATCAGGATTTCCCAACTCATTGTAGACGATAGCATCAGTTTGAAAACGTTCACTAAATTTATGCGTTTCACAACACACCAACACCGGCACATTAAAAGATCGTGCTACCAGAGCGACTTGAGCAGTACCAGTACGAGCCATCACGTAACCGTTAGCCAATAAAGCATGTGCACCTAATAACACCTTAGTAACATCTGGCATAACAAAACTGACGGCGTTAATGAAAACATAAGTGCATGGTATTTCCTTGGCTGTAAGACGTCTTAAAAGTTCTTGGCCTTCACAAAACGGACGCGAGTCCACAACAACAACACGAAAATCTACGTTTCGAGCTTTAGCTTCTTCACATATGTAGTTAATTAAAGAGGAGCTGTAGAAATTGAAAGAAATTTAAAAAGAAAATGAAACAAATTATTTTAAAAACTCACCATCCAAAAGTGAGGATAACGTCACCGTTATTAATTTTCTTCTGAATCATTGCATTGATAGCTTGAGCAGCTTTATAAATTTGGTTTTCAATATATGTATCGACAAAATTAAACAGTTTATCTTTGAGCTATAAAATTGGAGCTGATTATTCACACTGAGAGATCTTTTGTGCGTTTTCCATACCTCGGATTCTGGTTGATCGCTGGGTAATTGCATTAGAATTTGCTTAATATTTTTATAAGCATTAGTAACTGAAACGGCCAACGGGCGACATTGTTGCAGATGATTAACACAGTTTTTAATAAAGGCGTCTAAGCTGCGATTAAACTCTTTCTTTGGAGGTGTCTCGAAATCTTGTATAACCTAAATTATAAAATTTTTTACGAGCACATTTAAAATTGTTCCAAACTCACCATTTTCATAGCGTTCATAAAAGCTACGCACCGAGCATTTGAACCTACTACTGTACGTTTAGCGTATTGTTCACCCAGACGTGCAATGCTAGGATGGATTAGTGAATTATTTATGAATAAATTAACATTGGTGTTAGGACGCTCCAAATGTCTGAATAATCTAACATCGCCATCATTGGAACGGGTAACTTCCACAATTGACATAGTTGAAGCGCGTGGAATGGGCGATGCTATTTTGTGTCCTTGCCCAGCAGTTTTTTCTGGCACTGTTGTTGCAATCTTACTTGATTGGCTCTGTACATTTTTAGGCTGCTTTTGCTCCTGAGTTTGCAATTTCGCCGCCCTTTGAGCCTCTTGAATCGCTCTCCTCTCAGCTTTTGTTAAGACAGTTTTTTTCTGCAGGACGATTCATGACGTTTCAATTAATAATTAAATTGAAAGAAATCTTGTATAATCTCTACTTTATATAAATACGTATACATAAGTATGGTAAAGGATTTCTTGCATTCTGTTCATGTTAACAAGCTGATTGCGACTCTCCTCTCGAATGTTTGAATTCGTTTTATAAGGTTCAATTTTTTTCATATTCTTAATTTTTTCCTACTGTAAGATCTTTTAGGGCAAATGAGAAATAAATTCATGTTTAGAAATGTTAGAAATGCCTTAACAATCTTTGTAATTAGTGTCAATTTTTGCCTAATTGTAGCCGCCGATTTAAGCCTGATAAAGAAGCAGACAGACGGACATAATTAATCAGAAATAGAATTTCATGTTAACTAATAATAAATGCATACAAAGGTGCCTTTTCCATGGTTTTTCCTAAATTTCAAAATGGAGCTGAATTCATGTCCCTTGTGAAGTGGAAAATTCCAAAACCAAAGCAATAAAATTTAAGTCTTTCTCACCTTTTCCTCTAGTAAAGGTTTCTTGTCTGCCTTATTTTCTTTTAGTTTGTCTCCTATGAGATTTTCGACTGCGGCTGCTGTCGCATTATCGGCAACAGGTTTGTCTAGTTCATTTATTTGCTTCTTTTTATTCTCACTCTTGTTATTATCCCGCTCTACAGTTTTTTCTGTTGATTCGACACTCTTGATAGTAACAGTTTCCTTAGCGTTCGAAAGTTTTTCCGGATTTGCCTTAAGTTTTTTAGTTTGTTTAGCCAATTTCTTCGCTTCACGTTCAGCTTTAATTTCTTCACGCGTTTTCTCTGCACCTTTTGGCGCGTTTTCAAGACTTGTTGTTTGCATAACAACCGCCTGTTCACAAGTCTTGATGCTGTCAGCTTTATTACGACCAATGGCTTCAACTTTAACAATGGATGTGGTCTCCAGTTTAACTTCGACTTTAATTTCAGTGTTAATCTCTGTTGTTGTATAACTTTGGCTCATGTTTACAACACCTCCCAAACGTTGTTTCGGCTTACTAGGTTTTTGTGCACCGGTCGTTACAGAATCCTAAAGATGGAATAATATCATTAAGAATCAAAAAATCATGAAAAAAATTTTTGTTTGTTTCGTTTACGGATAAACGTTAAAAACAATACCTTATATTCCAAACAGTTTAACATTTTTGGAAGCTTTTGTGTTGATAAAGTAATGGTAAGTCTTTCTTAAATCTTTTGGTTGTAATAATAATATAATCGCTTACCAGTAGTTTTTAATTTATTATTTAAATCTCCGCAGAAATGTTCGTCTAAGAGATTGATGTGTCTACGAAGACAATTTGATTTGAAAAGACATACCATCGAAACAGCTGTCGGCACAGGATTGTTTTCAAATTTATTGTCAGGGTTTGCAACATCAAACTACGAACAACTTACAGGTCTTCGTTTTTAGTTTTGTAAATAAAAATTATAAATATGATAATTCAGGTAACCTTGTCTTAGACGTCTCTTACACATGGCAGCTCTGGCCACTGATTGAAGTCTAGTCATTGATTGAAGAAAAATAAATTTGAGAATTTCTTGATTAGACAAGAAAAGAAAATGTCCGCAATAATTTCGCAAATTATTCGTCGACAAATTGCTGTTAGTGCACCTAAATTATCGGGCACAGCTGCTACTGCTGGCGAACATTCAGGTATATATCAAAATGTTTTCCATTCAAAGATGTGAAAAGATTATATAATGGAAAATTATTTCATACTTATTGTCTTTAGGTGGCCACAAAGTATGGAAACGTTTGTCCTTCTTTGTTGCATTTCCGGCGATTGGCTTGTGTATGTTAAATGCCTACTTAGCACACCAGGAGCACGCGCATCATCCACGTCCTCCATTCGTGAAATATGACTATTTGGCTAGACGTGAGAAACGATTCCCTTGGGGTGATGGTACCAAATCACTATTCCATAACCCACGTACCAATGCTTTGCCCGATGGTTATGAGACTTAAAATATTTTAATTGCTCTGCCTGAAAACCGCTGTTTATTATTAACCGAAGAAGCGGTTTTGTTATAATTTCAATAAAAATAAATGAATTAAATATAATTTAGCATAGAGACAAAATTTCAGTAACTTAAAAGACAATAGCGGGCAACGCGCTGCCTCATTTGGAGAGTATATATTGTTTTAAGCACCCCAGAAATCTTTTATAATCCATAATTTTTAAAAAGAGATTTGTCGCGAGTTCTGCCGCTGCTCAGACTCAATTAGATATTACCAGTATAGAGTAAGGTAATACCAAAGATTTGGTCGCATTTAAGTTTAAATAAATGAAGACCTGCGAGCAAATCATCTATTATCTGTCGTCAGACGATGTATAGTAAACAATTCCTATAAAGTATACATATATAACATGTGTGGCAACGGTTAGGATCTTTTCAGTATAATATGTTTAGTTCAAAAAAATGCGTATAATAGCCGCCGAATTTTTCACACCAGCATTGAGTTCTTGCACGAGAGGGATTGGCGTTTATTTTGAATGGCTACATGCGCTCATAATATTTCAGGCCTAATTATCACTATCGTCCACTTCAAAACGGTAAGCAATTGAAAGTTACCACTCGCTTTTCATGATTTCTTGTGGCAAATGGTTTTGTATATCACGATCTACTATCAAATGCTACTCCCATAATACTTTGTAAAATGTTTTCGGTGTAATATTGATTCATGAAAAATACATGATAATACGAAATAAATAAATAATATAATAAACGTATAATAAAATAAATATAGGGTACAATAAAAAATTATGCAAACTATATAATAAAATAAAAACCTAAAAAATTAACAAGTGATTCACTATTAACAAATTAATTTTATTGATGTAATAAGATACTCTTTCGTAGGTTTCCTTCAACAAAATAATTGTGTGTGTGTCGTTGAGATCATTACTTATTAGTTTTTGGAATTTGATTAAATCCTTAGTAGAACAAAATGAGACATAAATTTTGAACGTGCATTCGGGTTCTGTCTATATTCCTAGTATTTTTTTTTTTTTGCAAAAAAAGACGTTACGAGTCTGAAACTTGGAAGAAGGGTTCCAGGTGCAAAGAGATAGTGTCGCAAGCTTGCGTTTTTGATAACCATTCATTGCTTTGGTGTACTGGAAGAGAAAAATGCTGCAGTCGGTGAACCGTTTGCCATTCATGAAGATTCAACTTTAACGTCTTCGTTTTGATGCAGATTTTCATATATTTCGAAAAGATTTCGCCAAAAAAATTATAATGCCATTTTGAAAATTTGCTTTAGAAATCGTAAAAAGTAAACGTCAAAATAACAGTACAATTCCAAAGTAAATCTGAATAAAAATCGAAAGAAAATTGTAAAGAAACCGGTCATCTGAAACGCAACGTCTGAAAGGGATAACACAAAATGCCTTAAATGCGGAAAAAGAATTAAATGCGAACCGAAGTAAAAATAAACTTTTGCCTATGCATATATATGCGTTATTTTAACAAGTGCATGTTATAAAGTAAAGGTAAAAACAAAAACAAAACAAAATACATAGTTATATTGTTTGTTTTATTTTTTGTTTATATTAATACACAGATGATATAGATGATAAGAAAACCAAATGAGAAGAATAATATGTTAATTTACATTAAGAATTAAACGATATAAACGATACAAATATTACCTGCATTCATTATTATTCATAAAATATTTTAATAATAGCAAAATAAAATCGTAAACATTTCTTCTTGTATCCTATTATATATATATAAATGATATTTAGTTTTACTGTTAATATAAATGTGCATAAAAAAAAATTCCCTAAATTTTACACTAACTCCTTGAACGAAGACATTCGAAATAATTTTGTATTTCATTAGTTTTAAAATTATTTAAAAAAATCAGTACATATTTATTGATTAATGTACATCAAAGTACTATTATACTTGGCAATCGGTGTAGCTTTCGCCTTAATGTAGAATACAGATTCTGGTAAAAATCAGACTTCTGAAGAAGAACAACGTATGGATGAATTTGAATAACGTATAATCAATCAAGATGACGTATTAGAGGCTCCTATCGAACATACAATCATATAATATTATCGATAAACTTTTCTTTAAAACTGGAGTTACTGTAGAGTATAGACGTGATTCAAGTGCACTGTGCTTTTTGAGGTTAAATGATTTAAAATTTCCTTAGTGGTACCGGCGGCATAATGAAGCACTGAACTAGCGTCATTATATAAATTTTTCATCTTGCATAAAGGTGAAGGAACTTGAACCATTCTAACATTTCCAACATCTTAACGGCCAAATGAAACTGACGTCAAATTTATATGGTCTGCATAATCAATGCATTTAAAAAAAAAAATATTCAAACAACAAATTGAAATGGACTATCAGATGAGTTATAGACCACGAAGGATTTTCTGTTAAGACATCGCATAATTTCTGCAATCCATCGATATTATAGAACTTGTTAAGGATGGTAATGAACTATTCCCTGTTTCATGACGGTTTGTCGAACGATACAAACTGAATGAGGTGATGGTCTTTGCAAAACGTCCCCATTGTCGCCACGTCACCATACAGCCAAATAGACCATATAGATTTCCGTTTATTCCTAAGTTTTCAGAATATTTTCGCATTGAATCATGATCCACGCTCAATATACAAAGCCATAGTTTTGAAAAGTTAAAACGAAATTTATCCGTTAGGTTGGCATAGAGACCAATATTATTATTTCTACACCAAACTTTGGATCTTTACGCACCAATATAATGCCAGGATGAGGATCACTATGTACAAAACCGGTATTGAATATCATTTCCGAGTAGAGCTGTCCCAGTCTGTTTGATGTCGTCAACGAATCAATGGTATTATCTTGTATATGCTTAAGATCATTAACCTGACCAACCTCTAGATATTCCATACATAAGCATATCATAATTTGTTTTCTTGAACCAACTATTGAATGTAAGGACTAAATTGAAATGATAACTATTCTCTGAGCGAATGAAGAGTTCGATAAGCGAAACACTTAGGTTTGTAACATTTGAAAGTACGCGATCCAAGATATCGCTGTTAACATTGTAGCATTCATTTATAAATATAAATTTGAAGTTTAGAATTAATGTCAGTGATTTAGCGCATGTATTCAAAGTAAGTAGAAATATCGAATAAGGCGGTTAAGAGCAACTAATAAACAGGCAGAAGAATTTAAGCATGAAAAACGTACCGTTCGTACTGTGCCGCCGTACCACCTCTACGTGGCTGAGGTCAACGGTAATCATAGGCAATGGATCCAAACTGACGAGCCGAGGTTGTACCTGAATAGTCCACGAGCGTAGCAAGGCTACTATTCTCAATAGACGCTTCCGAAGAGACTTTGCGAATGCTTGTAAATCTCGTATACTGGTCTCAAATCAATGTGTAAAAAATAAATAAGACTCGCGTATTTTTCTATATCTAAAACTGTACATATGTAAGGTAAACAAACGTTGTGCAATTTTCCACACCACCTTGAGGTATTGCACTAGGCGCGTTAGCATTTGTTTTGTATGGCTGCTTCCCCAGAAGGCCTATCACCATATACTTATATAAATATATAGACATTTTATTTATTATTTTATTTTTAAAAGTTTTTTTCTTCATAATAATTAGAACAAAATATAATTCAGTAACGCTTTCCTGTGGTCTGAACAATTATCATTGAAGAAGGGAAAGTGTTGAATCATTTCCCAACAATAACTATTTTTTGACTCGTAAGTGTTTTTATTTTGTTTGATATTATGTCTACACATATTATATATAGATTCGAAAATTGTCACTAGGATATACGAAGTTACTTCTGTGTGGACGAGCAATATTTATTAAAGGATCGTCATCACCAATATTTTTGTATTTTGCGTCATTGCCTCTAAACAAGTTCGACACTTTATGTTGACTTTTATACAAACATGTATTGTGTATCCAATCCGTCAAAGCGCATGACAACAATTCTTTCTTTATTTGACAAATTGTCTATTTCCTTTTTTAATTTTTGATTATATTTTATATTATATTCAAATGGTCTCATTAGTTGCCAACGCTCCAGAATCTTTGTTTCTGGCACTTGAAACTGCAGATGCTCTCTCACCGCTTAGTGTTATTGTGCTGACAATGGTCACATTGTGTTTTAATTCTGTGATTACTTGATTTTTGACGCCTACAGTGTTGTAGTACGCCTTCTTTCTTCTATATGCTATATCGAGGCTAGTTGAATCAGATACCACTTGAGCATCAAGAATGATTGCTTCATTGTTCTTTAGTGCAATGATGTCCGGTTTCCTTAGGCCTTCAGAAGTTTTTAAATGTTTGTCTTCAAGAACAGTGTACCCTTTTTCTTTTAATTTCCTAGATACATATTTTGCTACACTGTCGTGTCTTTCAATTCTGGCAGCCGAGGTCCTATAACAAACCTGTATTGTATGATAAGATGTTTCTGGTAACTGACAACCAGCTCTGCACATTCTATTTATATTATTTCTACCTTTAGTTGTTCTTGATCTAGACGGTGGATCATTTATTCGTACTCGTATGGATTCAATAAAATCTTTACCACCCAACATTCTAGTGGGCTCACGAAGCCATCGATGCGCTTGAATGTGGTTACCTGCCTCCCTTAGACCAGCACCATCTACAGAGTTATATAATCTTTTATTAAAATATCGATCTATATCCGCTTGGGATGATAGATTGTTTTCTGTATTCTGTAGTCTTAATTCAGTTATCCTTATTTCTTTAGATATAAAATCGTTAATCTTGTACACCGGTGTTATTAGATAATGTAACGGATTAATCTTTACACCGTCAATCCCTTCAACAAAAGCGACATCGTCATCGATGTCGATTGGAGAGTTAACATTGTCAATTCCTTCAACAAAATCGACATTGTTATCGATGCCGATTGTAGAGTTAATATTGTCAATCCCTTCGACAAAATCGTCATCGGTGACGATGACGTTTGGAGGATTAACATTGTCACCGATTTCGACTAGAGGATTTAATTTTCTAGTTGGAACAGCTTCAGGTTTTAATTGCTTTCTTAAATTTAAATGCTTTCTTTAATTTAAATGCTTTCTTAAATTATTATATAGTATATCATCACTTTGAAAGTGATCTTCACATATGTAATATATTTTGGCTCCCATTGCTGTTGGATTTAGGGTTTTTAATTGTTTTTTTTTACCCTTGCTGGCATTGCAGCTTCTAACTATACATTTTCTACCGTTGTCCATACTTTAATAAATAAATTTAAAATTATACTTAACAAATATTTAAAATTATTCGCGAAGACGAACATGAGGATAAATATGCAGAGGCAGAGAAGAATATCTGCCAACTGATTTATATGCATTCGTACCGATGTTACAATGTTATGGGGGAGAACCTCAACTTTAAATTACTCGAGACATCATTGGTGGAGAGCTGGCGGCCCGTGAAGGAGCAACATTTCTCACAACGGGCAATATAAGAAGTCGCTAAAGGTAGTAATATCAAAGTTGAAAGAGGAGGAGAAAATCGTCATCGTTAATTTTGATCTCGGATTTGCGGAGAAAAACGGATTATATAACTGTGAAAAGGACAAAATAGAATATTTATCACTGGAAGTTCATTCGATTGTCGAAGGCAACAATCATATTGTCTTCATTGTAAGAAGTCTCTGTTGTAACTTCAGTGCCATACTTTCAACAAATGTCTTGGATTCTAAGAAAATTTCAAGAGCCATCCTTCTGGAGAACGTAAATATGGCGACTGAAGTAAGATTAAATGTTGTAGTCTTCGATCGATGTGGTACGAATGTGGATGTGTCGAAACTATTTCAAGATGTCAAATATGAGCATAATGAAAAAAACATCCTAATTATATATGATTATATTCATCTGATGAAGACATACGGAGGAATAATGTTCAACAAGATCCAAAAAAACATCTCTGTTGAACCAATAATGTAACTGCAAACAATCCATGAAAAATCGACCGATGTTGTAAAGACTGGCTACGATTTTTCAATATTTGAAAAAAGAAGTGAAAAAATATCAAATTATTCTCCGAAAAGTGTGTCACCGACATATTCATGTAATGACCGGGCCTAGTCCATTATTATTATTATATCAGTAAAAGTTACACACCGAGAGGAGTCGCTGAGACTCACGGCTTTCACGATTTGCTAAAGCTCTAGCCATTTGTCTACTCACGCTGGGAGGTTCACAATATGCCGTACGTTAAACTAAGTTCCTTTGAAAAACAAATGTGTAGTTGAAAAAAAAATATAAAAAGAAAAAATAAATTAAATCACGATCGTTTTCTATACAAAATTTAATAATTATATTTATATACTTATTTTAAATATTTATATATCCTTTTTTATTTTTTTTTGTCTTCTGCGACACAAAATTCTATACCTGCTCATCCTTAAGAACTCTGAACGATAATGAAGAACATTCGTGTTAAAAAAACACAATAAAATGTTATACAAACTACAACAGAATATTATATATATATGTCATGAAACATAACGAGCATGCGTAAGCTGTTTTATAACGCATACATACACACTCGTACATAAGAGAATGTAAAGATGAACAGAAAGCAAACAAACTGAAAAAAGGAACCAACGAAAACACATACACAAAAAGTGGTAGTTTTCCTAAAAGACTTGAACAAAAAAAGTGCATTTTTCTTTTTCTTCTTTACATGATATGTATATATGTATATTATTATATACATATGCCTACAAAAAATAATTTTTTGTGGTAAAGAGGAATAGAAAGCAAACATAGACACATATAAATTTAAAATAAAAAAAAAGATTATTCTTTTTGAAATGAAAGAAAAGCCCTTCTTAAGGCTACTATTCTCTATAATTTCTATGCGAAAAAATGATTCCTCTTTATTATGAAAGAAAATACTGTTAACGTGAAAAAAAGTAGACTAACGTAGAAAACAGTAGCAATATAAACAAATAATAAACCATTAAAAAAATTTTATTTATTTATGTTTTATTTTCTGTCTGTCTGTTTGTCATCCTCTTCCACACAATTTTTTTTGCCAAGAAATTCATTATCTCTTTTAATTAAAATTGATTTGTTGCTCCTTATAAGCACCGATTTTTTATTTTATTTTTTATAGATCTCTTCTGTGTTTCTCTCTCTTACTTTGAGTTCGATTATTTGTATTTTGTTAATTCACCCGGCAATAAAAGATGAACGGCAGTTTGATTTTCCAAACGAGATGCCTCGGCAATGTCATTAACAAATTGCACAAGGAAAAGTTCCCTTTTTTGCGTTATTACCATACAAAGTAGTGTGCAAAGGTCCTGCAGGAAACACATCCGAAGCTACACATTTTACAGCAAACATATGAGAATTAATACGTTGCACTGCAGATATGGATTTCTCTTCACTTTCATATAACTGCGTTGAGCTTCTTTTAATCGAGAGCCAACATTTCCTGTTTTGTCTACTCTTCCAGAACCAGTCAAATCACAAATTTTATATGAATTCTGTAAAGAACTAAAAAAAAGAATAAATACACTCTTAAATAATTTTATAAAGTTTGGAATTTTACGTGCTTTTAGAAAAACAAACAATAGTATTAATGGTTAATGAGAGCATTTTTGATTAGACTTACCAACATCATAGTAAATCATCCCAATTATTGCACTCACTATGATATACAGGCCAAACGGATCAGCACGCTAACAATTGTAAGCATTGTTTATTTTCATAAACATTTACGGTGTATAACCAGCGGCATTCTTCTATTGATACAGAGAGTATCTGCAAAAATAAATATTTGTTAATTTATTGCCTTATTATCTTTCGATGTTATTCTCACCTGCAAACCTTCCGTTATAAAAGCTTCTCGGTAAAGTATGTTGTACGCAGGAAATGCATTTCCATTTTTATAAGTCCATAACATTGGATCAGGAAAAGTTTCAAAATATTCCAAACGATTTGTTGTTGGATTAATCACAGCTCAAGTGCCTTTTATATATCTATAAGCATGATATAGGTTGATCCACTTGTTCGTTTCTATGGGGTTTTAGTAATAAGCAAAGTAAATAACTTAATAAGTTAAGTCCGTGCAGCTGGCCGTTCTAACATTTGCTTTTTCGTCATTTTTGAAAGAAGTACATCTTGCAGCAAATATTGTCACCATTCGCCTTCTTATATCATTCACATGATGGTACTCATCAAAGTACATGGGGAATAGGTGCAAGATTTGACGGAATGTTTCCCATACGTCGTCCTTTGGATACTACAAGTTCAGATACATACTGGCTTTCTTAGCATCCGTAATGTTAGTTCTTCGATGCACGATTGACAATTGTCAATTCCTTCCGTGAATCGGTGTAATGCGTACCCCAAAAGAAGCCTCTGAAACTGATATGTCCAATTTTGTGGACTGAAAATATATTTTTGTTTCATTATTCATCATGGTCGGCAGGTGTGTAGAACAATTTTTGAAGAAGTCGTGTAAGCTACATTAGCAATGAGCCTGCGTTCGATTAAAAATTTAAAAATCATGAATGAAAATGTTCGTAAATTGAAAAAGCAATTGCACGCAATTCTTAATTATAATTCCTTGGACAGACAGGTCTTACTAACTTAGAAGGAAGCGTCGGGGGAAGTGACTTTTTCATTTTATGAATTGTAGGAGGCTCTCCTTTTTAGGTTCTCTAGTACGAAGATGTCCCAGTTAAGTAGGTTTTTATAGTGCGCCGCTGGAGCATGGTTAAACATGAATTGGATGACCTTTCCAATGACGTTTAAACCAAAACGTTGTCTTTCTAAAGTGTACAGATAATACAAATAACAAACTAAGTCCAAGGGCGGCAAGTTGTGCCAAGACTATCGTTCTCAGTAAGTGTTGCATTCCCGACACACCCCTTGGACTACTTGCTATAGCCCACTTGCCTACTTGCTATAGCCAGTATAGGGGAGTATCGGGTTGATTGACGGATCATAGATTTGAAATACTCTCATCAAAAGGTTTTGCAAATTTGAACAAAAAAATTTCACGTTCTGGCATCTTTGACTTTATGTATATTTTTATTTATTGCTTCCAATTAAACCCGCGTATCCCGGGCATCGTGAGATTATGTCTTTTTTACAATCGATCCTTCCCAAAACATACGGTAATCGGCAAATAAGATTCCTGCATGCCCAACCTCTAGTTCTAACGAGATCTCTACGAAAGCTAAAATATGACAGACACAACCAATATAAATAGATCTCGCATCTACACCAATAAAAACGTTAAACTGTTCCCACTCCCAAACCAAATTTGTACAAAGATTCAAGCTCCTTAATAATAAGCAAAATTTTAGGCGAATTTATTCATTACAATTCTAGCTACTAATTATTAATAAACTTCAATCTAAATAGAACGTTATAGAGCTAAGATAACTTACACCTAGATACACCAAACAAAAGTTCTCTGTGGCAAAATAAAGTGACTTCAATAAAAATAGTTGTAATTGTAAACATATTTTTTTAAAACTAGAATAATTTCAATTTGACGTTTTTGTCAATGTTTTCTGACATTAAAAAAAAAATTCCTAACTGGTGAAAGATTTTAAGAACAGGCACCTGAAGAAGTATCACTTGTATCCCAATAGTATTATGCATTCAACAACTGCTTTACCGTAAGCGCGTAAATGCCAATTGGAAGACGTTTATATGTTAGACAAATTTATATTTTTTGTTATTATTTTCCAGTTGCACAAAATCTATGCTGATTACATTACGTCGCGTAAACATGATCAACGACAAAGCAAATTCCTATTCAAACGATGTAATTTGGTAGGATGACTGGCAATGAAAATAAAATGAACTCTGGCAACTATGTTGAAAGAATTAGTTTGTATTTATTTAGTGCTATTTATTTGTTTTGAGCGGAGTTAGTGACGTTGTTTTTGTACAAAAACAAACAAGTGAAATGCCGACTTGCATTCTGATTATTTATATGAGTGAGAGTGAGTAAAGAGGATATTTTTGAATGGAGAATGCATAATATTATATTATAACCTCCAAAAAACATATCAGCAGCAGAAGTTGAAAGCAATTATTACCATTTTTGTAAACAATTGCAAATATTTTGTATTGATGACAAATTGCAACAAACAAGTGGTGATTATTGAACAAAAACAGCTGTATGATTAGAATAAAATCGAATTTTTAGTTTGGGCGGACATTCGCCTTGACAACAACAGCTACCACAATTTATTTCGGCGTGTCTGGAATCACACAGCACGCTAGTTTATTTGATATGTTAGGGGAGGAGAAACGAATGATTGTTTGTAAACAAAGGATGGTGCAATCAAAATAAGGAGTCGTAACAATTGAAAAAAAAAACCGAAGAAATTGTAAAGACGTAATAAATAAATACTTAAATGGCTGAGAAATCTTTCTGTGTGCGAATTATTTTTGTATAAAACATTTATTAAAAAAACAAAAGAAAACCACAATCACACAATCATACAAGCATACATATATTATGACTGACGAATTTATAACAATAGAGCACATTACAAGTGCTACGCTAAGAATGAGTGCTATTGATGATAAGCCCGATGCTTTAGGCATTGAATCTGCTTCATCGCCTAGTAATGGTTTCACTTTAAATGCAAATACTATAAATCCGTAAGTACACTTATCTAAATCATTAGAAACACTTGCCTGCAGAACTACGTTTCTAATAATATTTTTCTTATCATTGACAGTCATAAGCACGTGGTTCGCATGCCCACCGAACGTAATGCTATGGAATATAACATGAACCATAAAAGACGTGGCTTAGCCCTGATATTCAATCATGAATTCTTCGATATACCATCGCTGGAGAGCCGTAAGGGCACTAATGTAGATTGTGAGAAGTTGAAGAAAGCTTTCAAAAAATTGGACTTCGAAGTCACTGATCATAAAGATTGTAAATTAAGAGAGTTGCTAGAGTGGATTGAGAAAGGTAAGAAAGTTAAATGCCCCGCGGCCGAATCTTTGATATCAGCCATCTCGATTCGATCAATCAATCGGCAAAATTCTTCCCTAAATTGGAGGATGTCAGCGAATCGACCGAGGTAAATTTTAGATTTGCCTTTCAGTAGGCCGTAGGAAATACGTACATATTTTAGATAACGCTTCTAAGCAGCAAGTGCTAGCCTCTTGTCCATCATGTCTGTTTTGCTATAGTTTTGCAGATTTTGCTACGAATTTAACTTTTGTAGACGCAAGATTCTCGTTTAAAAACTTGGTCTGTAACAATAAATTGGCAAAACAACTTAAATTGGCTTAAACTTCGGTAAATACTAGACAGATGTATCGACTTAGCTAAATAGACTTCACGCTTTGTGCACATCAGCAGTAGGAATATATTTTATAAATGTTTGGGTTTTAGAAATGGATTAACAAAATTAGTATCCTTTGCAGATTGTTATAACGAAAGAATTTTGTTTATTTGAAAAAATAATGTAAGTAAGTAACACGGTGACAAAGATTACTACACATGTGAGAATAGAATTTGGAAATATGTTTACAAAATATGAGTTGCAAAAGCGAACAAGATTTTCTTTCATTTTTAGCTGCTGCTCAAGATCACAGCGAAAACGATTGCATAGCCATAGCAATATTATCGCACGGTGAACAAGGTTATTTATACGCCAAAGATGTCATGTACAAAATTGATACTATTTGGCATTATTTCACTGCCGTCACTTGTCCTACATTAGCTGGTAAGCCAAAATTATTTTTTATACAAGCGTGTCGTGGCGACCGCTTAGATCCGGGCATTAAACTACAAAAGACTGAAACAGATGGCGATGGCTGGTCAATATCATCTATGAGTTATAAAATACCAATACATGCTGATTTTCTTATATCCTATTCCACAATACCGGGTAAGCGATTCTTGTTTTATTAAAGAATAAATAAATGAATATATCGTTAATTGCAAAGGTTTCTATTCTTGGCGCAATACCACCAACGGTTCATGGTTTATACAATCATTGGTTGAAGAGTTGAACACACATGGCAAAGAGTATGATATCTTAACCTTGCTTACATTTGTAAATCAACGAGTCGCCATGGATTATGAATCCTGTGTTCCCACTCGCCCAATAATGGATCAACAGAAACAAATACCATGCATTACGTCAATGCTAACGCGTATATTACGATTTAGCGATAAAAGTAAAAATTGTAATGGTTAAGAAAGAGAGAGAGAGAGAGAGAGAAAGAGACGAAAGCAAACATTTTGAGGATTTATGATTCTATGCACAAACTGCATAACTTTTGATTCCTTAGCCAGATTTTGAAATAATTCTATAATTTTTAATTTGCTTACCTGAATTTAGTTAACAATTTTTTTTTTGTTTTTTTTTTTGCTAATAAGAACAAAGTGAATGAATTCAAGGGAGAAATTTTAAAACAATCCCAATATAAACCTGAAAGGCTTACTAAAATCATTAAAACGCATTACAAGTATTTTGTTATATAATTTGCTGGCTTATTATCAATGAATTAATTAATATTATTCCAAGCTACAAAACTGATAAAAAGCATATAAATCCTCGTTTTTTTTTTTTTAATATAAAATATTTTCATAGCAACAAACAATCGTACAAATTTACATCAATAAAATGTATGGAAAGAAATTTCAGAAAACAAAGCAAAAACAAACAAAAAACAAAGCAACGAAACAATTACAAATGTTAATATTTTTACACACCTTCAACAAAATATATAAGAAAAATAAGAATTATATAAATTTTTATTTTTTTGAATATATGAAATATACTTTTAAACGTAAATAATAATTAGTTTAAATATATTGTATTTTCAAATTCATGCCTTAATACATGACATACTTAGTATAAATTTAAGCAGATTTTTTGCCATAAATATACAATTAAAAGTATTGCTTTCGTTTTAGATATTCTGAGATATTTGCTATGTTACTAAAAATTTTTAAAAGACTTAATAATCGCTTTAAATACTTATCATATCTATAGTGAAAAAAGGACAAATGCAATCGATTGTTTTTATTTAAGTAAATTCAATTATTTTACAGAAAAAAAAATTATAAAATTTTTCTGAAAATTCCACACTTTTGTAAAAGTTTTACTTTCAACATACTATTCTAAGTACTTTATTTTTAATACTCGTTTAAGTTATTTTATAACATATTTCCTAACTGCCTTCCACAAATGGTTGCCATTTAAAGTTTAGAAAAAATTGTTTTTTGCATTTTTTAAAATATCAAAATAAATTTAATTAAAAATAAAATTAAATTTCAAAATCACAAACTTTGAACTCCTCTCTATTAGCAATTCAGTCTGCGAACACAGAAGAAATTTTTTTGAACTCCCTAATAACATTTCGTTGCACATACTGTACGGAAATATCGTAAGGTGAACTTTAAAATTTCGGTTTAGGTTAACATGGCCACCTAGTCAACGGTGCCCTTACTACTGGATTATTTTTCTGCGGACAATGGCCTATTTCAAACCCAACCTAATTAGTAATTTTCCAAATTTTCTTCTCAGGTGCAAGGATTAATAAAAGACGATTAGATATCAGTAAAACCTGAGCTGTAATGTATTGAATGAATTTAATGAATGAAAGGCTTATCTCACAGTTTTAATGAGCCATATACGTTTAACTTTTGCTTGAGGGATCATGTCATTATTGGAACTCTGCTTACAAACGAACTGCAAATTAATCAATTTTTAATTCAACTTTTAAGTTATCAACCAACAAACAAAAGCGAACGATTTGCGAGACTTCGCCTTGCCCATACAATGGAACACCTTATATGTGACTTTATGATCGTTTTCTTTATATGAAGAATCACATTCAGCTACAGATCGTAATATGAATTTAATGTATTAATTTATTAAAACGTAACGAAAACTTAATACCTAATTTTCTCCCTAATATGAATTTAATGTATCAATTTAATATCAACACCAAACTGCAAGAGCTTCCAATGCTGCTGCCCTTCATGGCAAAAGTTTGTTCAAAAAATTGTTGACTTTTATTGAGCTGAATTTTAATTCATACTACAATAATTTAAAACAAACGTATACAGTTATAGTTTTTGTTTAATCAGTGATATCGTATAGAAGGCACTTGAGATTACGTCTACTTCATAAAAAGTATTAGTGTATATAGTTTTTTTATTTCTTATAGGCAGCTTAAATGGCTGTTGACTTTTAGTGCTGGGTAATCCTTTGTATCGTTTGATATATCATTATAAGTAGTTAATTATGTCATTGTTCGGTTCGACAAATCAAGAGTTAAATAATTACGCCATAAATTGATCAGCCCATTTATTATTCCGGTCCTGATACATCTTTCGTTAGTGTAGCTTCAGTCGCTTGAAAAAGCCAACGATACTACTTGGCCCTTTTCTTAAAATTATTTTAATATTGGGAACATATCACCCATTCGAGATAATCACGTAAATGCAGCAGAAGAAATGAAGTTGCAGTTAGTTTTGATCTCCAAATATTTTCTGAAAACGTTGAAATGTGAACTGCGTAATCTGTTTTTATTTCTACTGAAAATAGTAAGAATATTACATATATTATATAGTTGATAAAATTATATCGGGTGTTTGAGGACAAGGCTTCTTTCGGTTATATACAAGCAATCATCCTAACCCGCGATAGCTTCTTGATAACCGTTTATTCAACTTTTTGTTTTGTTTGTTCATTGAAAAATCCGAACTTTGGTTGACATTTATCTGTTACTTGGTAATGTTTGAATAGGAGAAGCGGATGTTATTGACTACAATCAACACAGCACAGATGAGTTGTTATTAAATATTTATTATTAAATAATCACACTTATGACTTCATGATTACATTGAGGAAAATTATGTTTCGACGACTATCGTCTCCTAGATAAACTTCGTAATACCTTCTAATTAAGAATTCAAATATTATTAAGACATTCATTAATTAATGTTAGCTTTATTTTTTAATATTCAATAAATTTCAATTTTTACATTGAATCAATTCAATTCGTCTTACTACTAACTAATTTTTTGGAGCGTGAGTCTTTCTTTTTAGTACATTAAAAACCCTGAATTTATATGAAGTACGAAAACTGTGATCAACTACAAAGATAGAACGAAAGTCCATTCAATTAATATATCGATCCAATATAGCATAAATTCGATTATGTGTAAGGAACAAATTTAATTATTTCTCTGAACTAATATAATTTTGAATCAGCAAACTTGATTTCAAACAGACAAACGAACGGCATACCTAAATCACAGGCGTCAATACGCTGACGAAAAAATTTCCGATATATATATATATATATATATATATATATATCGGAAATTTTATATCGGAAATTGTTATATATATATATATTTCTATATCTTCTATATTTTAATACGTATTTGTAGTATGTGCGGAAAGAAAAAATCCCTTTGACATTTCCCTTTATTCTTAACAAGTTCCTTAAAAACTCAAATTGAGAAAAAACATTAAATGCTTAAATAGAAACTACTTGTTCTTCCTCTTTGATTGTTGGCCTCTTAATATCATATTCCCGTTTCTATAGCTAATACGTCCTTCACGAGCCAAGGCGGCCGCCTCCGCTTTAGTTACGGTAATCTTCTGCGCCTTTACTGTTCTGCCGTCGATTGACATGGAGCATAGTTTCTTGCTGTCACTGTTTGAAGTGTCGTTATTACCCTTCACGTTTTTCATAGCGGAAGTTGTTGATACCGCAGAAGAACGCTGATTAGTTTTTTGAAGAAGAGAAGCCTGCTGCGAAGAAACTGTTTCATTCAATCTCTGCTTTGCTGTACTGGTTTTGTTTACTGCTGCATCTTTTGACAACTTCAACTGCTGTATTCGTTCAACTTGAGGTTGCTTTATTTCATTGATGTTATTATTATCGTTACCGTTAGCTACTTTACGTCGAGTGGGAGGTGACCTTAGTGTCATAGTTTTGTCAACAACCTTAGCTGTTTCCGATGGAATTACGTCTAATTTACGCAGTTTCATCGGTACTAAGAGACTGGTTTCAAGTTGGTTATCATCATCATCATCATCATCGTCGTCATCGTAATCCTCGCCATGATTAGAAACGGTAGAAACATTTCCTACAACTTTCGATATAATGACCTGATTAATAATTTTTGGCGAATCTGAAGTTTTGAAAACACAGTTTAGTTTATTTTTTTAGTATAATAATTTTAATAGTACGGTGGTTAGTGTAGCTTACCGGTTGGCTCCGTTTTAATATCAATAGGTTCGCTGTCAATTTTCTCCTTTCTTGCGTTCTCATCCACTTCTTCAATGAAAAAAGCATTTACAGTTTGTTGTAAATCTTCGTTTACATCACTATTATTCCTTTCCGGTTTCTTTTTTTCACGCTTTTCTGCCTGGGCTTTATCATTCTCATTATAAGCCCTCATTTCTTCGTTGTGGCTGCTTTGAGTGTGAGTGCTTAACTTATCTCCTGATAGAAAAATTAAATCACAAAATTCACATGCATACGCTTCGCCGTCTGAATGTTCCTTAATATGGGCCGTAACAATTTCAAAGTCATCGAAACTCTCTTTGCACAACGGGCACGACAAACTTTCATCCTTTGCATGATTTGCGGAATGAACGATAAGAGAATCTCGAGAATCAAAGGTTTCATTGCAAGAGTTGCATTTAAAATCCGTCGCCGAATGACGAGCATTCTTATGTGAGCGCATATGACGTGTGAGGTGATGCGATAATAGATATGATTTCGAACAAAATTTGCAAGGATAAGGTCGCTCACCAGCATGAGCTGTAAGATGTCTTGCCAGCTTACTCGTAGTCGAAAAGCTTTGATTGCAGTACTGACAAGGAAAGGGTTGCTGACGCGAATGCACTACCTCATGCCGTTCTAGGCCCTGTTTGAAAGCAAAAGCCTTGTGACACAGTTTGCATTTGAAAGGACGACTCTTGTTGTGACGTGCTACATGTTTCTCCAGGTCTTCTGACGACAAAAATGGTTTCTCACAATGGACGCATATATATTTAGGCATATCGGTGTGCGAACGCTCATGGCGATAAAGTAACGTGCTTCGTGTGAAACTTTTATCACAGGCGGAGCTGTGTAAGATAGTCGCAAATAAAAGTATAATGTTATCATTAAAATAAATAAAATTGATAATTGATTACTTAAAATTAATAATTGAATTACTAACCATTTATACGGCTTGTCCTCTTTATGGGTTAAAACGTGCTTTTGCAAATCGTACTTGGTAAAGAAGCTTTTGTTGCATTCAATGCATAAATAATTTCGTTCACGGCTATGATTTTTAATATGTATATCTCGCAGTTGACGCAAAGGAAATGAGCGCTCGCAGAAGGAACAGGGGAACACATTTACTTGAACTGGAGCAGCATCCATGGGATCGGCTTCATTTTCGTAGGGTTCGTCAGCATTCAAAATTTCCGCTACGATTTCCACATTACCGTCTTCATCTTGTTTAACCTTTGGTAAACTTAAACGAGGTTCCAACTCCTTGGCTGCCTCTTTATTTAGAATGCGTACCGAAGATTTATTTAATAGTTTTGGCTTAACGTTGGTGTTTGTTGTGTCGACTACCACTACAGGCAAAGAGTTCATATTAACAAATTCTGTCTCTTCCACCACTTCCGAGGCGATTAAACGTTGCACATCATCCATAAATAACTCATCATCATTTTCAATTTTATTAAGAAAATTGGCCGTAGCTTCATCATCAATTGTTTCCACTTTAGTGCGTACGGGAGTCGGTGGCTCTGGTACATCAGAAGGGTCTGCGTTTAAAATCTTTTTAGGCGCGGCGTTCAATAAAACATTTGACTCTTGGGGGATTTGCTGACCACCGCCACCAGTTAACGGTTTCGTTGCTCTAGCCGACTGAATCCTCACCTGAGTGGTTTGGTTTAATTTTTTAAGATTTTCATTTGGTATCGTAACTTTTCTCTCTATGGTGGCGTTAATCTCTTTTCCAGGGATAGTCGGTTTGTCTAACTCTGCTGGCCATTTGCCGGTGAATGGGACTTGACGCAGCAAATTGTCCGCTTTCTTGCACATTTGTTTGAATTGATAACTATACTCAAAATATTGAGTACAGTATGTACAAATATACGAAGGCATACCGTCATTCGTAAACACCTGGAAAGAACAAAATTAAGAAATTTTACCTCAGATCCTATTAGCTTCAAAATTGATGTACTTTTTAGTCTATATAACAACCCATAAGACATCAAAATAATAAACTGTAGAAAATATATAAAATAAAATGTGTATTAGCTAAGCATGACGCCCAACCTAATTTGACACAAACTGATAGTAAAAATTAATGAAATTTATTAAAATTATTTCTTCCGCGAATTTTCTTTTTTTTTTTTTTTTGTAACAGCTTACCTCAATAGACGCGATAGCCATAATTTGTATTGGTAAAGGTGCAGATGTCTTTATACGCGTGTCTCGCATATATATGTTTGACAATTTGTTACCATTTTGACAAAGACAAAAACGGCAGATGCGTTTTATCTTTAATTCATTTTGTAAAATTTCTTGCGTCTTCGTTTCCATAATTAAGGTTAAAAACAAGTAAAGTTCGACAGTAACTTCTTTCAATAACCAACAAAATAACTCTTAATAGTCCAAACAAATTATTCTTCTTGCGAGGAGAAAATTTCCACAACAAGATGGTGGATGAAATGACTACAGCATTGTTGCCGTTCTTCTCAAAATAGCACTAAAACAAACACGAATGTAGAGGGCGCACAAAAACGCACATTCACAATAAGAGCTTGTTGAACATTTACAAGCAAAACGGTACTGGGGAATTGTTACTCCTTTTTTTTAAAATAATAATAACTTTATGTATGTAAACTAAACACATCAACAAAAAAATACTGCAATAAAATTTTAATTAAGCCTGTAAATTAATTTTGTATTTCGTCAATAAAAAATTCAAAATAATTAGCAGGGATAGTATACTTAAAACAAGAATCTTCATTTTGAACGATAAAAACAGCTCGTATCAGATCCGTTATTTGAGATGAAATCTAAGTAAATAATTTGTAATAATTTCTTCTTATGTGTATGTATATATTCGTGTATATATTCGGTCAATGTAGGTGTTTCAACAAATTTAAGTAGGCGCTTCCGGACACACTTTGGCAATCTCCTCTGGCAAATTCCAAAATATCAAGGAAGGCTTTAAATTTTTACTTTTTGTAGCTTTGTTCCTATTTTAGTGAATTTTCTAAATTTGTATAAAATCAGAACTGCAGTAAAAAAGACGCATATACTTTTTTATTTATATAGATGATCAGCTTGAAATTCCTCCTGGTGTGAAACTTTCTCGGTTGTAAATATGGAAATGTAAGTTTGTAATCTAACACACATATATTTTTAATTGAAATTCGCAAACACACTTGCAATACATAGCGACTAGCGGAAATTGGAGCCAATGCTAATACAAGCCTCTTACTTCGTATTCCATTAGTTTCTGTTGTTGCCATAATTACTCAATTCAACTGAAATCTTAAACGCTAAATGCTTTACTTTAAAATCTATTAAGTTGTCATATGTTCGCCTATATGCAAGCTTATGTTTTGCCTGATATGGACCTGAAAAGGTTCAGCTCAATTATGATAACGCGACGTTAGAATGATAGATTAACATTTCACAGGGTCGGATATCTAACAACAGTTTCTCAATAACTTCGGTTTCTTTTTTAATGGAGTAACTTAGTTCTCCAGCAGATGCATCATTGTGTGCGGTGAGGAGATCAAAGAGGATATCATACATACCAAACTTATGACACATGAAGATTACATGTTCAACAGATTCCCTTGTATTGCAAACATCGTACATATCATTCAGATATCATCCAAATCATTTTGAAATGTATGTTATCATAAATGTGGCCACTTATAAATTATTTTGATCCGCCAGAAAAAGAAGGTCGTCACCACCAGGAGATTAAATTAAAATACTGGATTGATTTTCATGAAGAAGTCGTTCATCGTTCAGTTGCTGAAGAATGGGATTTTTAATTGTCCGTATTGCAGTGTACTTGATGGTCAAAGTTGTACCATTAATTTGCGGTTGCCGTGCATAGCATTCAGCCTTTTTTTTAGAAAGAAACTATACCAGACGACAATTCCTGTGTGAGATTCATTTAAAATTTTATGTACTTTATATTCACATTGATTATATGGACGTTTTTTATTTATATTATTAGCGCAACCGTAGCGCAACCTCTTTATTACCTACAACTTGTTGATTGATTATTTGATATTATAAAAATAATAAAATAATTTATAATAAACAGTAAAATACGAATTTATTTTTATAAATTACTTGAGAATATTCTCCTTAGAAATTTCTATTACACATATAGCTAAGCAGAAATGTAATTGATTTTCTAGTTTTACGTATTTCTATTTGTTAGGTTAAAGAGAATTTATAACATATGGGAATAATTTGTACAGAAAAACGCTTGAGAAGAAAAATGTTTGAAAAAAAAAAAATTAAATATCTTCACGGTTTTGTGGAGGCAAGTTCGGTTGTTTGGTTGTTGCTCTTTTAAGTATTTATTTAAAATTTATAGGTGCTTTTTCAAATTAAACTTTGGTTTCAATCACTTTTTGAACAAATTATTACATATTTACTATATATATTATCCTGAAAATTTTTCTATTTTCTTGATTGTTGTTTTTTTTTGTTTGTATGAAGATAAAAAACAAAAAAATTTTGCAGAAATTAAAAGAAAAAGTACAGATTGCATTAAAGGCAAAGATTTTTTCCATTTACTTTTTCACTCCTTATTGTCTCACTGAGTACCAGCAGATACAGCAGCATGTGACTTTTTAAGACTACCGTTCAATTGAGGGAAATTTTCTTTAAGTTCGTGCATTTTGCGATGAATATCCAAATCACTATTCGACAATACTTGTTTGCAAGCGGCGCACACATGCAATTTAGGCAGTGCTTTACATTGTACTGGCGATAAGGTATTTAAACGTTGTTTGTGCACCAAATATAAAGCCTTAACGAAACGTTGTTTATTAAAAAAATTTCAACTTAAAATTTAAAAACAAATTACCTGTTGTTTATTGATGTCTGGCAATAAAATCAAAAGTTCAGGGAATACAATGTCAAATTTATCTTTTAAAGCTGCTTGACAGTGTTCGTAATAAGCTTGAGTTTTATAAGCACCTTCACGAAACTTTTGTGAAATATGCCGGAATTCCTCTAAAGCTTCGGGTGTTATTAAAGCTTCCTTAAAGTAACCAACTAATTTCTTTGGAATAGAAAGCAAAATAAAAATGAATTTATGTCATTTTATTGTCGTTTTTGTTGTGGTTTTTACACGCACTACGCATTATATTGGATTTGTCGAATGGCCATAGGCACGCATAAGATATATTTATGCATTTAGTCAATACGCAGAACAAGATTAATTTAAATATGTCTAAAAAGCTTATTGATATAATAATTACAACATTGTCTGGAATAATAAATGCTTTCCTTTTTTACTGTCGGCTAATTACTCTTTGAAATCGGATATGTCGTGAAAGATATGTCAATTTGAGATTCTTCGTCGATTTAACGATATCTGCTTTTGTGTCTCTCAGAAGTGCTTACGTTGACCCAAAAATTTTCTGTTAAGTACCCTCGAGCATGCCCATAACTAGACAATGGGTATCAAAGCAGTAAACAACTTATTTGTCTATTGTCCATTTGTTTGTCACTTGAAAACGCAAGCGCGTTTTGGTCAGGCTTGAATGTGAAGATACATATTTTGGCTAATCAGGTGATTAATTGAATTAAAACCAAATCTACGATCTAGAGATCACGTTCTCCCAACTATCTTATTAACAAAAACCATATTTCAAATCTAGTTATTACGAGAAATCATTGCATTATTAAAACAGACGAATATTGCGAATTATTAATGATTCAAAAATCAATCATATGTGTGACTTATGCTTTGGTCATCGTTTCATATATTTGGCACAGAGCGTGAAAGCACCTTTCGAAGGGCCAAGTTAAAAATATATTAATTATATTTAAATTTCGATTGCCTAACATGTTGATTACCATATACGTTTTCTTGACTCTCCTTAAGCTGCATATATCACTCGGAGACATCGCCAAAAATTTGCTTAATGAATAAAAGCATCTCAAAAAAATTGTCACAAACTTTAAGGCTTTTCCCTTTTGGTCAGTATTCATTTGCGCACAGATGCACAAAACATTCTCTTTCACTTACAACGCAATAATTTTTTGCTACAAATGCAGATGTATTTTTCATTGCAAGGAGTCATCAATCGATAGTGCCATTAAAATGCGCTATTTTCAAAAAGTTTTGTTTACTCTAGAACGTATCTTATATTCGAATTTCCATATAATCTATATATATGTTTGAAGATATTTCAGAAATTGAATAAAAATCATATTTCAAATATCGTACATTAAAGTTATTTCACTGTTCTGTGCTTTCATTTATTATAGTCTCCAACCTGTGTTGCTCTCTTCGCTTTACAAACGTTTCAAATATTTAATGTATATTAGTTGGTTTGGTTTTTAAAGATATCGCTATTTACCTGATTACGCTGTAAGGCCTCTGGTGGTGGTGTATAGCTATGAGCAGGTAAAATATTATAACTTTCACCCAACGAACTAGTAAACGTAAGATTATTTGGAGACTTGGCCACGGAATTTACGGTCACATTTGCCTGAAATCCTGGTGGAGGTTTTAATGATTCATTTTGATTCCCAAATCCAGACGGCAGTCGTAAAACCGTTTGATTGGTGCTTGGTTTTTCTCCATTAGTCAAATTATTGTTACTTACACTTTTATTTTCATTGTTGTTATTGCGTTCTTTCGTCTTCTTTTCTTTCGATTTTTTTTCCTTTTTTACATTATTGTCTATCAGCAAATTTTGACTTATATTGCTTAAGCTTTTTTGTAAAATGGGTGCTGTAGCTATTTTATTTTTGCGGTTTTCCACTTCTTTCTGCTTTTTATCATTCGGCGCTGTTTTCACCCAGGTAGCTGCCGATTGAGTTAACTGAACTGATGTACCACTTAAGGAAGGAAAATCTTGGTTGGTTAGTTTTGGAACATATTTCGTTTCTAATTCTTTACGGGCGTTGCTGTTCAATTCCTCCTTTTGTACCATTTGAATTTTTTGAAAATTAGTAGGATTGGCCACTGAAACATAGCCATCTATCAAGGTACGATGTTTAGCTGAAACTACACCTGTCGGTACTTGAACTCCCGGCTTAGCTATATCCTCATCCACTAGTGATTTGGCGCCGCCGGTTTGTTTTTTCATTTTTCCGCTAGGTAAGGCTGGAAAATCCATGGCAAAAGGTTTCTTATTTGTACTTGCAGCAGTAATATTTGGCCGATTAGATACATGAATAACCATGCTACTTCCACTGCTAGTTGAAGGTACATTTGTAGGTGTAGTAGTACGTGGTATAGCTCCAGTAGCAGGTGTAGGTGGCTTCCGTAACATTGAGGATATGGGAGGGATGTTTTGCTGAGAGCGAGCCGATGTGTTGCTGATATTGCCACATAAAGCAGGAAAGTTTTCTTTTGTACGCGCTAGACCAGACATGCGACTACGATTAAACATTGAAGGTGGTGGTGGTCGTGTAAGGGATACGTTAGGGGCACTGTTCGCCCCAGCTAATGAGGGAAATTCTTCTTCACTACAGGGATCGATACGTTGTCGCTGCTGGTTATTATTATGATGTATTAAGGTTGCTTCAGGTTCATGACTAACTGCACCATTGTTTCTAACAATTACAAAATTTATGAATCAGTTAATATGCTGTGAAATGGCAAACATAATTATACCCTCTTGACTTCATGTTCGCCACATTCTGGTCCATTTGACCTGATCGGCTACGTGGTCCCAGTGTAATTTCCAATTGTAAGGTACGTGTTTGCTTTGCTTGTTGTTTATTCATTGATTTACCATGCACATTAGCTACATGAGCCTTATAATCGATTTCACTACGAAAGGCCCCGGTAAACTCTTCGGTAGCACATTTTCCTTCTTCGCATAAGTAATGATCTTGACGAAAATGCACAGCCAAAGCGTTATAGTCGCGGTAGAATTCATTACAGCCGTCAGCATCACAAAAATGACAAAAATAGTGTTCACGACGCAAGTGACGGAAGAGTTCATCGCGGTCTAAATAACGTTTGTTACAGTATTCGCACAGCGGATGACCACGATGAGAGCGGTTATCAGTATCACCTTTGATGCGATGCAAATCGAGTTCAGCATGAGTGTAACAACGCCGTTCAAAGGTGAATATTTTTAAGTGCTCTACGCAAATGTCACAGAAATATAGATCATGCTCCTTACGTACATGATTACGTAGCCCTTGGAAAGTTCGATAGGGTGGAACATTACATCTGGATAAAGAAAGATTAACAAGAATTTAGAAAAATTATATAGGGCATAAAACAAACTCACTTCGGACAAGGATGGTCCAATAATTCGAAGAATTTTTGTTGAATTTCACAAGTATAGAAACCGATTTTATACTTTTTACTATAATACTCCGATCTATTTTTAGCTTCCAACTCCCGATAAGGCAACTTGTCATAAGTAAATATGACCTGAAGAATGTCACCAATATTTCAATAATTTTCAAAAAAGATCTATAATGTGTATAAATATATATATAGTTGACTAACCTTGGATAACACTTGCCGACATATGGGACACTCATTTTGCTGACACAATACACGCATACGCGTCGAACATTCGTAACACACCGGATGATCACACTCACCGATAGAATAGATATCGACGTTTTTAAAGCATACTACACAAGCGTTATCGTCAGTAACAGGTCCCAAAAACTGAGAGCAGTTGCTGATTTTGAAATCATCTCGAGCAATCTGATTGTTGTTATTCATTGTTGTGTTGTTGACTTCTAGTAAAATATTATGTTTGAATATACGCTGAGAGGATACTTGTTATATAGATTTGTAATTTCTACTCCTAGCGCAAGTGTCTCGTCCGCCAGCAGCTTGTGTCAAAGGTTTCCTATTGCTCTTCCGCAAATCAATAAATTTCCGTTCGACTGATTGCGAAATTGTGCAAGCTTTTAATTTGTTTTTCAAATAAAATTCAATAATCTTGGAATTATTTGTAATGAAAACCTCACTTGTCAGCATGGAGTCTTTTTCTTATACGTATTTTTTCCTCTGCTGTTATGATAGAGTTGTCGAAATTCATTTTTTTATTCACATGTGGATTTTTATAAAATGTTTCAATACCTACGATAAAATTTCGGAATTTATTTACTTGCGTAAAAATTTAAGCCAAGAGATAATTTTAAATTTAATTTAATTCATTTTCATATTTTGCAAATTAAATTCCATCAAAAACTTACATCCCTGTATTTATAATAATTCATGTTTTGAATTTGACAGCACTCTGCACTGACAGCTCACCACGGTGTTGGAAAATTTTTTCTGTTATGGCCAAAGTAAGTAAAAGTTTTTTAAGATTATTGACAAATATACCGTCGAAAAGGTTTCACGTGTCTCTTCGTAAACCGGCTTTTGAAATTATACCGTCGTCAGCAAGTTCTTTAATAAATAAGGCTAATTTAAATACAACTACTGTGCAAAGTTCGTGTTTTAAGCAAGACTTATTACAAAAACCCTTTATAAAAATGCCAATGTACGAGATTATAGAAAAGGGCAATGCAAACTCCACTAATTATAGCATTTATTTCCGTAAGTAAATGTTTTTTTTTCATTAATTCATCCAAACACAATTGACATTGACCGTAAGTGTTTGATTTCCGAACGTTTGACGATAATATTGATAAGAACTAGAACAGCAGACTTTGTGACGTATGTATGTGGGTTTGTGGGCATAAAACTAATTAACTAATAGAGTCGGATAGGCACAACACATGTGTGTAAATTCATAAAATTTATTGCAAAAGAAAAAAATTGTAAACAATGAGCAATAAGGCATTTGCGAAATATTTAATTATGAAGCAATGAATTTTTGTTTCAGGATAACGTTTTGTATCAACGGCAATTTCTTTAATATTCAAAACCATTTTTATCTTGGGAAAAAAATTATTTGTTATTAGTGTGTTAATATATTGATTGATTAGCACTTTTGGTAGCCTTTCATAAAACGTATAGAAAAGTGATTTAACGAGATCCAAGATACGTCAAACATTTGCTTTTGCAAATTTAATTTCCAAAAATGGGTGAATAGACAAGTATAAGTGAACGAAGTGTCGTCATGGAAATGAAGAATATTTATAACATTTATATATTATTTAGTATCAACAATATGTAAAACCGTGGCGAATATCAAACTTGTTTGCAATTTCAAAACTTCCTCAGCACTTGCGAAAAAAATGATTAGTGTCTATTGAAGTCATGTCCGACCCCAACGGCAATTTTCAAATGTCGGCAGAAAACTTGTTTTAAATACACTTATGTTTTCGCTACAGTTTACAAGGACTACATTTATTCGTTATATAATACAAATAAATAAAGTTTTCAACTCTGTTCATTTGTGCACGAAAGTAGGAAGTAAATATATATTGCAATATTAATAACTAAAGGCAGCTAGCAAATGTTAAGGAAATACACAGCGGAAAAACAAGAAACCTTCACACAGTAAATATTTAAACAAAGACGTAATCAAATATAATTTTATTGTATTTTAAGTATCATGCAGAATATCTTCATCCCAATCCTTGCTCTGAGAATTGGCGAGAGCATTATCTAGCGTTTTTTGTAATTCGCTGGCTTTCACCTATGCTAAAGGGACCGTATCAGGAGCTAACAGTTCTTTAGAAGTTAATCTTAGGAAAATGGTTTAGCAACGAATCTAAAAGCTAAAAAAGTCATTTAATTACACTCGTGGATGGGGCTTTGACTGCTAGCACGACTTAATAGTAACTAATAGTTTTAGCCAAATTTTTTGAGATTTGGATTGTGTAAATAATCTATAGTTTGTGCTGATCACAAATAATATTATAATCATATTAAATAAATATAAAAAATGACACATCTATAAAGGAAAGGCAAACTAATATAAACGCTATGCAATACAGTACCAGAATTGCAGCCAGACAACATAAAACTACCGAGACAGCAAAACTCGGTACTCACTTGAATACGGAATGTTTCGATAGAAATGCTACGGCGAGAGTTCCATAGATCTAATATTCATCGAAGGGTTGTAATTGCGAAACCCTTGTCGACATTATTTTGATTATCCCCTGTATCTAATTCACCAACAAAGTGGATAATTTGTTAAGTGCAATCGACTAAATCCTATATTCGATGATACTACAACTAAACTTATACATATATGTATATATAACAAAAATCGCGTTGAATCTTATAACAATCGGCCGACTAGAGTTAGAAATTTTTTAGAAAACGACATCTTGTCAATGACATTTTTCACTCTATCGCCTAGGATATTCCCACCGTTCAAAGTTTGTCGGCAGGTTACAGACGAAATTTTCGTAATAACATTTTACCAAAGTATTGCTTCCTTTCCCTACAATTCATTTAATCTTATAAACGCAGTTATAATTTATATATATGAGTTATGTTTTCCAATAAAAATAAATAAGTAATTCCTGATGCTTATAACGTGTACGAGTACTTCTATATGATAAAAATATTTGGGAAATCTAGCAAATTTTCTACAATTTTCTTTTTAGTAAGTCGTTACCTTAAGACAAGCAAACGACATAATTAGAAAAAATCAATAATCTTCAGTAAACCGTCGTTTTTCAGTAGATTAATCTTCATGTAATGGTCACTGACTGGAAGGATTAAGTAATCTCACGTAATGCATGCAGAAACTTACTAAGGTATACTTGGACTATTGTTGTATAAGAAAATTTTATAGAAATGTGAATAACATTATTTTGCTCACCAGTAACTGTCAGAAAAAGAAAGCTCAATAATAACACAATTTCAAATATATGCTTATATTGGATGCCAGTTTATTGGAACCATCTTTGCACCGCTATTTTAGATTAATTTGGTTTTGTACGAAATTCTACGTTGAAGATCCTTATATTGTTTTTTTGAGTATTATAGGCCTGCTTGTGTTTGAAATACGCCTAATTTTATTAGACTCAATTTTTATACGTAAACAGGAAACTAAATGCATCAAAATTCAACATTCTATTCTATTTACTCTATGATCGTTAAATTCCAATAAAGGATGGGCATACTAAACTATATGTTATTTTACAGTTTAAAGATTTGAGAATAAAATTATTTGCACAAAATAAGTTCGAAATTGTATCAATCGATTGGGTTTTTGTGCGAGATGGTCTTAAAAAATCCATAATTTATTTTAAATTGCTTCACACGTGATATTTCATCATAGCAAATTTAAAAATAAAGCAAAAGCGAAGAATAAAGAAGAAATTGCTCAATTTAATTTATTGATCATTTAAGATACCAGCAATTGTAGACTACATATTTGAATTTAATCTACGAAATTGACTGTTAAACTTGAAAAAAATGATGATAATTACGCTAACAGTAGGTGGCAAACTTTTAGGATCATACTACAACATAACATTACTCGGTATAAAAGTAACAATTTAACGGTTAATGACGCAATTAGGCGCATGTAATTTATTTTGTAAAATTTTTTAGAATCTACTTGCGGTAAACCTCTCTCACCCCTGCATGACATACCGTTGTTTGCCAATAAGGAGAAAACCATATATAATATGATTGTGGAAATTCCACGTTGGACAAATGCTAAAATGGAGGTAATAGATATGAACCAATTTTAATTGTTATCACGATACATTTGCCTTTGGAACCTTCTGTTGTTGTTACAGATTAGCATGCAGACTCCATTGAATCCCATTAAACAGGATATCAAAAAAGATAAATTACGTTTTGTAGCAAACTGCTTTCCTCATAAGGGTTACATATGGAATTATGGTGCTTTCCCACAGACCTGGGAGAATCCCGATCACATAGAACCCACTACCGGGTGTAAAGGTGACAATGATCCAATTGATGTCCTCGAAATTGGATATCGTGTTGCTAAACGCGGCGAAGTTATACAAGTAAAAATTTTGGGCACTGTTGCTTTAATTGACGAAGGCGAAACCGATTGGAAAATCATTGCAATCAATGTGAAAGATCCCCTCGCTGAAAAATTAAACGATATTGAGGATGTTGACGTCTATTTTCCGGGTTTGTTGCGTGCCACTGTTGAATGGTTTAAAATATATAAGATACCAGATGGCAAACCGGAAAATCAGTTTGCTTTTAATGGAGACGCTAAAAATGCGGCCTTCGCCGCAGATGTGATAGCCGAAGTTCATAAATTTTGGCAGGGTTTAGTTAAAAGTAAAATAGAGGGAAGTACTATTTCATGGTAAGTTTGGCTACGATAAATTGCCCTAAGTTTATTTAAAATTAATTCTAATTTCAGTGTAAATACCACTAATGCAGACTCGCCGTTCCACATAGACACGGAAGAGGCTGGTAACATTTATAAAGAAGCTCCTGATGGCGGTATAGTTCAAGAGATACCCGATACAGGTAAGATATATTACTTGAAAAATTCTCTCTACTGCAAGCTGTAGAACATTACTGCTATATTTCATTTCTTATTGAGCTGTTTTCTATTATTCATTTAGTTAACAAATTTTGTTATTTAGTTTAATCGTTTGCTTATTTTTAGTTGCTTATGGTTTCATTGATTAATATTCTAATAAAGTGTTGTCGAGTTTTATCATATTTATCTTTCCTTTTTCAGTCGACAAATGGCATTTCATTCATTTGAAGTGAACAACAACCGATGGTAAAAATTTCCTTCACCATGAAAAAACATTTTGTATATTATAATTTAAAAAACGTATCCGGCATAGGAAAATTGAATAAGCATTTCATTTTGCAGTCCTTTTAGCCTTTGGAGCAATCTTTGCTTTTGCACGCATTCACGTAATTTATAATATATTTGAAAAACCTTATTAAACATAGTTTTGTCAGCTGTTTTATTTTGGGCAACTAATAAAGAAAAATTTTGACACTTGATATATGAAATGTACTTGTTCGTAAAGGTTGCACAAAACGTTTTACTCTTTTTCGTCTTGGGATATAAAATGTAATTGTTCTTAACGATTAAATTATCTGTAGCATTATTAAACAAAAGGTTGCACACACTGCGTCTTTTTGTAAACGGTTTAATCGCCTGTCACTGTTTATTCTTTAATCTAATGGGCTTCTCCTTCCTTTCTTTACTTAATAGACATGTCTCACATTTCCCTAATAAAAACCTACATATAATTTTGTTTTCTTTTTTGAATGAAGTATGCTCCAGGAAATTCTCTAACTGATTAATAACAGATTTCAAGTCAAATATTGCATTAAAGAAAAAGTACATTGTTTTTCACCGAAATTTAAACGTTATTTTAAATAAACTAAATTAAATTAAACATGTATCATTTTCCTCTAAAAGCTTAATTGATAAAACGGGGACATATCGGAAGCACAATCATCTTTTTCCCATTTGAATATTTTGATTTACTTCGGACAGATTTCACTTTTTCTTCTTCAAAAGGTTACCTCATGTAGTTTACGTTTCATCTAACAACGGCAATATTATACTTACCTTTATGCAAAAAAAGATACAAACAAGCTAAATGCTTTTTGCACATTTTTACAACTTATTTTTAAATTAAATAATAACCTAGTAATTTTTGCATGTATTTCTATCAATAGGCGAAGAGCGAAGAGTATTATTTTCTAATTATTAAATATATGAAACGTCTGAATATCGGAAACCATTCAATTGATAACATACCTCCATCAGCAAAGTCAAAACATTTAGATTCCTCAAATTATTTTGCTCAGCTTTCAAAACATCAACAATTTGTTTGTTAATATTGGCAAAAAATGCTTGTAAAGATTCTCGTTTTAGGCCTTTCAGGTGAGGGCATATAAAACAGATTATCAAAACACGTTCTTCTGTTATGTTTTTGATCTCTTCAAAACATTTCAGATTTTCTCCAATCATTTGCAGGCTTTTTGCATGATTTACTTTTAATTCCCAGAACTTCCAGGTTTGCGTTTTTAAAGCATTATTATTTGAGCAAATAACTGAAAAGCACGTAAATCGAAATGCTGTTCAAAGTGCTGAATCAAATTTAGCATGAGTATTTGAATAAAAAATTTCAATTTTATTTATCGAAAAAATCCTAGGTATTTCTCTGGATAATATGGTTTGAGAGATACTGTAAAAAATTGAGCAGAAAAAATGAAAATTGTTTCAATAACGCGGCACTTAAAGTTTTGATATGTGTCACAGACACGATCCTATATTTTGATGGAAAAAAAAATGTTTTTTGAAAAATCTACGTTGATATTACCTTCTTAAACCGCCCGTAGAAGATTTGAATAAACATACGAATCTGGAATAGCTTAGGAGAAACCATTAAAATACAAAATTAACAGTCTACAATTTTTGTTTTGTTTGGACAATAAAGAAATTGTAATTTTGTAACATTGAATTATGATCGGAAACGCCTATCTGGAGTACCTGCTGTCCTGGATTAACAATAAAGGACATGAAAGGAAAGAAAAACCACTAATATTACTGCCACGAAGTAAAAAAATTATTTACGATTTCCGTTTTTTTAAATAACTATGTTACCATTTCTGTCTGGAGCGGAAGAAATTGGTCACAAAAACGTCTACTTCGTCAGAAATGTGTCTAAAAACTAGAGTATTATATTCTATTGATCGTATTGCAAGCTTTTATTAAATGCTGTATTAACATATAAATGATAAAGCATGCCAATGGTGATGATAACATGAGAATCCCTAAATAATAATTTTAGTTTGAATTAATTATTTACGTCCATATGATATGCAAAAGCTCTATATACAAATGCAAAAAATAAAATATGTGTTTGTTTATGTCCAAAAGCGAAATAAAGTATTGCCATATGTTTTGTTTAAATGCAAAATATAGAATACGTGTTTTTTAGCTGGGATGAAACTCAGAACTCAACAAAATCGTATAACAGTAAGTATCGTCGTTTCGAAATTTGATAGAAGTCATTGTAAAGTTGATCGTTTTCATTACAATTGTGGTGACTTATTTTCCCGACGTTAGATGCATGAAGTAAAATTTCTCACCTGTTATTGACTCTAACAACAAAATTTGTGTCAACTCGGCAAACTTATTTTTGTTAAACAAAGAGTGGCCAAGAAAGAATTTGACTTTATGCGGTAGAACAATCCCAGTTATACCAAAGCTGTTTGCAACAAAATTTTCATTCAACGTCCACCTGAGAGAGTAAAGGCTCTTTTCTCCAATAAGCATACAAACACAGCGAGCTCAAATACAGAGTTGCCGCTAATCACTTTATTTTTTTTTTGTCTTATCATCTAATTGCTCTTTTATAAAAAACTACCAATAGAACAGATAAATTCAATTTCCACTACTTCTTCACTTACTTATACAAAAGCGCGCTCTATTGCATTAAAATTCCATTGAAGTAAAAGTTTTTAGATCAAAGCAATTATCGGGAATGAATTTTCGTCTACGTTTTTTGCAAAAGCATGTGAAGATATCAAAACAAAAGTAAGTGTCACAAACAAAGTGGAACAAATATATATAGAGGTGCTAGACACACGTTGAAACACAATTGGATTGCGCCTATATTCACAGAAAGGGCAAGAATTTATTTTTGTTCTTTTCGTTTTTAAAAAATAAACATGTATTTTATTCGTAATATATAGAAAAAATACAATGAATAATTGCATGTAATTGCTTTTTCAATTTATTAACATTTTCATTCATGATTTTCAATTTATAATCTAATACAGGTTCATTTGTAAATATAGCTTAAATTATTAATAAATTAATTTTAATCAATGATTGTTTTAAAAATTGTCGGCTTTGAATTTTGCAAGAAGAAAGAGGTTGGTATTGAACATGTTCAAATCTGTTAAAGGACACCTGCGATACATCATGAACTGAGAGCAACTCTGTTTTGGAACTAGAAAAATAAGGTTTTTCACTCATCAGTTCCGCATTATATATATATTGGTAGTCCTATGGTAACTGCACGAAAATTAAAAAAAATTGGCAAGTCCTATTTAACATCAAACGAGTATCGATATTTAATTTTTTTTATATTTTAGAGGCAAGCACTGTGCGTATAAGATCCAAGCACGGTTTAGTATAATTTTCTTAATTGTAACGCGAAGGTGTCAATCCTTCTGTCAATTGCCTGATCATGTATTTTTGTGCTCAACATACAGGTAATAAAATCGGCAACAAATGAAAACATTACAGTCGAGCATTTGATTAAGTTACACACATATGAAAATCGTTCAGGAGAAATCATCCTTAGTTCCACTAGATTTGGGTAATTTTTGTACCCTTTAAAATTTTAAAAAATTCAAGTACTTACTCCAGCCCTCTAATAATCTTTCCTCTGCTTTGACTTAAGCTACACTTCGAAAGACTTTGTCCAATAACGTGTGAAAGGCGTTCGGTTTGTCCTTTTTTTGTCACTTTAAGCAGAGAAATCTAATCCTCTTAACTCCAATTCCCTATCGTCTTTTTTCGCTGACATAGAAATTTTGAATAATTTTGTTGATTATTTTCCTTTTAATCTCATCTCTTCTCAATCTCTTTTGAATTACTATTGTTAAAATAAGCATTACTTTTGTTGTTCTATGAGCGACGTTTTTGCAATTTTCGTTGTTGGGCTCTACTGCTGCGAGGGAGTAACATTAGGTTTGTTATAATGTATAATGTACATGTAACGCCCAGAAGGATTATCTTTTATCGATCGTTCCCATTTTCTGAAGCTATTCAAGCTTACATATCTGACCATTGCCCCCGTATTATCGTGTTCAACCTATTGGAAGTTGTCGAGTTTTGAGATATTTTGACGAAATTTGGTGCACTTAGTTTGGAACCAAGGATGCTATTGAATATTAATTTGATCGGGCCATTTTCAGCATCAGGTTCCATATAATGCCCCATCTGAAAAGATTCTTGGTATAAAAAAAATCGATTGAAGCAGTTGACCACGTAATTATGGGAGCATTAGAATGTTTTAACTGTTAGCGGTTATCTAAAATTTATCTTCTAGGCAAAGTTGTTGTTTTTGTTGGGCTGTCAGGTTGAATTTAGGAGATCTATTATGGGTAATAGAGTTCCAATGTCATTGACCTACTTCGTTTTGTGTTTATAGCAACATAGATGTTATAATCAAATAGCTGAGTGTAAGCGAAAATACTGTTGAGAAGTAAATCTCGTAGCAAGATCGAAATTTTTTTTCAAAGAGGTGAACGTATTTGAATCATGCGGACTTCCTAGTGTATTCAACTTAAAACAAAAAATTTTCTGAATTTAAAGCAGGAAATGGTATAGTAATGCATATGATCTAAGAAGTTATTGCATTAGTTAAAAAACAAAATGGAATTGAGAAAAAATTTGAAATGAAAGTAATGGACAAAGCAGGAGTAGCTATTTCGGACTTTAATTTCAGACTAATATCTCCAGTATCTTGGTTATTTTTTGACTAATTGGTTGTGACTTTCCTCTTGAACGTTCGAGAAGGAAGTGAGAAATTAGGTTAAAAACATAATGAGACCGCGCTTATATTCCCATAAATTTAAATATATGTTAAGCATTGATTTATCCCTTCATTGTTTTTACAGCCTATGTAAATCTAAATCACTAACACATGATTTAAGAAGAAATAGTAAAGAAATCAGCAAATAATATAAACAATTAATTATGTACACCTAATCTTGTACCTCTTGACTGTCAGTTTGTTTTTTTAAAAGTGGACTATATTGATTGTCTTTGAATGTCATTTGTATTGGCTTCAAATTTTCAACCAACAAGTAAGAGAGGCGAAATGTCATTCGTTTGTTTTTTATAAACAAAGTACTTATGGTATACAATAACAACCAAGTTAAACCAAACTTGTGGCTTTGCTATTTCGTTTTCTATCACGATTTCTGCATTATATTTATATTATTACTTTATTATTATTATTATTATTATTATGTACGCGTTGACAGCAAATGTGCATGCGTTAGCAGTAAATGTGGTAGTGCCAACAGCGAAAGCATCGAAGTTTGCAGTAAAAATGACAGTTTGAATATCTCTCAAGTTTCTTTATTTATAGTTTATGACTGAAAGTAACGATGTAATACAGACTCTATGTTTACTTTTTGACAACAACTTGCGTTGCAACTCTGTCAGTCTGTAAAAGAATTTGCAGACAATTCGCTTCTCAAGCAGTCGAAAAGTGACAGTTGCTCGAGACGGTTATTGGCGTACAAAAGTTTCTGCGAATTGAAGTCGGTGATCGGTCAATGGTTTATAAGAAAATTTTAATAGATGTTTAATTTACTAATATATAGAGATAAGAACGTTAATTTTAATAAAAGACTAAAAAAAATATTCATATTTGAATTCTTGAACAAAACGAAAACAATATATCAATATTGAAATGAACGAATAAGAAAATAAAAATGAATTGAACAGCAAAAAGTAGAAAAAAAAAATCGAAAATTACAGTTGTAAGTAACTGTAAATTTTTTCTCGTATACATATTAAAGTTAGGAAAATGAAAATGTGAAGAAGCGTTTAAGAGATGTTTTTATGATAATTACTAAGATTGTGAAAATTAACAAAAGAAAAAGTTTATAAAAAAAAAGCAAAGTATGAAAGGCCCAGACATTGAGTTGTGTTTATGTATACAGCAGCAACAATAATAGCAGTATGCAGCAATAAAAGAAACAAAACAAATATTTTTCATATACATACACATGCATATGTATGTATATGTATATCCTGTCTGAACAGAACACAGATTAGAGAAAACTATGTGTACAACATAAACAACAATAAGAATAAGAGTTAGTGAGATTCTACGGGTGGTGCTTCCAAGTGTTATCGCTCCGAACAAACAATTTGTTTAGTGTTTTTTATAATATAAGTTTCTCAAAGCAAATTCTCAGTCGCAAGTTGTTTTGTTATAAAAATACATAATATTGCGTACATTAAGAAAATTTTATTATACGCAATACATACTTTGAGTTTATCGTGCGTGTGCAAGCATCATTAAACTGCAACTATAAGGATATAGTATAAGTATAATAAAGACGCAGTATTGGTCGAGCGGTCGTTAAAGCAACAGTAAAGCCTTACATACACATATACGCGTATATCACGGGGTTGTTTTCTCATAAGAACCTAACAACATAAAGCGGTTTCTGTGTGTGAAGAAACCTCCCCTTTTTCGTTGTGTTCTTCTCGTCTTAAACACAATGTCACCAACGTTTCGTGTTCGTTGTGTCTTTTAAATTACCGCCTGGAATGCTGTTATATGCTTTTGTTTTTACTTCAGCTGCTGATATACTGCCTGAATTACTAAAAGGGAGGAAGTTCTAACTGATTTACTGCTATTGTAGTAAATTCATTGCGTTGACTGCTCTGTCAATGTTCATCTCTTTTATTTTTTTTACAATAATCATCATCATCAACATCATCACGTTCGTGTGCAGCGCCCTGATTTTATGAGAGGAGATTTTTGGATTAATTATTACATTTTTTTCTCTAAGCATTTGACATCAACTGTCAAAAAGTATACGTAAGTATTACTTGAAAGTAATTTCTCGCTTTCCTTTCAAAAGCTAATAATTTCGCAGGCATTTTGTTTAACCCTCTTCTCTGTTTTGTTTTCGGTTGCTTGGAGTGACATTCAATTAAGCTAATTATGTATAAACACTTGTGCGTGCGCGATAATAAGAGAAATCTTATAAATGCACTGAAAAACGAGAAGCTTTCCGCTAATTGCAGATATTCTAAATAATTGAAATAAAAAAGAAGAAATATCACAAAAAAAAAAGATAAAATAATTCTTATAAAGCTATAAACTTATCCTATACCTTGAAAAGAACGTCGCAGTATTGTCTACCGACTAGTAGTGTATATCAAGCTCCCCAAATCTTTGTTAATAAAATTAGATTTTTTCCTTATTTTTTTCTCATATAAAACAGAATCCACTATTATTCGTATATCAAAATTCCAGGAACGAAAACAAAAAGCGCAGAATAATAGATAAAACAATGGCTAAAATCGTCTTTGTTTCCAAACTTTTTTTCAATTCCAAAATATATGCTTAATGTACGAATACGTACGCATCGTACGCATATATGCTGCCGTGTGTGCTGTGTGCATTTTGTTTGCCTTCCCGCAAAACACTCGAACATCTCTTGAAGTTTTTGCGCAAGTTCCTAAAATGTTTTCTTCATTCCCTATAGAAAAGCAATTTTACGATTCTTCAGTATCATCATTGCGTTGTAGAGAAGTTCTCATTTTTCAAACAAATTTTTGTAATGTTATTAAGAATTTTAATTACAGAGGCTGTCAAAATTTTTAAAAAATATTTCTAAACAAAATTCTCTACAAACGACTATTCTTCTAATTTTTTCGTTCTATTTTTATTTTTATATATTAATTTATATTTTTAATTTTAAAATAAAGCCACTAACGAACACATCTTTCTCCTATTTGTTGCTTATAAAAATATATTTGTTCCTAATAACAATAAAAACGACTAACCGAATAGATGCATAGACGCTAAATTGAAAGAACAGGTTATAAACAAAAACTCTTGGGGCATGCCTATGCACGTATATCTTCGTACATTCAATGCGATGCTCGGTCTTGTTTCAAAGATTAATATAGAAAGTGTGCGTAGTTTAATGTACTTCTTCCCCAAGAAAATAAAGGAAAATTCAGTTCATCGATTTATAAAAGACATCCCATAATGAACTTTCTGTAAGAAAACTGGCTGCCATATGTGTCACTTGTCAGAAGATTTTACATATCTGACATACTAAAAATTTTATTAAAGTATATTGCATAAAGTAGAAAGTGTGCACTTTTGCATAAAATGTTAGTGTAACACTTTTATACCCATGACAAGAGTGTACATATTAAGTTTGTCAAGTGTTTTTCAAGACTCCGAAACATGCATCGAATAGTTTATAAAAAAATATATATTTTTACTTAATATGAATATCGGGATAAGTTTGAAGGATTTCATTTGATCATATTGGGTTTGTCAACTCATATTTTAGTCACGTTCAAATCAAAAATTTGCAATTTTGGCTCACGTTTCTTGCAAATTTAAGAATTTTCTTTTCTTTCTCCTAAGTTGAAGACTTAAGCTACATTGCAAGGCTTTTAGTCTAAAGCTTTGAGTTCGATCTTATACTTTTCTTTAATAAATCGTTTGTGTCGATATCGAAAATAAGCTTAATCGGAGCAAGCTTTCAAGGTAACACCATATGAATAATAGAAACAGGTAAGAAAGAAATTATATTTAACTTTGCCGAATCTTTTATACTCACTACCTTTATCTTAAAAGAAGAGGGAAAACTAGATTTTGATGGGTGAACATGACAGATTTTTTCTATTGTTATGGAATATCGTGTAAATTTTGATTTTACAGCATGAGCTCTGAGCAAAACAGCTAGAACACGTGATCCGGAAAAGATTTGGTCAATTTTCAATAATAGCGTACGTGAGAGAACTTCCAACGTTTCTGAAGTTTGCTTCTGGGCATTGCAAATAAAATGACAAAAGCCCTCAACTTCGTTGTTGCGTATAATAAGGTGAGATATAGTTTCTGCAGGTAACTAAAAAGTGCCACTATATTATTAAAAAATCTCGGAAAAAACTAGTTTTCGATACTTGACAGTATTAGATGATCGTGGCCTAATTTTTCCATCTTCTCAGATAGACGTGGAATTTATTAAAATGTGTTTGTTTTAGTTTATGAATAACGAATATGGAATTCAGAAGGCAAAGTTGATATTCAAGTTTTTTACTGTGAGCGTGTTTTTGACCATTTTCGAAACCAATCCGTATGCAAGAGTTTCCAGCCTATTTGTTAAATTTGAACTCTATATCTTAATTTTTGCGATTAATCCACCTTACAAGGCTAAGCAAGCGACAAACGAACAGACGCACGGAGGGGCAAGCTTGGATAGATTTCGGATTCCTGGCTGGTTATTTTCATTTCTGTATAGGTATTAAAGGATCGCGCTTGGAAAATGCGTGTAAATTTTTATGTGTAATGTTGTGTTGTATTTTATGGGTAACACACGAAAAATCTTTACTTATGTACTCTAGATATGTACTTTACCCTACTTGGTCCATTTTCAATACAAAACCTGTGCGTAAGAATACAAAACCTACGTGTAAGAATTTTCAATGTTTGTGCCAAATTTCACTTTATGAGATCTCTGGAGCTTCCTTTTCATTGTTGCAAACAAAAGGATAAAATGAATATATTTCCATGCCTCGGTGATAGGTATAAAAATGTGGTACGAGACTTCCGGTGAATCTAATTTGCAGTCTTAGGTTTTGCTACAGCTTTTGGTGAAGGTATTAAAGCTGGCACTATTTTATAGTTTAAGGAAAAATCTAATCAAAAACTTTTTTAATAATCATGATATATTCATTCGTTTTTTTTTTTTTGGAATTTTTCTCAAGCCGGCAATTGTTTCAGCTGTAAAACATTATACAGTTTGGCAAATCTAATTTGCTTATTTTAACTGTCAAAGCACGTTCTGGTCGTGCTTAGCAACACGTGTCAGGAGCTTAATAAATCTTAATTTCAGTGAAATTCTAAGTCAATTTAGTCATATCGTTTGAATTCCCAAGAACGAAAATAGAAAATTGAGTCTTGTATTTTCAATTGCATGGACAACGTCTTTAGTCAGTCTGAAAATTGAAAAGCAGGAAAAGCAAAAAGACTAATATTTTTAAAGTTTTTTTCCCCACTCCGGATTGCTTTCTAAAGCTGATCAAGAGAGTATGTGCGTACTGTGTACTGTATAGAGCGTTGATTTTCGTTTTGGGTGGTTTATTTGCTTTTGTCTTTTTTTTCGTACATTTCGGATTTTAAATACCAATTAGGAAGAATTCATGGTCTGTCGTATAATGATAACACCAGGAGTTTTCGCAAAACGCAAAACATTTTTCTAAACGCATTTTTGAAAACGAAAAAAACACTAATTTTGTTCGATTTCCAAGAAAAGCCGCATTCGGACCGGTAACTATTCTGATCTCAACTAAATCGAACATTAATAACAGTTTTAAGTTAAATAAAAGACTTTTTCCTTTTAGAATTTGTGCAATTTTTACTAAGAATACATTAAGGTACAAAAGGAAACATCGCACGGTCTCACTGTATACTTTCCGTAATAACATGCACGGATGCTAACATCTGGTGCGCCAAGTCTGAAAATATCGACATCATTTATTGCAATAAAGTTTTTCAACTTAAGAAATATTGTTGTTGTTATACTGAATGTACTGAATTATCATAATATTAATATTCGTTGTAGAAGCTTCTCGTTGAATTGTAGGTGAGAACCAAAACATTCCACATTTGTTTCTTGTAATGAATTATGTAAACGCAAACACTAAAGTTAAGAAATATTTCAAGTGATTGTGGATTTAGAGATGAAAATCATCAAAATCTTTCGTTAGTAATCGTATTGTTCAAAATGGAAAATTAATTTCTTTTTCAGTACTTAATAGCAGAAGTCATTTTTCCATTTAGATTTCCATAAATTGTATTCGTATATAATGTTGGAAAGGGAAACCAATTAGAATGTTGCGGACATAGCAATCCAATTGAAAATGTTTGCTAATTATAAGTTTCGAGCGTGATTTGGAAATTCGATAATCTCGACGAATTTACAAACAAAGTTTAAGACGTTGAGCAAAATTTTTTGAAGTTATATTGCAAGGTAAAGAATAAAATATCGGTTACAAGCTTGACCCTTGCATTAATTGAGTCGATTTTTGATGATATTCGAAAGGAAAGATTTGAGAGCAAGAGAAAGGCCTTTGGTTGTTGTAAGCGTAAATTTACCTGTCGAGAGGGTTGAGAGGTTTATAAAGCTTTCGAAACATGTTGTACTAGGTACCAGGTAAGTTTAAAACCGAAGCCTTTTGCATAGTCAAAACAGGTTTATTGTATGAAAATGATAAAAGATATTTTAATCGAAGTCTTGTCCATCACTTGCCCCTTTTCATGGGAACCATTCATCGATTTATTTTTCACAAGTGTGTTACCCATCGTTATATATCGGAAGTATGGTGAGTAAGAGACAAAATGTTAGGTTACAATAGGTGGTAAGGTGGTAGGATTATAATATATATACGTAAGCGAAACTTTTTATGTCTATCATCAAATCATACGAGTTTATATCTTGCAATCCGTAGCAAATAAGGATATAAAAAATTCTAATTAACAGATAAGTGTAAAAATATACCGATCACAAGAAACTCGTGCCTCTACTGTCAGCGCAACTGCAATTTGTACATATATTTTCTAAGTTAGTTGGATTATTAAGAAATCGATTCAATACTTAATTGTACGTTTTTAATAGGTGCTGGCGTTAATTTTGAAAAAACCTTGGTGCAATATATTTAATCAAAATATTTTCCATTATTTTCTACTATTTTTCTTGTTTATTATGTGCACTAGGATTTCCCAATACTTTATCAATTTTACCTGTAGAAGTTGTGTGCCGACTAAAATAGGTCCTGAGAGTCGAGACGATAGAAACTATATAATCGATTTCTAAAGCATGATGAGTGAACTCAACTGAAAATCGCCCACTGAACATCAGAAGCACGTACAATATATGATGCGTATGCATATGCGTTTTGTGTTTATGGGGGCAAAACATACACACTCATCGGAGGAACAGCTGCGTATAGTGTAAGAAAATCAATTCAACTTTGAATTTATGTTGGGTTGTTTGTGCGATTTCTCAAATGGTGCTTCTGTGTTTATTGCGGTTTTTTAGTCTTTGTTTTTCGCGCGCGTTATAGTTTTTACTCTCATTTATAGATTTGCTTAATGCTTAAGCAAAAACATGCCTATTAGAGCATGTGTGCGCTGTTATGATGATGCGGTTTATCTGTCCTTTTTTTGTCACTTGCTTTCTCTCTCCGTGTCTCTCTGCGTCGTTCTCTCTCTCTTTCTATGCCTCCCTTCCTCCCTTCCCTTATGTCTCCTTTTCGACTCCTCCTCCCCCTCTCCTCTCTCCTTCCCCTTCTTCATTCCATTTGTCCCTTCTTTTCATTGCTCCCGCTAGCCGTCATTATATCGTTCATTCAACCAACCAACCAACCAACCATATAAACGAGTTCGCAATAAAGCGTTGTGTTGTTGCTTTAGCACCCACTTAAAATTAAATTGAGATCGTTGTTGACGTTGTCGTCATCATCGCTGTGGAAATTATGAATGAATTCAGTGCTTGTATATAAATAAAACAACAGCAACAAATTGTGTTAAAAATATGAGTAAATCTGATGATATTTTCATTTCTATAGATGCACAAAAAAAAAAAGAAACTCGCTTGTCATTAAGTCATTTTTAGATTAGTTTTCAATTCTGTCTGCTTTTGTGAGTTTTGTTTTGATTTTTATCATTTAAATACTGTTGCCTTTTTTCGTTCAGTTGCTTGTTTTTTTTTATATTTTTTTTTGTTATTAGCGGAGGGTGCGTTTTATGTTATGTTATGTGTGTGTGTGTGAGTAAGGTTTGGTATTACATTTTTTTATAGTTTTTCATTTCCTTTTTATTTAATAGTTTTGCTTATTGTTGGATAATAGATTATTCGTAGTAATGTTATATTTTCATTGCAAAATAATTTTAGCTTTTAGTAAACAAACAGTTGTATCTATTTTGAAAATTATGTCGCTCTTATCTTATGTAAAATAATATCTCATATTAGACTCATATTAGTAAACAATTCAGTTTCTTGCAGCTACTTTTTAATAATTGTTAAGTGATTATATGGCTGTAACGATCGATTCAATCGGATTAGAAGTTGATGTTTCATTTTTAGATTTATTTATACGAAGCAGAAGAAATTTTAAAGCTTTTTCACCGCTGTAAATTTTGAAATGAAGAAGTAAGCTCACCTTAGTGGATGTGTTTTATAATCTTCACCTTAAGCTGATTTAGGTCTGTTTGGCATAATATTCTTTTAAATTTAGGATCGTTAGATGGTCGATCAACAGACTTTTTAGTCGACACTTAGAGGTATTATATAAAATACATTATACTCTGGGGTTTCTCCAACGTTTGGGGTCTTTCCACCCTTTGGGGCCTTTGTAATTGCATATGAACGTCCAGCAACAGTTAACTCGACAATCGCTACGCTGTTCGTAAGCTCTGAGAGTTTCGGCTGAATTTCCGTAGTTTTCGAACTATTTTTTTCCTGCAGACCGTTCTTTGTCCTTGACACCGAAATCACTACTTTTAAACCGTTGAAACCAAGAGCGACAATTGTGATATTATGGATCAGCATCACCATGAGCTTCTGAAAGTTTCGAGTTCCTTATTAGATTTCTTCAAATCATGAATGTTGAAAATGAACGTAGAAAATGACTGTAAAAAATGCAATTTTGGGCGTTACATAATTAGCGGCTGTAATCACTGAATAATTCAATAAAAAGAAATGAAAAATCGATGTTTTAAATAGAGGAATGTCAAAATTATCGTATTCAACTCTTATGCACACTGGTATTTATTACTTTTACTTGTAGAAATTGCTGATAAAAACTTTTTCAAGCATCTAATACGTTAGGGTTTATCTTAAGGGATGTTTATGAAATGAGAATGTATTATTACGAGAGCTTTCTGGTATACTTCTGCCATTATCTTATGCTAATGTTTAGCATTTATACAATTATTATAGTTAAAAACTATTCTTGACGAAATATTATTATTGTAGATCATTCTTCCGTTCATTTCTAAGTAGACTTTTGAGAAAGTTTAAATCATGTTATGACTTGCATTTTACATCTCCTAAATGTTTTATGTTGCTTCATAAGCACTTTGATACAACAATTTCACTTGAAAGTTATTAAAATTATAAATATTCGAAGGGTGTGAAGTTACGTTTAAATTTAACTAGCAAAGTTGCGAACTAAAAGCTTTAGCAGAGGCTTGTTAAGCGATTAACAGAATCCTTTAAACCAAAGTCTTGAAAGTATTTCCATCGAAATATGGTTAAAATAGAACTAATTTGGATTTTTTTTGAACGAATATAATAAAAAAAATTAACTTTTTGCTAATTATGTAAAATTTCATATAAAAAAGGTTTTCTGCTATATGAAATATGAAGTTGAAAAAGAATAAGTTTGTTTGGCCACTTCTTCTTTCGGTTTATTTTGCTCACTACTCATAAAATATCATAGTAGATAGAGTATCAAAATTTAATGTTTTCGCCCTATTTTTGAAGATGAAGTTGGTGGATATGAAAGATTCGGCTGAACATAGTTTTCTCACTTGCTTTTTTTTTCTGATGCAAGTAAATAAAATCCATGTTCGTTTCGACTTTACTATAAGCCACCAAAGGTAAATAGATAGATGAATAGATGGTCTTTTAATGAGCGTTTTGCGTGGTGCACGTCTCCATAAATTATTGTTCACAATAAAAAAATATATACCTTGCTTTGGGAATTTAAATAATGTAATAGTGCGAAGGAGACAAGTTGCAAAAATATGCAGTAGACGTCTAATAAGCGATTGAGTAGTTAGAAATTGATTTATTAAATTCTGTGCTGAAAATCCGCCTTTAAACAGCGGATCGACTTCTAAGTCGTTTCGGCTTTAATGACAATATTTTAAAGGCAACATTGCACGTCACTCGACAAGAGATATACAGGAAGATTAAATATATCACAATCAACTGTTTGCAACTTTCTGGGTAATTAAGAAGAGTCAGCAAATTAAAAAAAAAAAAATTTATTTCTGATTCGAACTAATACATACGTGTCCCGAGAAATAAATTTTTATTTTAAATTTTATTTCCATTCAAAAGTTAACAATCAACAATTTTGTAGGACGGAGGGACCCATCATTGTAGGATACTACAAAGTGTGAAATTAAATAAAAGCAGATATATAAAGTCTTTCAAAACAAGGGAGAGTCATTGAAAAATTCGCTCCATTTTTGCTCTCTTTCGACATGCAACTGTCATTGTAATGACATTTGACAAGTAAAAATTAATTAATTAAGAATCGATACATACATAACTGGTGCATCTGGCCTCACCGAGAACTCGAGAGAAATAGTTGAATAATGAAAATAATTCCCGCTAATGCGAATAACAGCTTGGCGTGGTTGGCGATACAATTTTGGAAAATGCTGCTGATTCGACAGCTATAGTGAATGGATGCATTACTGGATTGGATGCTGACCGTTGTGAATGTGTTTGAATGTGGGCAACGTTTCTTTGTAGCAAGATGGCGAAACTTGCCACACGGCTCGTAAAACATTGGTTTCATTATGTGATGGTATTGATATCGCAACTCTTGTTAAATGATCCTATAGTTTGTGCAAGATTTGATGAAATTATTGATAGTTTAAGAGGCGGAATCTTAATATTGAAAAAATGTCATTTTTAGGTGGGGAGGCATAAAAACTATACATGTGAGACTCTTTATGAGACACTCCAGCAGAGGAAATGTCAGATATTTCTAAAACAATGAACGATGTTTAGGAGGAGATCCCTATATTTAGGATTTTCTTTTCGTTGTTGCCACGAATACGACCCGTCTGGTGGAAATTAGTTCACCTAAAAATTTTTCCAATCGATTCTCATTAGCGAACATCTTTTCATCATAAGTTATTCCCGTCAATTCGTATATCACTTTATAGTTTGCTTATTAATTGTACCGATCAAAACAGAATACGAGATGAAACGAGATAAAGTGCGATGTGTTAACGACCAGAAAAAGTAAGAGAAATGGAACGGTGTACTTGATAAGGCTTACAAATGGAATTTTATCATATTATGTTGTTAAGTTCACGGTTGACTACAACTCAATTCCGAATTGCCTTAAATTGGCAAAGTACTTATCACTTGAACAATAAGTACTTTTCCAATTTATTTCAAATGAAGCATCGTCGAATTATATAGATTCGATAATGTATTCCTTGCTGTTTCTCTTAAGAATGGGTAATGAACAATTTACCCTAAGCCACCCACCTATGACTTCTCTTTAGTTATTTATTCAAGCTTATCATCGTATTTTTAAAGCGTTAAAGAATTAAAAGAACAAAGAAAATATCTAAAGACAACATTTATTTTTTAAACTTTTTTAAAGCAAAAGCGAAAAATAGGTTGAGATTGATTTCACACCATTTCTTTTAAACTTTTACTATATATAATATATGCGTGACGTGTCTGCCTACCTACACTTATTTATTTTTATTTGAGTTTTTTGTTTTTTTTTGTTTATGCTTCAAACTGAGTGAACTCTAAAAGCTGTTTGCATACGATTTTGAATCATTTATAATTGCAGAGCATTTCTTTCCTGTTTCGTAAGTGCATGTACAAATGTATTATATTTTCGTATACATACGTATGCGTGCGTAATCAATAGTTCTTGTGCACGTTAGTGAAAATCGATGATTGCGAAACTGTGTACGTTTTTATTCTTACAAAAAGTAGGCTAATTATATGTAAACAAATTGCCAAAAAAAAAAAAAACTTTTATACACACATACATTTAACTTAAAAAAAAATATATATATAATCGTATACACATTTAACTTCTACATCTACAGAAAGCTTAAAATAAAAAAATAAATTCATGTTATAGCATATGGTTTTTTCTAAATGTTTCTCTCGCTTTGAATATGTATCCCTACACACATAAGCATACACACTCTTCGGTACAAAGTGTACCTAAAATGAAATGTTTAATGTGTGTATTTACTCTTTGATCTTTGACAACAACAAAAAAAAGGTTTTTTTTCGTTTACTTGTTTATGTAGCTCTTAAAATGCATTTCCCACTTGAAGTGTCAATGGCACAAACACCCATTTATATTTACGCATACATAAACATACGTATACAAAGAGACAATATTCTAATATACAAAGTGCTCTAGTGATAAGTAAATACTTGCGATACCGTCGTAGATATTAAAGATATGCAGGTATTTGTCGGTGCTGCTACTCTTATGAAAGGCTTTTGAATCTGAAAATGTTTTCAAAAAAATTGCATCAAGTTGTTGGACATTTCGTTTGTTGAAAAGCGCTCCTGGTCGAGGTAAATGTAAGCTTTCTTTACCCCTATCTGGTAATCTTTTCAAAACAAGTCAAAATTGATTGATATTGATTTCATCAGGCAGCAGGCCGCCACTCATGCATTTGCTTTTTTCGTTGTATTTTCTATTTACGTTGTAAGCAGTTTCAGGCACTCACTATCCCTGTTCACTAAGAAAAAAACATTTTTTTGTGGTGCATAGAAAACAGCCCAAAAAGCTTTGTTAATATTTTATACATGTTACGTAGGCTAAAAAATATTGATCTTAATCATAGCAATGAATTTGATCAATGGAATGATTATAAAAACATCTGACACCTTCTCTATCTCTCTCTCTCTCTCTCTCTCTCTCTCTCTCTCTCTCTCTGAAATACAAATACGTTTTTTACCACTATGTGGCTCAGATACGATGCAAATATTGTTTATAGCTTTAAAAATCTAATTGTAAATATTATTACATCTATCAAAAGCAGCCCAACAATATTCCGCGTAATATTCTGAAAGTTACGGTATTGTGATTTTTCAGCCTGATATCTGACATTCGGTCGATTGAGGGACAACTCGCTCAGGAAATGTTAGTAACACTAAAGCAGAATTTCTTGTTAGTCGCATTACTTTCTGTTAGGTATTACTTCCTCCATTTGATCTTATTTTCAATCGGATGATTTACTATCTATACGAGCAGTACTTCGATGCTTATGAAAATACCTAAAATATAGAACGCTTTGTAGACAGCTCCAGCGTATTTTTGGCACTCTATTCATCATATTCTAATAGAAAAATACGAAAAATATGAAAGATGGACTATGCTTTGAATGAAACATCTACTATCATTTTCCTCCCATGATGGAGATAATAACAAAGAAAAATGCATTTGCAATATGGCTTGAGATTTTTAATACTGGAGTCTCTCTATTAAAATTACAAATTGTAAAAATATATAGTTGACCGATATCTAAGTATGGAATCGTTATCTTTTATCTATCAGCCCACGCTTACCTTATGCAAAAAACTGGTTGAAAAGTGCAATATGATAGATTGGGGTAAATGATTTTATTGAGACGGGAGAATCCCCACCCTTTTCGAATGCTTCGAATATATTTTATTTTCTAAAGGCTTTATGAAAAATGGTTTACTATTTGAAAAGATTTTCAGATTTCTGGAAGGACTTAAAACTATGAGAGATATATGTTATATTCGGGTGACGATTATCAAAAACTTTCATTGAGAATATAGGTTTTTCACATGTGTACCCAACTAAGGGTCGATTTTGATGGGAGGTTTCGAAAACTTTTGAAAGATTTGAAAATATTATTTCGGGATGTTTTGCATTAATTTCGCATTTGCTTCATAAGACCGTGTGAAAACTGCTTGTTGTATGGGAGAATATTCGATTATTTTCGGCGTACAATCATCTTCAGCTATAAGATAAAATTTTGGTTTTTACATCCATTACCGAAGAAGAGTCATTTTGTCAAACTTTGGAGACCCCAAAGTGTATATATTCTCGATTAACATCAAATTTAGAATTGATTCAAATCTGCGCGTGTGTGCAAAGTCTTTGGCATACTTTCGCCAGGCCCCAAAAATGAAGATGTCGGCTTCAAATTGGCAATTTGTGAAGCATTTGGGAGTTCCTGCACACAGATTTGTATTGAAAATGGGTTAAATCGATCCCAGATCACGCCTACAGTGTAAAATAAGTTGAAAATTCTGCTGTTTTCGGGGTGTTCTTCTCATTGTTCATACATTACCCCATGAAAATGTTCACAACATTCCATGAAGACAGAAAAAATTTGGCATATTAAATTTTAATTTTTTCTACCTATTTTCAAGATAAAAATAATGGACATAAAAAATTCGGCAAAACCGATTATAATTTTCTTATTTGCTTATATTCAAATCAAGTCAGGAGTTCAACTATTAACGCTTATTTTGAAACTAATCTGTTTTCATCACTTTACATTTTTTCACTCGAATATACAAGACAAGAGCAATCGTCGTGCTTTTAGGCGTGCTTTTAGAAATTGCTCATTATTCTAATAATGATATATCCCGTTTACAACGGTGCAAGCCTTAGCGAAGACGGATCGGAACGCATTCAGTTCTATCTAAACTAAATCTAAAATATCTATGTATACATTAGGACTTCGATACATGTTTTCAGGTAATGAAAATTGATATAACGTTTAGTTCTGAGAGATTTTACTACATTCTAAGTCGACATTCTTATTAGTTCTACTTTTCTATATTGAGTTTTATTATTCAAATTTTGGCGATCTTAGTTTGAAACTCTAATAAAATTGATTTCCATATAAGAAGATAAACATTTTATTGTGGAAATGTTTAACTATTGATTGTCTATATTTTTCGTTCCTTTGGATAAGAATTGGCCTATTGTGCTTCTAATTATTAGAGTTGAAACTTTAATTGATTCTAACTTCCTTCTGAATTCATCTATACCGTTCATTTGAAAAGTTTCAAATAAAAAGAAAGAAAAAACACGAGAATTTTCACCTTTTAATTGTAAGAGGGATTGGAATGTCAACAAACTTTTATGTACACTTTTTATTGTCGTTGGTGATTTTAGTTATCATTTCCTCTTCTATTTTATACAGGCTCACTGAGTGTAAATCTATTAAATTCAAGTGTTGCTTTCCTTCTTGAAAGCAGCACAATACCGTTACTTCCTGTAATTTTACACGACCTTTCAGTTTGCTTACTCTACTCTAGTCTACTCTAACTGCTCTTAAGTCGTGAAATATGGTGACACTTAACGCATGTGGTATTTATATGAAAATGTGTGTTAAGCACCTAAACATTCGTTACGTTAGTGTAAAAACTAACACATTGTTAAGTAATTCGTAAAGTTTCCTAAGAGCAATTTAAAAGAAATATTCTTGTATGCGATTTAAATATTTGTTAAATTTCAATGAACTTAAGTATTGAATTATGTAGACATATGAAGAATATTTTTATACTCTCCACCGATGAATGGGAATATATACATTTCGTTATTTTGTTTGCAACACACGGAAGTAAGGTTCAGAGACCCTATATCTAACCACGCCCGTCTGTTTATGTGTAAGTTTGTGCAATATCTGTTGTTACTCGTGAACTACATCAGGTACGCAACTATGAAATGTCTTTGGTATGTATTCTTCCGTCAAATATTAAGCAAATATATTGTAAGCTTTTGCAAAGGGGTTGGTAATGAAGATCGCAGCGCGGCATAAATAACAAACGGATCAAGATTTTGTATATATTCACATTAAAGTGAAAGTAACAAAATTAAATTAGTACGGCAACAAAGTCTAATTTTTATAGTTCGTAATAAAAATTGATACAATACAGTGATTTGACAAATAATTTTGCTATGGTAAGTTTGCTCTCTGTGGGTCTATTTTACGGATCTGTTTCCTGGGTGAGAAGGTCTAGTTTTTAATATTTTATGACAAAAATAACGAAACGGTTCAGGGTATTTAATATTCGATTTGATTATTGAGGTGTACAGGTAAAGTATCTTGTGCTTTCAAGAACCACGTATGAAAAATGATCATAAGCGCATAATACGACAGTCAATAATTCTCCGGACTAAAATACTCTAGTCTCTAACAACAAGTTCATACTACTTTAAGAAAGTGTCTGTCAAAATATCATATCCTTCTCCCGATCGTTCGTTGTTCACGAGTTGTAGTTGGTTTAGTGACGCTGCCTTTGTTATTTTCAGAACATTGGAAAAATGCGGGTGTGTTGACTAAATATTTCAACAGTCGTATAAAAAAGATGCTTAATTGAAAATCTAAAGGAAAAGTAGTTTTCCAATCGGATTGCCATAATGATATAAAAATATTGTGTTCCAAGACAACGGATACAACGACAAATGAAATCCTTCCGACATATTCTCAAACTCTAGACCACACTGACCATTACTCGTGTGCAAATTTCAAGTGATGATCGGGGGAAGAAGGCTTCCATGAGATGATAACTTCATTGTGGAAACTGAGGCGTCTCTTGAGTTTATTGACAAAACGACAAAGCGAGACATCGAGCTCTTAGAGAAACGATGCATTGATATCAACCTTGAAGGAGACTGCTTTGATGAATGAAGTCAGATTTTGCAAAAAAAAAGAAAAAAAAATGTTTTCTCTCAGTCTTGTGAATTATTGAGCGATATACACTCGATTGTAGAATTTTCAATCAACATCGTAGATGTATAGGAAGTTGGATTTTGCTTATATTAAATTTGAAACTGTCAGCGCTTTCTCCCTACACAATCTATCCACAATGGGCGAAAACGACAGCTTACAAATTACTTCAAATATTGAATGAAAACTTGATGCAAATGTTTTTCTAAAGAAGATGTAAAAAACCTAAGCCAACTGACTCGCGGTTAAGAAATTTCACATATTCACTCGGCAATCATGAGATGTAGGTATCAAAGATTCCATCTAACGGGAATGAAATTTTTTTTTTTCAGTATATTGTTCGCACCTTGTCATTATTTGTAGAATACAACATCATCCAAATGTCCTCCACCATTTTATAGTAAGCAACAGCCCGGCCATAACGTGACTGATGTTTATGCTCAAAGTGTCAACAGTCTGAGGATTGTTCCCGCAAATTTCATCGTTTGTTTAACTCCATAGCAAAAGATCCAATAGTGACAAATTGCACGATCTTGGTGACCAGTTCACATCATAAAAAAGTGAAATTACACACACGGGAAATTTCACGTTCGACACTTCCAAAACGGAACATGTTGTATGGCTTGTGGCACTTTCCTGTTAAAACCACTTATATTCAACGACCATACCTTCAATTTCACGCCAAGAGAAATTGGTAATCATGTGACTGGAGATGTCACGATACTACTGTGCGCGCTGCTGTGTAATGGATAAATTTGTATCTTTTGTTGGCACTCACTAACAGTACCAATATTTTCGGCCGAGCTTGCGTTTTGATGATGTATAAGTTTTAACAAATTTGCTACGGATCCTCATTTTCATCAAACTTTTTGTGAGATTTGTGAGTTTTGCTTACAGTGCCATCAGTTGAGCGATTATGGCGACCATAGCTACAACGCATCTATTACGATAAATCAGCATTTTTGTAGCAAGTGTTCACTGTTTTAACACGCTCAACGGCTGTTAAATGACCCATAATTTAAAATGGCAAACATTATACTAACCTAACTATTGCTTTGGATAATAGTTTTGCTTTCCATATGTTAACGAAACAAGGTTGCCAAAGCCAGACCATCAAATGGATAACTCTATACTTTCGTTAATAGCGCTAATCTGTATTTTGACTTAGCTATTTATCAGAATTATTTGTAGAATTTTGTGTGTGCGATGCTTTCAAATTCAATTCAAATCATTGCACAGTTAAAGAAATGCCTAGATTTACCTTCGATACGATGAATGATTTACCGCGAAACAAAGATATCTTTTTGTTTTTCTGAAGGTTTTTTCTTTCCTTTTTCTTGGAGCGTCAATAAGCAAGCAAGCAATAGGCAACAGCGAAATGTTGTTACTTTTACTACTTCTTGCTACTACGTGTTTCTTTATGCTCATTTGCAATACACCGAAGAAACCTTAGGTGTAATTTACACAAAATTATTCGCACATTTTCTTCGGTGGTGTAGTTCGTCTGTTATACTGAGACGTGATATAAACAATTTTTTTTCTTCCACATTTTGTAAGGTCATTGCGAAAGTGTTTTTTTCGTTGGCATGGTTTTTGTGTGAACCTAAAGGTTATTTAATCTTTTTCGTCGGCACAGACTGGGAGACAATCAAACACAAATCTCAATAAGCGGTTAATTATGTTTTTCGCTTCATACGTACTTTTGGTGTTTCTTTTTTCCCTTTTCCAAACGAATTGTTGTTGTTGTGTATTATTTTTTCTTTTTACTGTTTTTATGCATAAACGCAAGAGGTCGTTCTTAATCAATTTCCGGTGTATATATAATGTTATGGTGATGATGATGGTGATGATAAAGTTTGTGTTGTTCTTAACTTTTTCCTTTTGTTTTTGTGTTTTCTTCTTCTTCTTTGTGTCTTAGTTCTTAGTTCTTTCGTATAATTTACTATATTCTTTCGCTAGGAAAAAATAGATTAAAATTATGAATTGAGTGCGGATGTTTGCCATTATTTTATGGAAATGCTAACGATGAGAAAAATTCTATATATCCTGGTTATCTTGATGGAGTCTTGTTGTCGATAACTGCATTATAAAATGTTAGAGTATCATTCTGTGTTTTTCTTTCTCTCTTCTCTATTTCATTTTTCCGTAATTTGAATTTCATTTTCACAATTTAACTGTTAACTGCTCTTCGTCTACTTACGAACTTCGCTGTCAAGTGAAATAAAGTCAGCAATAACCTACTTTTACTCTGTGTAAATGAAAAATTTTGCAATCACTTGCACGCGCTCTTTCTTTAACTACTTTTTCATTCATTCAAGCTACATTTTCTTTTGCTTTTCTTTAATTTTGTTGTTGATGATTGCCTTGTTTTTTTGTTGTTTTAGGCTTTGAAAATGATTATCAGTCATTTTCCCCTACTTACAGCAACAGGAACAGCAACAACAACAACAACAACAACAACAACGACAGCGATAGCAATAACAAAAAACATCGTCTTTTGCGCGTTGTACTTGCCTTTCTGTACTGATAACTTCGCATAGTTACATTCACTTATGTACTTCTCTCTCTGTCTCGCTCCCTCCTCACTACAGTTTTGTGTCGATCCTGACTGTATTTCTAAGAATGTGTTTGTTGTTTTTTTTGCTAACATTTAAGTTGTTGTTGCTGTACGTACGTACATTCGTTCAACGAAGCATGTGCTTGTTAATCACGCATGTTTTTCTGTCCGTTTACGTCCAGAAACTAAAACTTTTAATAATCACTACAAGAGAAGGGAGCAGCATATTACATTAATTTTCCAAATGATCGCAAGACGCGTGAATTTACTCCTCAGACGACTTTCGATAAAATTTAAATGTACACCCTTGAGCCTACCAGAAAAGCGTAATACTTTTGTCATATATTTAGTTTTGTATTGAAATCGTTATGATAAGAGGCAAATGCATATTCTTCCGCTTACAAATCGCGTTGCGTTTATATATTACTGTTACTTTTGTAAACAAAAAAAAAACATAAATTAAAAGATTATGCGTTTTTTTGTGTGTCAATAAATAGCAAAAAGAAACGGGCGGTGAGTGTCAAAAGATTCCGATCTAAATTGAACATAATTTTTTTCTTGTTTTAAATAAAAATATCTTCCTCTTAATATGTTTCCTTAGATTTGTTGATTTGTTGTTGATTTTTATTATACATTGCGTCGGTAATTATCAATGAAAGAGTTCTCCGTAAAAAAAAATATCTTGAAATCGCATACAAAATTCTATTTTAATTACTAATTAATAAGAATAGGTTATAGAAAGCACAAGTGCATGAAGTTTAAAACACGTTTGCACACATATCGCCAAAGGTGGTGAATATGTGTTTAATTCTGAGATTAAAAAATTCGAAGACTGCTTACTCTAGGATTTTTTTCATTAAATGTTGAAACTAAAAACTCTTGATTAATAAGAAATGTACAAAGAATGAAGCGCATGCGCATAGATTAAAGTACTGTTGCCAAAGATGAAGGTGTGCTCGCCCAGTTCACCTTTAAAAAAATCTGAAGGAGCTGATTGTAAATTTTTTCAGTAAAAATTAATTAGCGAGTGAAACAAACACTCGGCTAGGGTTCCCGATTTGGATACACACCATCTAACGTGAATATATTGTTCCGAAAATTAGAAATTTTATAAAATAAATTTATATCGAAACTGGCTAAAATTCTATCGAATACGAAACTTGCCAAAATGTTGAGAAAGCAATGAAAGCAAATAAAGAGATTTTTGATGTTTTATCTGGGGGTGGTAAAAAAGGTCCCATATTCCTATTGATTATTAAAAAGATTAACAAAAATTGTAGTGGAATTATCAGAAATATCAAAATAAAATGGACTTCCATGGGTTATTTGAAATAATTTATAGGCAAAGAATTTGTGATGCTGGAAAAGAGAAGTCAATCAGACTTGTTTGCGAGCTTACTTAGAGTCTATTCCCACCTGCTCCTGAGAATAGGTTCCAACAAAGTCTACTTTATTGTCAATTCACAATCAAGTAAGGCGAACCTAATATAAGAAATAAAAGGGAAAAGGAGCACAATATGTTCTGTCTGAATTTGGACTATTTTCATTACAATAGTTTTAAAGGTACACTGTATACGAAAAAAAAAGCGATTCGCAACATAAAAATGAAATTTATCAGGAAATAGATATACCACAATTGAATAATTAAAGATAGTATTCGAAGCTTTGAATTTTCCAATGCAAGCCTTTGCCGAAGCAGCATATTTTTTATTTAAATTAAAAAAAATTGATCGATGGAATATTTAACATACGAAATAGATCGGATATAGAATAAGATTATAAATGCACGAAAATTTTTCCAGTGTTATCTAAAAAAGTGAATGAAACACAGGCCATTCTCACCCATTGAAATCTGCGAAGCAAGAAAAAGTTGCAATTTTCTCTTTCAATTTGATTATCACAATGCTTACTCTTTGTGACTTGTAAGAAAATGTACAAATGTGCAATCGCCCCAATTGTGGTTCCCAATTTGTAACTGTGCTGTCGAAAAGCATGATAAGGTTTTCTAATATCTTGCAATGTGTAGCACGCTTTTTATCTAATCTTAAAGGGAATAGCAAAGCATAGCCATAAACGGGTGACCATAAGTTTATTTTTTTTTGCTTTTGCTATGTAAGTGGCTCTACAAAATGGTAGAATATTAAGGAAATACACAAAGTCTGTTTTAGTACGAAACTATTGATTAAACAAACAGCCGTCGCTCGAAACATATGTTCTTCTGCTTTCATTACTTTAGCGATATGAGATTAAGACCAATAGTAAAAGCAGTGGAAAAGATAAATACGGAAAACTGGCGATAATTCATAACACAGAATTATTGTTGAAAATGCAATTGGATTTCATTTAATTATTGACTTATGCACATGATTTTGCATGACTTATACTTAAGATATATAATGGTATCATTAGTTACCATGTGTTTCTTGGTAAAAACGCTGTAGGTAAAATTGTGGGTAAGTGACTTCTGTGTGACTTTAATGAGTAAAAGCCAAGGTAAAGATTAAAAAATTCTTTTCTCTGAGCAGCTTCTATTTCTAACTAATTAAACAATTACTTTCGGTTTTTGTAAACCACACACAGATTTTTCCCTGCTAAGTTCCAAACATAGTCAAACTTCGTATACTAAACACCATCCACATCGACTGGCGAATCGCCGCTTTCCCTGTAAAACGATGCTCCGTGTTGGACTTAACCAGGATAATGTAGCCCGCTATGAACTATTAGAGCGTGTTATACTTATTATTGATACTGAAAGGTACCACCAACAGTAGATCGACTTGGTTTTCAAAAACAGCACTGGCTCGTTTTTATTCATGTTGTTGCCGGCGAACCGACAAGGCCAGTTCGTGAAATCAAAAGCAACTGGGAAATGCTAACCCATGCACTTTTCTAACTTGTTCATATGAATTTACTACTGAGTTTATTCGTGTATACAAAATGCTTTCAAACAAAAATTTTTCTCGAAAGATATTTATTTACTCTTCAATGCCTATTTTGTCCCCTACAAAGCAATCTCACTTACAATAATACACATGTGCCGGGCGCTTTTTCTAATCCTTGAAGCTCTTCTGATACGCGTTTTTCGGTACGCCCTTGAAATCTTGCAATGATGCGGTCTTTGCTCTCTAATCGTTGCAACACTCCAGGCTTTTATGGATCCTTTCAGTTTTGAGAACAGGGAAAAATCTTAGGAGACCAAGTTTGGTGAATACGGTGATTGAGGTATGAGTAAGATGTTGTTTTTGTTGTTAAAAAATCAGGAAGAAATAAGCAATGACGAAATTTAGTAATTTCGGAACAAACTTCGTTGCTACACATTTTATGTCTGAAACAGCAGAAAAGTTGCTTGATATGACCTAACCAATATGCTAATGTTCTCAGTAATTTCTCTTATAGTAATTCGACGATTCTCTATAAAAATTTTATTCATTCTTTCAACATTTTAATCGGTTATTGATGTGTTGGCGAACCTCATTATTAATTTTTCGGCCTTCTGTGAAGAGCTTGCAACACTTGTAAACTAATTTTTTTTTTGCTCAAAACAGTCTCGCCAAATGCCACAGTCAACATTTGAACAACAACATTTTTCACACCAAATTTAGTACAGATTTTTCGGGCTAGTTAGTTCATGCATTTCTAACATCCAGAAATACAAATTAGAGACGATATAAGTTATATACTGTTGACAAGCCTAAGCAGGTTTCCAACTAGCTTGGTTATGTGCATCTGGCCGTACGCGTCTGTACTGATATTCTCACGGTTTCGAAATATTGGATCATAAGCTGAAACATAATATATAGTAGATAATACGGATCTTGCTGTGTTAAAATGCGCCGTCCGAAAATTTTTCTTTTAAAAAAAAGGATGCTACTGTATTTTCGTTGAGAGAAAAGACTTGACCTGTGATTCCTATAAGGACAACCGTAAGCACCAGTTCATGTAACTTCTGTTTATCTTTGGCTTATTAGATCAGCTGTTGATCAGATTGGAAAGTACGGACTAAGTTCATAAAAAGGAAAATGATAGAACATTAATAATTAATAATAATTATTGAAATAAAACTTGATATCAACATTTCCGAAACCTTTCTCAGAAATTAAAGCAAAATACAATAAAAATGGCTATAAAATGGATTAATTGGTAGGATCATGACTACCAAAATATTTTTGTTATATATATTATTATCATTATTATTATATTTTCTAGACTAATGAAGTTAATTCTTAGGCTACAGAAATTAAATGAGCACTAGCATCGTAGGCTATATATATAGGCTCAGTATAGTTTTCTTATTTTTATGTGTTGACTTGAAATGACATGGATGCCAAAAATATTAAGAGCATATGGAACTATTTTACTTTTTAAAGATTTTTAAGATTTTTTTTTTTTCTAATATAAAATATTCGCAGAAGTTATTCAGAAATTCTTAATTTTTTCTTTTTATTTTATTAAATTCCGGATGTCGGATAAACGGATATTATATAACAATCTATTTGCATAGAGAAATAGCTTTTTAATTAGAAAAAAGAATACTTAGACAAAACAATTAAACTGAGGAAATATTTAAACACATGTACGCACACATATTTGGAGCATTAAAACAAGAAGTAGTTGCCAAAACCAGAAATGCAAGAATATGCAATAATTATTGACTGACAAGCTATATAAAATAGGAAATGCAGCAATACGTGCAGAATATACTAAACCGTATTATGTACTCTAGTATCATATATGAACTGTTTAGCCTTCTGTTTCTTGTTTGTCTTTCTATTTCTTCTTTGCCTATTATTCTTTCCATGCGTTGTTAGCATGCACATATTTGTCATTTAAACGAGCAGACAGAAGGGCCATAATAGGTAGAGGAGGGAATCGTGATGACCCATTTTAGTATTAAGAATAGTAAATCTATGCATATGGTAATTTAGTGAAGAGCTGGGAAAGAAACAAGGAAGTCTAAGTTAATGCGTTCAATTGCGGGCGGTTTTATGCAAATAATTTGTTCATTTCTCTCTCAATTCTTATATATTGACTGGCAATAGTGAATGACCGAAGAATTATCACTTTTTATAGACGTTAGTGAAATTGCAGCGATCTAAATTCTAAAAGATTAGCGTTAGTTAATAAAATCATCATCTAAATGTCTATATTTTTATACTATACTTTCGCGTACCCCGGAATGGAACGATTAAATTCTTTTTGATTGATTTGATTACTATACCTTTTGGATTTTTATTTAGACCCTCTCGGAAATCAAAAAATTCGTAGATTTGTATTTTTTACTGAAAATGCGCCGTCTAAACCTAAACCTAAACATCTACCAATCATTTATAGAAAATAACTAAATGTCGACAGTTTAAAGAGATTTAATATGGATCTACAAGCGCGAAATAGTTGCGTTCTAATAAGCGATTGGTTGAAACAGCTGCTATTAGGTAGCTCATTAGGTGTTTGGAATTCTGGGAAAAATTTCTCTGATTTTCGAAGAGTGTCGTTAAGTACGATTAGTTAGAATGGCCAGGTTTTCTAGCGTATAAATATAGTGAACACTAAAACTGATCGAAAAAATCAATTGACACCAAACATTCATATCATAAGGAGATCATTATGTGATCTGGCGTGGAATCATTACAACTAACACGGCATACATGCTTAGTTAGTTGCACGATTTATTTAAGGTTTGGGGGTTCACATAACCGATCGATTATCACGATGAAAAAAGTATGCATAATTTCAAAGGAATTACTAAAGGAATTTCCGCATTTTAGAAATTGTGAGCATCACTGTAACACGAAGTGAATCTTGATTTTATGGGCATGAGAAACAGCAGTCATTTGCGTCTTTCACGTCAGATCAGATCTTGTCTAGCTATTGCTCAGCTGCGCTGGTTCACATAAATTTTAAATACGAAAAGAAAAGAATATGAAAATTATTTCGTTTCTCTTTTTGATTGACTGTAACGAATTGATATCAATTCCCGTATGAATTATGGTCGGTGTATATGCTAAATTCATTCGAATTTCTACTAGAAAAAGAAAACGACTTGAAACGAGCTCACCTTTTGTTACATCAATCGATTAAAATCATTTTCTGAATGGAATCAAGACTTTTGATAGACTGGTATATCTTGATCTAACGACAAACGCCAACTTAATATAAAATAAACATTTCGCAAAGTATACGATCTTACGACAATAAGTTTTAATTTCTAGAATTTCATTAGGTATACGATTTTGCTTCCGCTTTTTTTCTTTTGAACTTTCGAAGTTTTATGTTAAAAAGCTGGATATGCATTCACTATTTAAAATATCATCCATCGCTGGCCACTACTTTCCTTCCAACTTCTAAGTAAGAGATGAATCCAGTAAAGGAAAAACAAACGACGCTTTGGGGCCTTAGAAGAAAAGACGCATTTTCGTTCGAGAATAACTTCACGATGCGAATATAAATCGACTAATCTTCGATGAGAGTGACAAATGCCCAACCTTCTTGTAAGATGTCTACATCTGCTCATTTCCTCTACCGCTACAGTCATTATGGTTATACAACTAGTACGATGGAAATTAGTCCAGAATAGTAATTTGGACTGAGTTGGGTATCACATAAGTGCTTTTTTGGACGACCTCACATGTAAAAGTTCTCATGAAAAAGAAACTTTATATGGGAACCAAGCCTAATGTTTTGATATTTTATGATTAAAATAGATGAAAATTTTTACTAGTCGAAGCGGTGAGGCAGGGTGTCTTATTCGACCTTTTATAATAATTCATAACATTTTTTTTTAAATTGAAATTTTTCTTTTCTCATTTTAGGTTTAAATAAAAAGCTGAAGAAGCAGAAGATTCTTAATACAAGATGTTTTCATTAATTTCGTGAAACTTATATGAAAGTAATCGAAAAAGTTTATCAAATATAGAGAATCAATGAAAGACGCTAATCAGTTCGTCTTCCGATTTTATCACGAATTCAAGACAGACAAACGAGTTCAATTATTTTAACAAACGCTCAATTATATTTACGTTCAACTAACTCATCATAGATTTATACTTACGGTCAATTTAAAGTGAAAAGATAAAGAAAATGGATATGAGCTTGGAACGAGATAGCTCTGTATTGGGCACACTCTTTCAACAGATTATCAATGACATGAAGGTAAGTGTTGTCAAAAAAAAAAATTTTTTTTCGATGAAATGACATTAAGTATCGTTAAGTATCATCAATTTTAGTAAATATTTTGTCGAATTTATTAATTCTTCCATGGAAAACAGATTGAGTCCCCTATATAAAGCTTCCTAATATAATCTTTTTAATATGTAGATGGAATAATTGACATTTTTCAAATAGTGAATTGAAAAGTTGTAAGTGAGAAATGGAAATTTCGACCGAATCCAAATATAAATTCGTTTACATCTTTTATTGGTTACAAGCTTGGAAACAAGAAAAGTTGAATGGAATTATATCAACACAGCATGGCACTAATTTGATTTCGAAACTCTTTAGCTAACAATTTCTGGTCAAGGATAGGCAGAATTGAGTTCTTCGGATTTGGCTCAACTGAGGTGCGCTTCATTACTAAAATAAGAGCCAAAATTTTATTCATTATTTTTCTTTAGTAAAGGTCAAGAAAAAGACAAGAGTTAGCTACAATTTCCTGAATAGGCGGTTAAGGTGTACGATTAGGCGTATGACTTCTGCTACATTTCCGGTGATTTGATGCCAAGAATTTTGCTTAAAATAGAAAATTCAGTGCGAGTAATTTTTCCGCCACGCATTAATCAAAGATTGAAATAGCATGTTAAGCCTCTCTAAGTCATTGAAGTCAGTGCTGCCAACCACGAGAAAGAGAATGCGATAGATTTTACGACTTCTTTAAATACAAAATATTTTTTTTTAAAAACGATTTTTTTTTTCAGCTTACAGCTTATACACATATTATACAGATTTTATATTATAAATTTAATAGCTGGAATGTTGCGTATTCAGTTTTGTCACAGGTGTGCTCTACTATAGAGAGAGATTATAGTTATGTATTGGTGAATGCCAGTTTTACTTGACTAAGTTTAATTTTGAGAATACATGTTATGGATATGGAACAAATCATTAACTCCTTTGCCTGAACACCGGTATTAGATGCTTGCAAAATAATTTGCTTTATGTCACTGAGGCATTTTATTTTTCAATGTCTATGCAAAATAGTTTTCAAAAAATACAATGAAGCTTTACGGCACCAAATTATTTTTCTTTGTACTCTGGCGACTCGATGCATTCTCCCAGGAAAATATAAAAATAGCCAGTGTAGAGATCTCGTTCGCCGTACTTTTGAAATTTTAGGAAAACTCGTTTATGTAAATTTATCTCAAAAATTACTTAAAAATAACAGTGCATTTTCGAAAAATATCAAGAACGTTTGTTACTCTACATCGTAGTAGACGTTTAACAGACATTTTGAAACACATCACAAAATAAATAAATCGTTTTTAACTATTATCATGGTTTACTCCAGTTTTCGAGTGAGTTATCTCTATGTCGAAAAGATTTTCATACGTTTCGAGATGTTTTTACCATATTAAACCTGCCACCGTGTGATGGGAACATATACATTTCGTCAATTTGCTTAGAACACACGGAAGCAAGCTTCGGAGATCCACAAACTGTATATATTCTTGATCTAAATCAAATTTAAAATTGATTTAAATTTGTCTGTCTGGCTGCATAATAACCCTGGTAATAAATCTCTTGGTCGCAAATTTTGGAAGTTCTTGCACGTAGGTTGGCGTTGAAAACGGCCAAATCGTTCAAAGGACATGTCCGCTGTACAACATAAATTGAGATCACTTCTTCAATTTCAATTCCAGTTTCTTGCTAATTGCTCATAAACAGATCTAATTACAATATTGATGTACATTCTATAGACAATCCTGGAGCATCCATGCAAAAATGAAACAGTCGGCCATGCCCAACCAATTGTGTAAAGTATAAGGATTTAATTTTTTTTATCACGATGTGTATAACTTCCCGAAAGAAATTTCAGAAGGTCAATAATTCGCATATATTCGTGAACTGCATTATATTCGGAATTCCGGGCGTCACCATCCATCCGACCGCTCGTGTGTCCATCCGTCCGCTTGCTTACCTGTGTAATGTTTGTGAAAAATATTTAAGTACGAATTCACAAATATTTAAGTACGAATTACAAATCTGGCGAAAACATTTAAAGCATTTGCAAGCAGTTTGATCTTTTGAGCACATTTTTTGCCGATAAATCTTTATTAAAAGTAAAAAAAATTGAAACATTAAATGAAGTCTATTTTGACTGATTAGCTAAAAATATAAAATGCAATTTTTAATATGCACGAATCATGCACGATAACGCTTCAGACAATAGAACTAATGGTAAACAGTTTGCATTGAGAATTTTAATATAAAAACTAAACGTTTCTGAAGTTGACAGATGTCAATGATACTTTGAACAGTTATTTGAAATAAATTTACAAAAATTTGATTTTATGTTGGCTTAAGTTCAATGAAATAAAAAGTAACTATTTTGTTTATTGTCTAAGGTTGAATTCGACATCAGTACGTTTCCCAAAATGTAATGTTATTGACATTCTTTAAAACCCACATTGTCACACGATAGTATACTAAATTTTCAAAGTAGTGTTAGAGAATTGTGTCTCTAATTGCATTTACTTTGCTATTTTATATTATATATGCCCCATGCAAACCGGCGTATATTCGCATATTTGAGTTCATATATAACTTAATAAGAGAAATATCTATAAAAGTTTTAAATTTCATTTCAAAGTCTTAAAATAATGTTTGTCTGTAGTTGACACCTGCTTATGCAAAAACAAAAGTCACTTGTGTGCATAATAGAAGAAGTAATGGAATAAAACTCGACAATAAATATAAACCATTTACGGATAATATTCTATAAAAGCAGACGCATTAATTTAGAAAAAATCTTCTTTTGCTTTAGAAAAAAAAGAAAGAAAAAACACAAGTAGTGAAGAGTTAAATAACCATAAATATATACATATATATATACATATATATATGCATATGTATATATATATATATGTATATATATATGTATATATATATGTATATATATACGAACGTTTTATATGTGTGTCAAGAGCTCGTGTAGTAGCCGCAAAACAAAGTGGAATAAAAAAAAAGTGAATTTAATAAAAAACATTATAATAATAGACAGTCACATAAAATATTTAGTAGAAAATTTATATCCATATAAATATAAATTATTATTGTATCCAAGGTCATTATAATAAAATATAACCCATATGAAACACGTATGCATGCATTAAAACAATAGCAAGTCATTAAGCAGAACTTAGTTTTAATTAATTCGTTTATATATAAAAAAAAAGTTTAACTTTTATATCTATCTTGAAAGAGGATAGGAATAAACTAGTTCCGTCATTCCATTTGCAACATTCAGAAAGAAAGTTTTATTATTATTATTGTAAATTATTTAGATGCAAGAAACAAATTGTTGGACTAATGTGGGATGAGCACTAACAATAAGATTATCGGCTATACTTTTTAGTTAGCCTAATCGTTTCGATAAAGTTAAATATTTTATTGATGTTGTCAAGTTCTTCAGGCTAGGTTCTTTTAAGGTGTCCGTAGGTTTTAATGAATCTTTGAAAATATGACATATATATGATGTATATACGATATATGTATGATATATGTATGATATATGTATGATATATGTATGATATAGGTATGATATAGATATGATATAGATATGATATATATATGATATATTTATGAAATATGTACGATATATATACGATATATATATATGATATATATATATGATATATATATATAATATATGTATATGATATATATATGATATATATATATAATATATATGGTACGTAGGAGATCAGTAAGAGATTTTTTTATGTCTGTTTACCCGGGATATTCTAGAATGTAGGAGGATAGGTTGCATTTCACAAATGTATATTATAAGAGAGATCTCCCAGTTTCTTAATGCGAAAGTGCGCAATTCGCCCAGGATAAATGCTAGGCTGAAAAGAAGAAGAAGAAAGTTTGAGAACAGTAGAGATCAAAAGCTAACAGTCTGTAATAAATAAGTGATAAGTGATTGTTCGTGAAGTTGTAAAAGTGTTGATTAAAAAAGTTGCCGATCGCTCATTAAACAAAATAATATACTTTTCATGAAACTTAATGCTACGCATATATAGTCTCCAGAGTTATTTTCAAGAAGAAAACAACTTTCTTATATTTTCGAATTGGTTGATGGTAACCACAACGCGTTCAAACTACTATATTTTTAAAATAAATTAAGGATTTAAAATTGCTTTCGATTTGTGGAAATGTTCTGACCTTATTTACCTATAAATGAGGTTATCTTCAAAATGCACATCTTTTTTAAAGTAATATTTTTAAAAAAATTAAAAAAAAATATACGTTATGTATGTGTCTGTTCAAAGAGAACGTCTTATGGTTTACCTTATCATGCGTCTTAAATAGATGTAAATGTATACATTTTGATGCTTACGTAATGTCATATGAAAGAATGAGTTATGATTTAAATTGTTATCCTTGAATGATAATAAGCTCGTTACAATCAAGTTTGAAAATTAAATTAAGACAAATCGAAATTGCACCCGCAATCAATTACATCACTATATACGACTTTTAGTGACTGTAATTGCGATTGCTTGAAAGTTGCCTACCATTCAATCATTCAAAAATATCTTATGATGCGATATACGACGGATATACCAAGTTAATGGGTTGTGCTTTATATCTTACAAACAAAATTTAGTTTTCCCAGACATTCTCAAGATGCAGAGAAATTAATCCCATTTTTATCTAAATTGATTATATTCGAATATTCAACGACATAACACTATTTAGGTCTTGAAACACTGTGCCAATATGGGGCCAATCACATTGCGCCTTTCTCTTGCCAAATCTTAACAATTTATCTGCTAAGCAAATCAATAAAGAAATAATAATCTTTATGCAGGTTGCTATTGGGCTAAATAGGATTATTTTATTATTTTAAGAATTGTTAAGAGAATTTTCTGCTTAACTTTTACCGTTAATCAAATCGTATAATTTTTTTATTCAAAATAATAAAAAGAAATATTTTTTAAATAGAAAATAGAAAGTAATTGTAAAATAGACAAGAATAGAAAAGTTATGATGGATATGTGTTAAAGAAGCTTTTGTGTTGAAATTTTAATCCGACAGCTTGCTCTCAATATGCTATTAATATGTAAAGAGTTTCATTTACTTCAATTTTTCCGGTTTTTTTTAAAGCTTTAATAGAAAGATAAAATTTCAAGGATGAATCAAGAAGTTAAGCCGCTTTTTCAGTCTTATCTGTTCCCATTAGGTAAAAATCCACATTTGTTAACGTACGCGAGAGGTTAGATGCCCTGTTTTTGAAATCTCTTCGCGTCTTATGGCCCGATCTGTACATGATTTTTCACGATATTTTTACAAGTTTAATACATCTCCACGTACAAATGTGTAAAAGGTGTACAAAATGAATAAAGAAATACAACCATTAAATCGCTTGATCTCTACACCTACCAATTGATTGAATTTCTTAGATTTTTTCTTTAAATTTTATTTAAGAAAAAATTAACCGAAATGTACAATAAATTCTATTCTTGTTTATTTAGTTTTTCCGTTTTCTGTTTTTTTCTTTTGTAATTCAGACGTAACGCTTCGCTGTTTTCCATCTTTTCGCCAATAACTTTTGCTGCCAAGAAAAAAATAATATACATATATACATATATATACATATGTATATATATATATATATTGCCAATAAACAATTTCTTCAAACGCAACAGCGTGAATGCTCGAATATTACGCACATAGATTTCATTTACAATTTCTTCCTTATAGTTTCTAGTGTACATAAATCGTCGGGCTTTTTATGATCTTGAGCCGGTTAAATTTTTGTAAATTGTCTTCTCTTTTTTTATTTTATGTTTCGTGTATATAACCACTATAAAGCTGCAGATATTCTGTCTGCTCATTACTCAATATGATCCAATTAATTGTTTATTTACTGACATTTATCTTTATTGTTTTTGTAGCTTGTAGATCTTGTGTAGATAGATTAGATGTATTCCAGCAGACAATACGATTCAGTAGTTCATGTAATCCAACAATTAAGAGATTGCTTTGTTTACGCATTTAAGTTAACACTCAATTAATTCAATTTATTTATTCTGTTTTAAAATTTTAATATAAACAAATATTTTTAAAGGTAATTTTTCTTTCAATTTTATGTATTTAAAAACAATTCCAAATACAATAATTCCACTACTAAACCAACGGAAAATATTCAGAACGTATCAGAGAACTCCATTAAGGATTTCATGTCTTGCTGAGTTAATTTAGAAGCTTTTTAAATACTTTAAATAAAAGTGCTTTCTAAATAAACAATAATCCAGGCATTATGAGCGGCAAAAACGAATCGGGAGAGATTTTTTACTCTAATATTCCTTAAGGGAAACTTTTTAAAGACAATTTAAGCCTTAATTGTATTACGAGTTTTTATCTTAATTTTTGCCGATTCTTAAATACTTCCGAAATGGTAAGAGGTTCTTTATTCGTAATAATGTTTATCGTTATTTTATTTTTTCCTTTCCCCTTCCAAATGGACAGAGGCCATTTAATAAAAGAAAAAGACATTTTTGAATATCGTCGTAAGAAAGGGAGCTGTTTCCCGGCAAACGTTAATCAAGGAAAGATAAATATCTGTTAAAAACAATTCATAGGAAGGACCGACACATTTCACGATAATAATTTTGGTCTACAGATTCTTTAAAATAGGATCGAGGTTAATAATATTGAAATATCAGTATCTTAGATTCAGGATTTTGTGAATATTCTGCGCTTAATAATCGGTTTAATTCCATCAATTTTTTTTATAATTTCGTTGACCTTAGCAGTTCATAATCGCTACCACCAATTAATCCCAGTAAACACAGAGTTGTCACAGATTTGTAACTCACTAAATGTTAACAGCATTTCTCACCTGTGCTATAGTTTTATACATTCCACTCTATCTCTCATAATTTAACAAAAATATTCCTCGATTTGCGAAGGTAAAGCTTCCTGCTACCGGCCTTTTTGTGACGAAAAATATGTCAATTATAACAAATGAAAAAATTACATTCGGCCGTGCCATATTTTTTATGACCACCACTGTCTTAAAGAAAAGATCGAAAGAAACTGAATTTCTATACTCTATAATATACATAATGTCAAGGTGCCAAATTAAGTACATAATTATCAAGAAACCATCCTATGATTGCGAAACATCAAGCGGGCAAATGCTTGGCTATGAAAAAGAGAATGGTAAAGTATTAATTAGCTAGAGGTAAATTGATACGACCGGCATATTCGACAAATTGCAAATAGTCACCATTAAGCCAAATGATTTAAGAAACAACGTTCCCTTGTTCTAATCAAGCGACTTTGCGACTTGAAGTCCGTCTAAGTATATCTCAGCTTAATGTAATGATCCCTTTTCGCCGCACTACTTTTCGTAAGTGGATAGTGAAATCGAATTAGCCAAATCGGTAGGGTTACCTGTTCATTGAAATATCGATCTCAAAACATCACTTAAGAAAAATATCTCGAACGCGAAGTTCAGTAAAACCAATTTTCGTCTTATTTGGTTTTAAGAAACAAATTGTGTCTTTAAAATTATAACGCTTTCAGTTGCAAGCTAAATTTTTGTTTTTAAAATAATCCCCAATCACGATTACTAAATCAATTAGATAAGTTCAGATTAGTTTTGCCGATATGAAGGATACCATATGTGATCGATATATAGATTGACATACTTCTCTTTTTATATTACATTCAAAATGGAGGATGTTAGAAAATTCATTTCAAATCGAACACAATTTCTTCTTTAACAATAAATTTTCAGAAAGAGACCGCTAGAAATTCTTTATTGAAAGTTCGAAGAGGAAGAATTAAAAGCAAAAGCATTTCATGGATGGGAGTAATCTTTGGGTCACTAATATAAAAAAAATTAAGTCATAGCTGTCGTCTCAGGTTTTTTTTTCTCATTTTCAAGCCTTCAATGGGTTTTTATTTGTTATGGGTTTATCGGCATATATTTCTGAGAATTACCAGCGGAATTTTTTCATTAAAAGATGCTTAGTTAATATGTAAATATTATTAGTCTACGAGCATACTTTTCGCGATATTAGCTTGAATGTCAACTTGAATTTTTGGCGGGTTGTGTAGGCTCTCTAAGGGATTAGATAAATTGAAAAATGCCACTACACAATTCACTTCTATTTATGGATAATATATGATATCATCTAACGAAACTCGAAAACACTCAAAACGAAAAGGTCAAAAATTTGATTTATAGAAAAGTTTATTGTGTCTGTTTCTCGTTTGCCTCCTCCTTTCGTTACGAAACTGAAATTGACGGTAATGAATATTTGCATTTAAATGGAAATTAATTGTTGCTACCACTTGTGCAATCTAAGTGAATGAAGTTTTGCAACATTTTTTAAAAATAAATCGAAATAAAAGTGCATTTCGTATGCAATCGCAGTATGTGCCAGCATACAGAGAACTGCAGTCGTTGAATAAATTGTGGTTTAATATGAACGACAATCACATACAGTCGTTTAATGTTGCTCGCTGCTGTTGCTACATAAACATACATAATATAATTGATAGCGAATCAATGGCTAAATATATGAATAAATGAACGGATGAATGACTGCATGTCTCTTGACGTTGTAACTTTATACCTCTTTCGATTTGAAGGAAAAAAAAAAAAAAAAAAAAAAACTTTAGTTTCGAGCTTCGTAGTCATAAAAATCAGCCAACACCAATGAGATTAGTGAAGTTGACATATTGATGAAAAACAAAGCTTTTTTTCACAAATTGATTTTGCACTATACTGTAGGCATTCATGCACTCTCTTGTTGTCATTTGTATTTTGTTTTTGGTATGGCAGAGAGTTTAAATGAATAGTAATACACAGAGACAAACATTGTTGACTCGCGGATACGCCTGTGAAGTTTCGGCCGACGTTGTAGTCACTTGTAGGTGATTGTTAGCTTATTTACCGTAGCATGTTGTTGATATTTTACGCAAACTAATATAAAGGCGGCGGCATTTATTGCAGTTGGCTTACTGTTGTTGTTGTTGTCTTTCTTTTACGATAATTTACATATAAGTTTTTCTTTCCTTTTTGTTTTTTCTTGAGATAAAAAAATTTAAAAAGTAACAAGAAAAAAAAGTAGAACAAAGATTGAAACGTCTGTGAATTTGCAGCGAGCAGGTAGGAGAGTTACTGCTGGCATATTATAGAGTTATCGCTAAAGGCATAGGCAAACAAGTTTTTATCTGTTCATTTTGATAGAGACAGATTGCAGTTTTCTACAGTGTCTGTACATGAATGCGCCAGTTTGCCCCTTCAATTGTTTAGGCAGACATTCGACATTTTAACCAAGTAATGTTTTCGTAAATGACTGATTGCTTCGTTGATGGGGATTTTAATTAAATTAATGCAAGAAAATGAATTTTTTTCTTTTAGATCATTGTTTACAGATTTTTAAGGTGATGATGAGCTGTTGAGATTTTTTATTTTCACACACACACACACGTATGATATTTATTAATATATAGTTCAGAACTTTAAAACGTCGTCGTTTGTAGTTATTGCAGCAGTATAGTGTTTGAGGAAATTTCGAAATAAATTAAAAACTTCGAATCTTATTGAATTTGCAAGGGGGAAATTCCAAATCCACGAATATGATATTTAACATATATCCATATATATACATATAAAAATATTGTTTTAATGCAGATGTCACCCTTGCTGGAAAACCTCATCCTTTTCGAATTCGATTTTTTTATTCGCGAAAAACAATCATTCTAAACGATTAAAATTATAAATACATATCATAATTGCGGACAAGAGAAACGAGGAGAATTTTGATTTTATTACAGGTTCTGCGCGAGTTGAGTTTTTTAAAGGTTTGTAAACAAATATGACGTCTTTCAATCACTGACGCAATAGAGTCATTGGTTTATGGACCTTGTGGCAGTTGGGCCATTTTCACGTTCTAGAAGGAAAATGATCCACTCACACCAGCTACCAAAAACTGTATCTAACTAACATGCACTCACTTCGGTTAGAGGTTTTCCATAAAATTGCCATAGGGCAGATAATTTTGCTCATCACTTACAATAATTTTGTTTAAAAAATTATATATTTGTTGGATAAGCGAATATCCAATGTATGTGTATCTGAAAAGATGTTAGTTTTTATTTGTCAAGTACCGTCGAAATAATAGCTGTATGTTACAGTTCGTAAATATTTATGGTTATTATTATTATTATATATATATATTATTATTATATAATTTATTTAGCCTAATGAAATAAATTTTTGGACTCAAAAAAATAGGATGAGCACTGGCAACTAAATCTATCGGCTCACACAATTCTTTGAAATGATATCTCTTGTTGAAAAACCTTTAATGCCTGAGTTATGGCATAAATTGGTCTCGATTGTCGGCAACTAGAGCAACTGACCTTGATAGTTTGAGCAACACTGAACGAACGAATAGACGAATAAGATAAAATATTAGGTTTTTAGGAGTAACTTCTACGGGTAAAGGTGATAAATTAGCGGGAAATAAGTGCACGAAAAGTTTGAATTCGACAGTTTTGATCTCGCTCTGTCTGGAGGACCAAACAACTTCGAAAACGGTGGAAACTCAGCTCAAACTATCAAAGAGCCTCCGAACAGCTTAGCCGTTGATGAATTAACTGTTTCTATAGAATATATATACATATATATATTATGTTATATGCGATTAGAAACGTCCCAAGGAGTGGAAAAAGGATACCACACGAAGTGACTGAGAATGTCATTTTGACCACAATTTGCAAAAGTGCATTGTTGCAGCTGGAATGTGAAGTTCCGTCGCACCCAGCGTACCCACCAGACATACCAGCTTCTGGTTAACACTTGCTTAGATCGATGCAGTATGGCTTGGATGGCACACAGTTCCACAAAGTTAAATAACTGCGATTCAAGGATATCCTAAAAAACCATGAATTCCTCCGACTCATTGCCAGAAAGATGAGAAAAAGATGTAGGAAATGATCGAAAATATTTTGATTAATATTTTTCTCAATAAATGACTTTTTCAAGTGAAAGAATGCTGAAAACTTAACAGCTAAACTGATCCATAGATTGTTCTTGTCGGTAATTTTGATCTTCGATCATTATTGGTCTTTATATCACAATTTTATCATAATGATAGGAGGAGTGAGGAGTAGGTTACAGAAAACTCTACTTGGTTTTCCAATATTTTTATAGGCGGTTGTTTGGTTTGTAATTATACTGTTAAGTTAGTTTAATTTTATAAAAAACTATTTATATTTATACTTCAGAGTTTAATGGTCATTGGCCAAGCGCTTATTGCAGAAGATAAAACAGATTCCGAGTTTTGTGTTGATTGCCGTTTTGACAACAGCTATGTTTAAATGTTTATAGTCATACCTCAGAGCCATGATCACCGGCCAAGCGCTGTTTGTTTATCTTAACAAGCAGTGTTATAATATTCACATGTTCGATGAGTTTAGATGTAGCTCTCATAGCAAAACTAAAAAAACATTTGTAGAAAATTCTAGCAAAAATAAATTAACTACTAATACATTTTTTCCGGTCTACTGAGATATAAATAAAAACTGTAGCCTTATCATAAATGTATAATAAATGCAAACGGAAAATACAGTTGTTTTGCAAGAGAATTGAAGCGTTAGGATATTACAATAACAACATAATGCAGAAGTGATAAAAAAATTACGAAAATACTAAAGCGAAAAAAGAATGAAACCCATGGTAAGCAATTGAGACATTTACTTACAAACTATAGTGAATATGGAAACCCAGAAATTGACATTTCTATAGTTCAAGAACAGATACCAATTCAGTTATTTTAGCGGTCTTTGCTTTCAATAACTGAATGAATGTTTTCGTCAACGATGCGCTCTTTTGTCGAAGCAACAACAAATCGGAGGCATTCAATCCCAAACAACGTTTACGATTGTGGAAAAATGTATTCCAGTGGCAAAGCCATCGTGAAATAGGAGCAGGATACGTTTACATAACCTTTAACTTTTAAGTAGAGTAACTTTACTTATAACAAGTCAATCGCCAAGAGGTATTTGGAAAAAATTGTCCATTAACACTAACTGATAGCGACGAAAACTTTTTTTAATCATGGACTCTATTTTTTTAAGAAGTAATTAAGCCACCATACAAGTTATTAAGAGGTCCTTTGGGCCGGTGTGTACGTAATGTTTTTGAACAAAACACAGTATTAAAGTCTGTTTTATTGCAGTCTTGAAAACCCAAACCCTTCAGTCCTTTTTCAAAAACGTAAAACTTTTTTTTATCTTTTTATTTCTAAAATATTGTTTAACATTTTTTCTCTCTGAAGTGTCCCCGTTTTAACGCTTTAGATAAAGAAAATTTCATTTCCCAAAACTTTCCAGAGCGTCGAAGAAATCAAATTCAATACGATTTTCTTTTCTCTAAATCATCATTCATCATCACTTATTTGCTATTTCTTTAATTTTTGGTTTTTCTTTCATTTTTCTTCTCTTGTTTTTTGTGTTACTTCAGCTGCATCTGAAACCTAATGAAAGCACATTATTTTGTATTTATTCTACTGTGCGGTTACTTACTACTGCTGCTTTTGTTTTAAACGTTTCTGCTCTGATTCGTACTTGGGGCCAAGTATTAAACTTCAATGAACTTTTTCTTTACTTTGCTTCGGTTTTTGTTACTTTAAGAAAATTTGTGCTTCTAGCATTGCATTGAGTTCCGCTGTCCAGACATATTACTATGCAGAGCACAGAGCAGTATAATTTCATGCGATTGTTGCGTGCTAGTTTTTAATGCTTTGTTTGTTAAAGAATTAAAAAAGAAATTTCTCAACTAATTTTTGTCTTTTTTCTTTTTTCTTTTTCATTGATTTAATCTTCCGCTCGTCGTGGTATAAATTTATTATTATTAATTTTTTGTTTTTTTATTACATACAAATAATTTATATCAAGTTTATGAAGTTTAAAAACATTTCGGAAAGTGCGAGATGGAATGCTTAAATGCGTTTTGTGTATGTCCCCTTCCCCCTAATGCAAAAGTAATAACTTGCAAATCGTGGACGAAATGTGAAATTCTATTTCACAAGAATGTAAAGGAATGTTTGGAAATAAACCTTTAATTCCGTAGCGCATACCCGAACATAGCAGAGAATAAATTTTTATTATATATTTTTACATTATAAAACATGCTCCATGAAACAATTAATGGCGAACGTACATTAATAAATATCTTGAGCAATTTTATTATTATACGACCACTATACAGGAATGCTTCATAGCTGCGTAAGTTTTATCGTGCTTTCGATTATAGTTTTGTTTTTGAACGATCAGCCGATTTACATCTGTTATTTATTAATTGAACAGCAGTTGCTTTAAGGACCTTTCCACGGCGATTGCGATTATAAAGCAACAAGCGTCCATTTGAACGCCTCTTGAAGAAAATTAGAATTATTTATACACTCGATAATAAAACAAAAGAAGTAATCAGAATAAAGCGTAAAAGTGACAAGAGTTCGTTCATCTATAATATAGTGTTTTCGGGAATTTTGTCTTTTTTTTGATCAATTTGTACTTTTCGAAAAGACTCCCACTTGTCTGTGACTTCGCGTTTATTCAAGAACTGAGCGGCCATCGTCTGCAATGTAATTTCCACGTGTGCTTTCCAAACAATACATTACAAAATAATTCCAAAGTAGAAAATTACTTTGATTCAATGGCCTCGACGTAACTCTGCAAGCGAATATTTTACATGGATTTTATTTCACTACGGGATATTTTCAATATCTTAATTTAAACTGACAAAATTTTTAACCGACGCTATTAACTAGAAGTTAAATTATATGTTCTGCAATAAAAAAAAAGAATAGTTTCCTAATTGTTAATCAGATAATTGATTCGTATATAGAATTTCATGTCATGAGAAATTATGCAAAAAAGCCTGTAGTTGTCTGTTGGACTCATTGACTGTTATCAACAATAAAGTGGCCGGATTCAAGTGTTGGTGATGCGTAAAACAAATTTGCTGATGTGTCGAGAATGACCACTTGAAACTGGGACGAACCGGGTAAACTTTTGCAAAATCCTTCATTATGCAAATAAACGGTAACATTTTTTGGCAAAATTTCAACAGCAGACTTCTCTTTTTCATTTTCCGAAACACCCGATTTCAAAAGACTATGTTCAGTTTATGAAACGTTATTTTAAATCTCCCATGTTAATATGATGACCTTGCAGGTACAGAGTAGGTGCAAAGGCGCGTCTTGAACTGGGTGCTTTAAACTCATTTGAATTTTTTCTCTAATATTTGGAGTATCGCCATTTTCAGCTGCGCTTACAGATTTTTGTTTCTTTTTCTCATTAGTTTTAATAAATTCTTCTATTTCTTGAAAATGTTGTTTTTAATTTTTGTGTAAGCGTACATGTTACTGTACTGTTTTTTGCTTGTACTTTGCATCCTGGGTAACACCGTCGAAATATTCAAAATTCCCCTCCTTACGTATTAGCTCGTACAGCTTGGGCTTCATTACTGGCGGAACGCTCGACATTCCGTCTGGATAATTGTTGTCTCAAGCAACCATACAGTTTCTATTACTCTTTGATATTCTCTTGTGTAAAACTATACTTAAAAATAGTTTTCTTTAAACCAGCACTTATTATTCCTAAATCTTTGCCCCTTAAAGTTTCCATTTATAACCACTTAAGTATTTAGTTTCTGATTAGATTTCTGCTAAATCATTTATTTCAAAATTCGTTGTCTGCTTCTTCTTAAAATATTCAGTAAATAACTACAGATAATTTGCGGTGTTGTCGTAAAAAAATAAAAGGCTCAGTACGAACACGAAGTACTTTGTTTGAGCCTTAGTAAAGTCAGCGGTTAGCTTATAATGAGTGTTATTTCTTCTTCTTTTTTTTAAGAAGGATTTTATTGGATCGTTAAATTATTGTATTGCATTTTTGTATAGCGGTGTTTTATTATTATTATTATTATTTGCAAACGTTATTTCAAAATTCATTGTGTAAGAGTAAATTTGTAATTATGATTGAATTTTTACATATTGTGATTGAGACTCTTTTTTGCTTGTTTTAAATGAGAGAAGAGCATATAAAAATAAATTTTGTATGAAGAAATAAATTTATTTTAGAGATTTACGAAACGAATGAATTGTCCATAATGTGCACATACGCCGTTGTTGTCTTTTAATATTTTTTTTTTTAATTTCATAGTTAACGCGTTTTCACACCAATAATTTCACCAAAAATTTTTCTGATTTCATTTTGCCAATCATATGATCAGGTTATGATCAGGTGTTTGCTTTTACTTGTTGTGCCAGTTAGACGGTAACAAGAAGAAATTTTATAATAAAATTTAAGTACCTCGTGAATCTAAATGTCGTGAAATAAATTTGGTGTTAACTGAAACCTAATTTTATATCTAACTTTCCATTAAATTTTTATTGAAAACGGCTCTAAGCAGAGTTGTGGCTTTCCTGTTTGTGGCCTCGGCAAGTTTTAAATTAAAGTCAAGATTATGGAAATTGTTTCAATATAACAGCGCAGCGTGCCGAATAGTTAGCAATATTGGTATGTAAAGCAGTTATATTCGGCTTTGGTTGTCACTTCTTTCAAACAATACTTGATGATTGCAAAAAATAATAGTTCAAGGCTGCGTTAGTTCTGAGGTTTTGGATGATTCCGTTAACTATCTGTTCTAAATTCTAGAACAATGCGTACAATGGATTAAAGTCTTGTGATTATTAAGCGCGCTATTTCGAGCAGATCGAACATTTTCAAAAGCTTGATGTGCGGCAATTAAAATGAACATAAATCAAATTTAAATTGTCTTTTTCAGTTTCTGCAAGGGGAGGCTGTTCAGCAGATGTAAAAAGAGACACACAGAGAAGCAGACAGACGGAAAGCCATAAGAACTTGCCTATAATCTCTGGAGACTCTGATACATATTTCAGATCAGTACAAACCGTAAATCAAATATAACGTACACCTATTCTCATCGGTGGCATAAAAACGTTCGAAGTTCCTGAATTATAAAATACTATATCTAGACTATTTCAAGTTGTCTCAAGTTATTTAATAATAACAAAAGTCCTAGCTTTAGACTGGTCTAGCCGCTCATGATGCATTCATGGATTGGTGTTTTTTTTTTTGTAGAAGAGTAAAAAAAACTTCTTAAGATTAGAAATGCTCTTGAAGTTTCGTCTTTGAAATATCTGTGAAAAGACAAGTTGAATGACAGATTGAACGAAGAATGTGTTCTTAATTTTTTTTTACTTATATAAGAAGGCTAAGGTGGTTATTTGGTTATTCAAATATTGTCGTCTCACCTTTTATACCACCATCTATGTGTATTCTAACAGTCTTTTATCTATCATCTCTTTTTTTTGTTCAACTTTATGAATTCTGGGCTTGTTTTCTCTCTAGTCTTTGAAATGACATTTCACATATACTAACATTCTAAATTCTAAAAACATGCAAAAAAATCTAAAGTAAAATGTCAAGCAAAGCAAGAGTGAAACTTTGAATTATCGCTGCTGCTGCTTATTGTGTGTTTATTTTCGTCATGAATGCTGAAAATTGATAAGTGGAGTTAACATAAATCCACGTTCCGCTTGTAACATATACAACAACAAAGTATAGATTTTGCATTAAGCAAAATATTCTAAATTGAACGAAAATCACTATACTGCCTATAAAAGGTCGCGAGAAACACAAGTTTGTTGTATTTGTTTTGAGCACATTCTGTTGTCTCTTGTCGCTTATACGCCCTATTATAAACACGCGACATTTTTGTTGAATTTAATTTTAAATACTATTTTTCTGGGCATCTAAGATTCGCCTACAGTCAATTCCCACTTTCTATCTATCTCTCTCTCTCTCTTTCCGAGTCGTTGTTTCTTTTATTGATTTTTATTCAATCGTTTTGTCTTATTTGATTAAAAGAAATAAAAATGAAAAACTAAAAGAAACATCAAATGCTTAACACAAAATGTTCGTTTTCGTTACGCCGTCGACTCTAATGCATAGCAATAATTTATTTGAATCAAAACCAATGACATTAGAAAAATCATTTATAAAATTTTGTGAAATTTTCCTTCGCGGCAGCTATAAAACTCACGTTTACCACTAAAAAAAGGAAAATTGGCATAAAAAATGGCTGTTAACTTAAATTATGTTGTTGTTCATAAATTGCATGGTTAAGCAATTATTTACCTCTGAGACAGTCAAAAAAATTTTTGGTCATAAATCATAAAAAATTTTTTAACTTCTTATTAGTTTCTCATAATTGTTTAAATGTCTTCTTTTAGCCGTTAAATAAACATTGACGGGTGATATATAGGATATAAAATAGATTTCCATGCTTTGAAAAGAGAACTAAAGTTGGCTTTAATTTATTAACTACGGTTTTGGCGACGTTTAGGTTGAAAGTAGACTGAATGATGAATGGATGTAGCGTAAATAATACATAAGAATTGAGAAAATTTCCAAAAAGGTAGCTACTAAGAATTTATCGAATACGAAGTTTGGCAATTAAGCAAAAAGAGACTATTCGAGTAAGAAAAGTTGAACTGAATTTATTGCCATTACCATACTTCTCCTTTATCCCTACAACGCTCCATGCGAATTTTTCAATTTTCGAAACAGTTCCTGAAATTTTCCTCTGGGAGCTACTTCATGACACGTGCCACTCTTCCTTTCACAGATTCAACGGACTAAAGTCTTCTGCCTTTTTAAAAAAATGAAGGAAAACTACGATTCGTCATATCTCTCTCTCTCTTTCCAAAAAGTTAGGGTCATTTTCAATGGCATTCAAAATGTCAGTACACACGTCTTTGAGATCTTCTTTTTGTTCTATCGGAGAATTGTAGGCAACCTTTTCGAACACACTTTGCAGGTTAAAGTTGTTATGCAAAATTTGCTTTATGGCACTTTTTGTCAATTCTCATGTTTCCAACAACCACACGAATTGTTAAGTGATAGTCAGATCGAATCGGATTACTGATTTTTTCAATATCTTCATCCTTTTTTGATATAAAAGGGCGTCAATCTTGAATGACTTCTCGGCAACCTTACAAACGTTTGAACGTTCTAAAAATCCGCGTACCGTCATAAACGTTCGCTGTTGTAAACTTCTTTTAATAAAAGCTACGTTTCAATAGCACTCTTTCCAAGTTTCATCTTCTTTACTCTTTTATTACACTTATCGCGTTTTTCCGACAAAACAAAACAATAGCTCTTATGCAAACGAAACGTTACAAAGGTGTCGGTTGTTCGCAGTTGGCGCAGGTGCCAATTCGTCTCGTTATTTAATAGCTGCATCTTCTATATATATTCTTTGTGCCGTTGGAGACATTTTATTTTTTCAATTTGTTCTAAAATAGTCCTATATTAAATATCACTTCGTGTGGACCTATAATGCTCCCCAAAATCGTTTCACTTGTTTATCTGCATTCATTCGCACTCTGTTGTTAAACCTGCAGTATGGAAGTATTTTATTCTTTCAATTTGTCTTAAAAATGCCGTTTAGATGGCTACGTACTATTCCTAAATAAAATGTTGTAACTGCGCTTGAGAGTTTTAATAATAAATGCGGTAAAAAAGCATACAATTCCATCTCTCGATCCTTAAATGGTATACTTTGATTAAGTCAAACAAGACTCAAAATGCAAACGACATAGCTTCCAATAAAAAATATTATTATTATTAAGAACAAGGAATAAATTCTTAGACTTAAGAAAAATAAAATGAAATGTGGAGAACTAGCAACAAAGGGTCTATTTTCTTAAAAAAGATGCACTAAATGGTTAGTGTAGTCATTTTAATAAAATTCAAAATTTGATTGATATTATGTTCGCTCCAGTTACTTTCAAGTTGTCCCTAACGTTAGGTACTCCGGATACGAAATTCCGAGCTGTGGAAAGGCTTGACATTGACACAGTATTTTTTGTAAGATTTCGTCGGCAACTACATATTAACGGGCTGGACTTCTTAAGGGCCCATGGTACATTGCAACAGTATGGCCGAGACGATTTCTCGCAAAATTTTGACCTTGATTTTCTCGGTATTTGTTGAATGTATTAATGCGATTGAATAAGAGTAGTGTGGATGGTCGGATTGCTGAATTCTTTCGTTAATTTTCTTTTTAATTTTTTCTCAACACAATTTTGGAGGTCAATCCATTGTGCCATCCGTAACTAATGGCATTTCCCAAACTTCCCAAATTTCCCAAACGTATATGAGTCGGTATGCAAAAATTTTAATATTGTTTTCGTAAGTGGCAAAGGTATCCCTTACATTGCTAAAGGTGTTCCAGTATGATTTTAAGGAGTTTCATAAAGCTTTTACAGCTGACAAACTGTTATATAAAATATATTGTACATAATTTCCTACGACATAACTTTTTAAGCTACTTATTGTATAAAATTATTTAATGCTGAGCTTCCTACAGATTATGATGGATAACAGCCCTTAGATCAGTTTTTCTTCGCACTAATTCTTTTTCCTTGTGCTTTTTTAACGACGTTATTAAAATCTTAAAGCTGCATATTATATTTACCATTTGCTTAGCGATAATTTTCTCAGTGTAAAAATAAACTATTAACCGCATTTTTGTTTTTGGGGGGAAAAAAGAGCATATTAAAAAAAGGTTTTTTCTTTTCCCAAAAAAGTGAAATTCAAGCGAACATTAAAATGTCATTATCTTTTATATATAAGCTTCAATAACTATTTTAGAGTTTTCTGTCGAAGTTTAAAGAAATTATGTTGCTTTTCTAATTTATTATTAGCCTAAGAATGAATCTTGGATATGCAGCGAAATACATGAGTGAATGTTATTGCGTAAATGGATCTGTCAAGAAAACTGAAAATATTTCCGCAAATGGTTTCAATATTTGTGATTATAAAATTTTTAATTTATAGTGGTGTAGTGCCAATGAGAATTTACTTCATTTCTTAGCTACCGTGAGTTAAGCCTTTTGTTTAAATCTGATTTGTGTAATTAGGATTGGACTGTGTATTTACTTTTTTAATTATTTTTTTTTTTTCAATAAATTTTCAATCTTTTTTTGTTTTAAATCAAAATGCTGCCTCAAAAAAGGGCTCACTAAGTGCCATATTTGTAAATGATTAATCCAATAGAGTCTGATGCTAATTACAAGCGTACTGAAAATTCTAGTAGCAATGTTTAGAGAAGTCTTACTTATTACCGCCCATTAAGTTACTTTTTATGAAGAGAATTGTTATTACTAAGAAACAGAATAAAAAGTGTTTTCTTGCAATTTTTGATTTTCTATTTCACTCTCCTGCATCATAGTCTTTCGTTACTATCAACCGAAAAAAAAAAGTTAAAATAATTTTTATCTATCCAACATCAACATCTTAAGAAGTTTACAAGTGCAGTTAAAATTATAAAATAGTAAACTCTATTCGTTTATTATTTTTCTTTATACATACATTTGTATATTAAAATTTTTTGTTGTGCTATCTTTTGTCAACAAGTAGTGAATTAAAATGTCTTGTAGTCGAAAGAAATCCTGGTTGTTTTTGTTGTAGGTTTTCATAAAGCAACTCACTTAAAGCAAACTCGAAAGTAATCAGTTTGTTTTAAGAGACCATTAACTCAAATTGCTATCAGCCGTAAACTTAGTTGTGACGTGTAAATTCTACTAATTGAAGAAATTCTCTCAGGGCGATAGAAATTCAAGACATTTAATATTTTTTTCTTTATTGCTATTGCTTTACTCAGTCTCTTGCTAATAATTTTTAAATTTGCTTTCAGTTTCCAGTTCAGTTTGCTTTGGTTTGACAATTTTGCAGTTAATTGTCCTGCCAGACTTAAAAACAATACTTAGCACACTTGGACTTAGTTTGTTTGTTATAAAATTCGTCTTTTGTCTTTGCCACATCATGCTAGACCGGAAATTAATTTTCTTTGTCTATGCCATAAATGGGTAAGATTACAAGAAAGTGTATTTTTCCTATAATTAAATTTTAATTGAGTTTGGCTTAGTACCTTTTCCTTTTTTTTATTGAAATTTAAAATCCTTCCCCCAAAGGTATACTTTGTTTATTTTATTAAAATACAGCCCTGAGAGTAGACAACATTTTTAGATAAGTTAAATGCGTGTCCTAAAGTCAAAAGAGAATAAATGCTCAAAAGTAGAGTTTGTTATAAAATCATGTTTGGTGAAATATTAGTTTTTAACTTTTTTTCTTCTAGTATTCTCTCACTTTTATCACTTTATTATTGTAGGTGTTATTGTTAGAACATTTTTTAAATAAAATTAGAAAATTTGAAAAAACGAATTTACTAAAAGTGAATAGTAGACCATAAACACTTATAAAACTGGCACCCAAAAAGAGACCGATAGCACCGCCAAATGAAACAATCAATTGATCAGCACTAAACACTACACGTCGTTTAAAAGCTGTGCGCGGTAAAAGTAATTTCACAATAGTAGTGCTCTCAAATCTGACGCTATCCTGGGAAACGAATGGATTACAAAAATTTATTTGCAAAATTATTTTATAAAGATTCCTTCTTTAGTGTAATCTTACATCGGTCACTACGAGAGTTTGTAATATTGTATAATGTGTCTCCTCGCATAAAGGTAGACAGTTGCAGTAAGCAGAATGTGGCCATTTAGCGTTATCCAAACATAGCATACCTTTAATATCACAAATGTTCTTTTTGGGTCCGCTGGCGTAAAAGAAGGGCTTACAACCGCATTTTTCTAAAGCTGCATTAATGCGACATTCCGTACGGCAAAGACCGGGGCTGTAAGACTAAAAGTACGTCAATGTTAAATATTTTGTTTTTGACTTCTGTCGTTTTCTTTGTTTAACTTACCTGAAAATACTTTAAATTGTTTTCATTCGTATAACGACATTTCCGAAAAGCTATCGGTAAGTTACGCACTTCTTCCTCTGCTGTGGTGATACTCAACATCAATTCAATACCTAATGCACCATTTAATGCGGCTTGACGTGACATGGTATCGCGATCACCAGGAGTGATGATATCGAAATTATTGTGCATATACTGTAAAGACATAAAAACGCTGTGGCGAAAAGAAAGTTGAATTGCTAAACAAAACAGAGTCGGTTTCCTATTCATTTGCATAACATTTGTTCAGGATATTTATTGGTTGGCTTTGTAGGCATGCTTTGTGAATGAATATATAATAGAAGAAACTTTTTCGAATTTAAATTTCGCATAAGGATCACATAATGTGCGTAATCATCCGCCGAAACGAATAATCTTATGAAAACATTGCAATCAAGTTGATTCGCTTCATGAAACTGTTTTTATTTGTTAAAGCTGTTGAGGCAGTTGAAAAGTTTGAGGATAATGTAACAGTTGCACATGAAAGTGGATTGAGAACCGAGGCAAGACTTTTCCTATGTTAGCTTCAGAACACAAATTGGAAGAATTCAAGACCTTCGGCATGTAATGTGAGATCACAAAGCTTGTCAAAGATTCCAGAGGGACTAACTTTGCTGAGAGGCGACTTTCATGAAAAATCTTACGTAATTTTCTTCCTTTTTTGTTTTACTTACAATACTCATGCTCGCATTTTCACCCAATCTATTGAATATTTTCGTATCGCATTCCTCCATAGCACTGCATTCAAGTTTATTTGGAAGTGGCATGTTTTCCCTGAAATTTTACAAAAATACATCGTACTTGCTGTAGTGTCGTTGCTTTAAAGCTTTTTGAAGAAAACTTACGCTCCCTCGTACGGACTTGTATAGCGTGCCGTTTGCGAAGTCGTTTGACATATACCTAACTCTGTAATGGCAACCCTAAAATCTGATTCTCTGGACTCTGCTTTGGAATCTTGTGAGTTTTCATTTGGTTTCTTTTTTACTTCTTTTAAATTTCCGTTAGGTAAAGCTTTACGTTTCAACTTGAGATGCATAAAAATAGTTAATTTGAATTCTGGTCTCACACATAATTTTTCTATTTCTTGCAATTTACCTGCAATAAAATTTGTATAAAATCTAAATTTTTCAAATTGTCATTGTTTTCGTAAGGCTTTAGTGTTGCGAATCTGGTAACGGTGAGCGAGTTAATGATTTTTAAGAAATCGAAATAGTATTGATATAATTCCCGATTTTCTGATTTAACACCCCATGTATCCTCAATAACGTCTTCAAAAGCCGCTTCATCAGTGTAATTCATATACAATGTGGTGCCAACAAAGGGAAACTTGGGTTTACCCCATGTTAATTCCGTGGCATAAATGATAGGATTATCGCGAAAACGTTTCCATTGACTTAGGCATATGTTAATGGAGCAATAAGCAGCTGCTATAATGGTTACAATCCAGAAAATCTTTTCCAAACCATGCAATTCGCGTTTCACTAAATATGGAAAACCGTGTATACTCGATTCGCCTACAGTTGTATTAATGTATTCCTGGCATTTCATGATGCCGGTGTAAAGCACTAGCAGTCGGCTTTGTTGATTTGAAAAATGTGACTGAACTAAAGCTCCAAACAATTTAATGTTTATATGCCTCTTTGTTACTATTGTCAAACGTGTAATTGGATTTTGATGTTTCGAAACCATCAGATAATGTAGAAAACATGTCTCATCCTTTAAATAATTTCATTAAAAACAACGATGAGTTGTTTGATATCATCCTTTTCATGATGTCCTTTTGTAATTTAGTTAATACCAATTTTATACATGCTTTAAATAATTGACATGCACAACCATATATAAAAACTACATTAAATTTTCATCATATGTGCCTATCATCCTATATTTAAGTAAGTCGTTGGTTATCGTCGAGCGAGTGCTTTACATTGTCAAAAATTAAATGCTTTAAATACCAAAGTACACAAGAAAAAAAAGAGAGGGAGAGAGAGGGACCACTTTTTGTACCAACTTTAGCTTGGACAGGAGCTGAACAACAACCTAGCCATGTATACGGACGGCTATTAAAGTTATACACTTTTCGATTCCTTGTGTTTCCTTACTTTTTTTTCATGAAATACTTCTGCCAATCTCAGTATTCCCCAATCGCATCAAACTGAGAGACTAACACTATAAGTGTCACTTGTGTTGGATATATGTGTACTTTTCTGGTATTTATTTATTAAGTCAATAAGTTTGTCACGTATGTGGATTCAAAAAAGCCTCACGAACTTTATACATTTTTTTTTTTTTCAATTTTTTGTATGAATATTTGTATATATCTCTATATTCCGTAATCGAACTAAATTCTGAGTTAATTTATGGTAGAAGTATTAAGTTTTCTGCATCCACATGTTGAAGTCCTATCTGCCGACTTTGCTGCCTTTTCGCAGACTTTCTCATGAAGAATGATGCTAGCTTTTCATCTCTTGAGCTTTACATATTAATTTGATACTTTGACTAATTGTAGTAATTAGACACAATGTCGCATTCATTTTTATTAGAAAATATATATGATTACATATAAAGTAGAGGGTGTACTTCTCTTTCTAATAAATTTTTCTAAACAAAATTCTATATCAGATATAAGTTGCAAAATGAAATTATTTTTAAATTGTCGCCCTTGCTTGGTGTCGATTTAGCTTTCAAATCTTTCGAATCTAATTTCGAGTTCGTTTAAAAGGGTTTAGTTTTTTCGTTTAATTCCTAGAAATTCGAAAATTTTAATAGTGCATATCGATGGGTAAATGAACAGATAGATATGACTTTGAATTGATTTCGACTTGATGGATATATGATACATTCTATGTTCAAGGTTGCTAAGTTGCCCTTTGTTTTATGCTTTCGGAACTAATGCTTACACAAAAGGTGTATAATTTTGGTGCTCAGTCAAACGTTCGATATTATGACTTGGACATAAGTAAAGTTTTGACATGTCTAAGATATTTTCTTAAAGATTTCAAAAACAAAAAAAACAAAAAAGAAAAATTTGCAAAACCTTCGTAAGGCTTGCGGACCACGTTATGAAAAAAAAAAACCAGTAAAAATAGCCTGAACACTTACTTTTTAGAAATCTCGATGCAGAAGTTATTTCTAAAAATGAAAAAGCAACAATTACAAAATTTTAGCAATATCGGCATACCAGTTCCGCTGCGAAGATTTACATACATTTACATTGGCAAAAAATGCTAAATTATTTGAAGAAAGTTATCTACACGCACAAGAGGAAACTGTACGCTGTCATCATCTAGTTCGAAAGTTTCAAAAATTCAAGTGTGACAATAATTGCGGCTATTGATACGAGAAAATTCAGTCTATGGTGAAGTTTGCGTTAATGTGGCTTTGATAGGATTTGCATTTTTTTTTTTTAATGTTTCTGTCAAAACGGCGTGAAGAGAGAGAAGCGGAAAGGCCGCAGAGTGTAAAGTTTATGCCCGATCGATAAATATTTACCTTCTACCGACCGAGCACTTTATTGTAACCACGACCACACACACACACACACCAGCTTAAATCAATGTATGATCTATCGTACTGGAGATTTAACACAGTTATACTGACTTACAATTCTGTAAGACTTTCAGCACTTAAGAAGGCCGAAAAACTAACTGTCAGAAATCGAACAAGCAGGACTATTGCTATTGGTTGTGATCGAATCTCTTATACTCAGCACATCCATCTTAAAAAAAAAAAGAAAGAAAAAAAAATCGGAGAGCAGGAAATTTCGGTACTCTTGGGTGAGTTTGCTTGATTTTCCACCTTTTTTGAAAGAAATATTTATTGTGCATTCGTTCGAACCTTTAAGTAATCAAAAAAAAAAAAAAAAGAGCCCAGAAACAAGAAATGCTATTTATGTAGTAGACGTGTCCGTTGATCAATTTGAATCCTCTTCAATGCTAAGAGCTCACAAATGTTTATGCCATATTTGAAGCCGATTTCTGCATTTTTGCAGCCAGAAAAATGTTTAGCACGCATATGCTTAAATTGATTCTAAATTTGATACTGATCAAGATTGTGTATATTTTATAGCACCTTTGAAGATTCTTTCTGCATATTGCAAACAAATTCTGCATATGGCAAATTAATATACTTTCTCTTTCTTCGGTAGTGAGTAATAGAACGTCTGGAACGCTTTTTTAGTTAAAACAAATGGAATCGTTTATCAAAAAGTTAAAAAGATATTTTCTAACACATAAGACAGTTAGACAATTCTTCGCTTCATTCAATCTAAAAAAAATTCATTTCAAATCATCTTTCAGGAATTGAAAAAATGTTATCTATCATATAAGGCCATCAGTCTATTATCTGCTTGTGTCCTTCTTGAAAAACAAATGTAACGATACACAAAGTATTCAAAAGAATTTTAGAAACAAAAGTTCCATACATTTATAAGAACTTACTGCATGATAGCACACATTTAATCTTTTATTTTCATTACTTCGACATAAAGAAAAAAAAAGTTTGTATCAGTTTCAATAAATTGATATTTTTGATTGTTTCATAAGACGTGAACAAAAGTTTTATGATATGATATGATATTTACAAAAATAGGAAAGTTGAGGGAAAGTTTTTACTTAAGAGAGAAATTTATTTTAGAAAAAAAAGAAGAAACTCTATTATATGTTTCAATGGTTTTTAACTCACTATTCAGAGATTGGAGTGTATTCGTCTCGCTATTGTTTGAAACGATTTGTCAGTATCTGCCGACTTAGATATAAATATTTGTCATTTACTTTTTAGAATCTCAAGGTCTCAAAAATTAAAATAGAAAAGTCGGTGTATACATGTATGGTCTTGAATCATGAAATCTCAAAACCGGAATTGTTCAAAAAGTCAATTTATGTTGAAAAAAAAAATGTTGCGAACAATAGCCGTTGTTTAGAATTTCCATTTTCTTCGAGATATAGATTTGAAATTTGGTACAAACTTATGAAGAATATAACGTAATCAATGTATCTCATATATTTCCATTTCCTTTAATACCTACTTGGTCATAAAATACTAAAAATTTGACATCTGTGCCATATGAGGGATTGTTTTTCATGAAAACGTTTACGTAGTGGGCTTCCGAAACAATTTTAAAACTAATCGCAGTCGTTTATGTATCAAATATCTCTTTTGGACCAATTTTCATTAAGAAATAATCAAAAAATATCTCGAAAGTTGCACGCTGAACGCAAAAATACACGGGCAGACTTCAGACCAACAGGTGGAACTATGGACTGACAAGGTGAAATCAATTTAAAAAATAATTGTGAAACGATCAGGATAATAAAATTCGTATTTTAGTTGAGTTGATCTAGATGTTACCTATATTTTTACAAAGTGCATGGACCAATCGCATCATTGGTCCTACAGACCCCATAAAATTCACAAAAATATCTACCATATTCTATTCATTTAGGAATGTGAAAATAGAAGAGAAGCACAGTTCATTCAATTTTTCTAATTCATTTTTATTTCGCATATATAAAGAAATGCTAAGGTTAAATATTAGAGCAGTATAAAATCGATAAATTCTATACTTATTATAATTAAAAAGCTTTGAGCTGAGTTTTTAGCAAAATGTTTTGTTTTAAATATATTCGGAGAGTATTCTCTTTTTCCACTAAAAAGAGTTTGTAGATTGTTTGTGTAATCAATTAAAAAGCGTTAATCTCTTTTCGATAATTGAAGTACGTATTATATGAAAGTGATGAACTAAACAAAGAGTACCATGCTATGGGTACTTATTTTCAATAAAAAACTATATTTATGCTTTGAGGTCAAAACGACTCTCATTTGCATGGAAATTTGCTCTAAAGCACTCTTTTTTCCAGAGTACTCTACAAACTATATTAAAAATATAACGATAAACATTTTCATTGATTTTCTATTGATGATTCGGCAATATTCATAAGAAAAATTTAGAATTTCGGACATACCCATACAATAGATTATCGAAATTTCATACCTTTCGCCTTTATTTCGTTTGGGATAAAGATGGAGAGAGTGTAACAGATTCATCCACAAACGAGCATAATTTTCTTACTTGTTTTCGTTAATTTGTGCAATTTTGAGAATTCTAACGAATACATCGACAGATATTGTCAAATCGACTCGGAATATGTATATATAATGTAAGGCAGATGTTTTATATATAATGTTCCTTACTTTAACTGTGTTGTGTATATTTTATAGAACACATTTTTTTTTGATTTAAGTTAAAAAAATTAATTCATTTTAATGAGGAAAATTGTTCAGTGAACGAAACTAAAGCAGGAATTGCATCCATGCCCTGGGGTACCATTTTGTGGCATCCGTACAAATTCTTGCGAATTATAAATGGGTTAACATTATTAATATTAGGAACGTAAACAAGTTTTTGCTGATATATTTTAGAAAACATGAACAACATTTTTCTTAATTGACAGAAGATATTTTGTTTAAAGTTTTTTTTCACCGATTGTCGCCATTTCTAACACGTTTCAAACAGAACATGATTGCTCTTCGTGAAAGGACATATTTCTTAGGCATCGCTATAAGAATAGAAATTCTGCCTCCATCAAGCAAAAAAGCATAAATTAAAAGCACTGTTAAGTAGCAGGAGTAAGGTGAAGAAAAAGGGAAAGAAGGGGAACATATTCTCTGGTCCGCAGATTTTTTTTGGGTGAGTTTCGCGTTTACTATGGTTTTGCTTGCTTGAAGCGACTGACATTGCATTTTCAGCTAAGCTCTCCAGAGAATTCGTTACCTATACTCAGTCCTATTGTCGATATTAATAGCTCTCCTAGTCTGGACTATGGATTTGCTTTAGATATCATAACGTATACGATGTTCATAAAATATGATCACTAACAGCCTTGCCTTTCAAATTAAGCAAGAACAATAACACTTGTTGCGGCATTTGGACTTTTAGCGCGGAACTCAACTGTACTTTTCGATAAAGCTTAAGATAAGAAGTTCAAAGAGACGAAGAAGTCATATATTTGGTAAAAATTGCGCTTTCTCTTATAAAACACAAAAACTTATTGCACATCCCAATATATATCCGTTTGCCGTAATAAAGAAAAACGCGGTACTTAAATCTTGGATGTGCTTTTATTGGATGTTTTTTTTTCTCTTCAGGCAAATAGTTTAAATTAAAGTGATGAACGCGGCGTATGAGCAAAGTAGATGTTGATGAAGTTTTTTTCTCAACTCATAAATGTAATTGCGTCTCTCGCCCTGAATCCTGTACATTTTCCGTTATGAAACTGTGCATAAATATGCTGACACACACACTCACACACACAACAAAGTGAAATGAATATATTATTGCGGCAAACAAGCTTTGAAAGGAAATCATGTATAAATTCTAAGCAAATGAGTCGCAAGCGGAAAATCGAGAAAAGGATCACTTACGCTTCTAATAGAAAAAAAAAAAAAAAAAAACTTATGCTCATGGTTGAAGGCTTCGAGAAATCAGGGCATTAAAGCAAATGTATTATGTAGTTGTTGTTTAAGTTTAGATGAAAGCATTTTTAGTCCAATAACCTGAAAAATGTTTCCAGGAAAATCGAATGAAGAAAAAAGACATTTTTTTTATTCACCGTTACCTATTAAAAGGAACGTTGAAAAAATCCTTGAAAAGTTCTTGGTATTGTTTTGTATTCTGCCGCATTTTCCTCGTTTTTCCAACTAAAAATGAATTAATTGTAAAAATGATAACCTTGTTCTAAATAAGCCTGCGAATTGTTAACGATATTTCCAACTCATTTACAAAAACAGAGAAAAAAGCAAAAAAAAAATGCAACAAATAAATGACATTTCAACAATGAATCCTACATTCACCTACTTTTCCATTTATTAAATGTTCGTTGACGAGGGAACGAGAGATGAAAAATCGTTCAAGAGGAAAATAAACGGATGTGAGCTTTTCTAGAGTATTGAATGACATATGAATGGTTAAAAAGAGATTATAATTTGAAAAAAAAAAAATTCTCTCATATCTTTCGGCAAAATTAAAATTTATTACATTTTTCTCTAATTTAAAAAAAATTTTATGTGACTCTTTTCTGCTTATTATTATTATAATAACATAAATTTTTCTAGCCTCACTTTTCATGCTGAGTTTAGTTTTAATGACGAAGATTTATTTGTTTTTGTGTGTTTTATTTTTCTCTTCTCCGTTATTCTTTTGAAATACTGAATAATGACCAAACAAATTTCATTTAAAAAAATCACTTCAAAGCGTTAATTTGGCCTTTTGTTTATGGATCATAGGAGAGTGCTCTTTTTAAGATAACGCATTAATAGATTTCACTTCGCGAGGATTTTACATTTTCTTTGAAAATTCTTTTACAAACCAAAGTCAAGGGACTGTTTGGATCCCGTACTTGGATTAAAGTTTTTTGTGTATAGTATGTAAATAATCCCGTAGATAAAAAGAGAGGCTTATCACTTTCAAAGTCATAACAGCAGACTTTCAAAGAAACTGGTACAGAGAACAAATCAAATCGACAAAGTTTTACAGGGCATGACGATCGCTAGTTCTTGTTGTTTTTGTTGTGGCTGCAGAAACAATAAGGAGCATGGATAACTATCTACTGACATCGCCGTCTACCTTTCTTAACCCAACGTGTTGTAAGTTGTAAATGTTGCAGTCGTACCGAGTCAATATTACCAAAAAGAAAGGACGTGATTGCTTGGGTTTTTAAATCGGAAATTAACATAACGGGAAACCGCTAAGGATAGAAGATTTATAGTTTCTCCGTGTATGTATTATAACATACAAATTACCCTTGAATTTGTTAAGCTGCGCTATAGTGAAAAGAAGCCATACGAATAGATATTTAATTTCAAGGGAATGTTGAAGAAGAACAATCCGTGCTATCATTTTGGGAGAAATATTTGTTCTCCATCCTTTATGTGTGAAATAATAACGAATTTTAGAGACTTAATGAGTCTCATTTATATTCGAGGCAGAAAATAAAAAAAATATAATTTGAAAGAATTTTTTAACTTAACGTTAGTTGCCGCATTAGTTCATGAATCAAGTTCTTGGATCTAAATGTGTTATTACAATAGTAATAAAATTTTTTAATTTAGTCCTTAAATTATTTTAAAGAATCTTATTGTTTTTATATATTATTAGTTTACATAGTTCCTTTTATTTTTTAAACATCATATATCCCTTGTTACGTTGCTTCCATTGGGGGAGTTAATAATCTCTGTTACTTTTCTCTCACCATATCATAATATTTACTTATTATCTTTTTGGATAGGTTGTAAATTAAATATATAACAAAAAAAAAAAAAAAAAAAAAAAAAAAAAAAAAAAATTAAATTAAAAACAAGTAGAGAAAAATCATAAAAATTAATAAAATTATTATTATTATTATACTCTAATGGATGACTAACGAAATGAATTCTAGGGCTAGACAGATGAATTGAACACTAGCAGCATAGACTATCGGTTCGTTGGTGATTTTTGCTAGAGACGCTTCTTAATAATCCAGCCAAAGTTGCGGCCTGATGAAAAAAAAATTTTTGAAAAGAAAAATTTTTATTTACAACTACAATAGTCATTAGTAGTCATTTTGGGCTTTAAAAAAATGAATAAAATTAAAAAAAGTAATAATTTAGAAAAGAAAAATGTTATTTCAATATTGTTGAACAATAAACAAGATTTGGTAATCTTCATTGTTAGTGTTCAGCCAATTTTTTATTTTTTCTAAGTCCACGAATTTATTTCCTTGGCCTAAATAAATTATAATAGTACCAAAATTCAAAATTTTTCGAAGTAATTAACAAAATTTGAAAACATAATAGTATTCGCATCGTATGGTTATTTGAACTTTATGTACACTGCGCAGAACAGCCCTCCTTCGCGTGACTTTCATTTCTATTTTATATGAATGACAGAATTCTTATAATGATCTCATATCCTGATATCTCTTAATCACATTCTTAAGTAATTTTATATTATTAAAATTCTTTATGAGTAATTTAGCGAAATATCTCTGATTTGTCGAGATTTAATTGCGTATTACGAATGTCAATAGTAAATCAATTGCATCATCGCAATAAAGATACAGGAGCTTATTTTGAAAATTAATTCAAGTCAAAGTGAAACATAACAGAGCGCTTTCTTACAAAAGAAATAAATTAAATTAATTTTTAAAAAACAAGCGGG